>VYZX01002231.1:1534806-1749941 GCA_013401335.1 Brachypteracias leptosomus | reverse complement strand
GGGGGAAAAAAAAAAAAAATAAAAAGTTCATTCAAAAAAATTATTTCAAAAGAGATTTCATATAAAGCCTTTAAAACACGGTCAAAAGTTCCTCCCTCTTCTCCAGATCCCTGTCCCTGTGGCTGAACACTTACAGAGAGAAAGAGAGAGAGAAAAAAATAGAGAGAGTTTATAACAATCTCTGCAGAAGAAACAAAACAATCCAGAAAGAAAATATCCAAGAATACGGAAGGGATAAAATTACATTTGTACAAAAATAGATTTTCACTTTATTGATGCTTTAGATATTTTTTTTTTCCTTATCTTTTCTCTTTTTTTTTGTTTTTTTTTTTTTTTTTTTTTTTTTTTTTTTTATTTTATTTTGTCATTCTAAATTTTAACTTCTTTTCTTTTATTTTTTTTTAACCTATGCATCCCATAGCCAAGGCATCCATCACTAAGTATTGGGAATTGCTAAAGCTATTCTTACTCCAAACCACCTGCTGCTTGGAAAAGAAACAAAACAGAAGAAAACAAACAAAATAAAACAAAAAAGGCATCTTAAAATAGATGCAGTTCCTTTGTCTCGAGGAATAAAGATCCAGATTTGGCCTCTGCCAATTTGGAAAGGGCTTCAGGTACAAGGGACTTGCTCACATGAAGCAAAGAGAAAAAAAAAACCCGGGAAAAAAAAAAAAAAAATTAGGGAAAAAAAAAAAAAAAAAAAAAAAGAATCGACTTAAAACCCACAAAAAAAATGTCTGTAATTGCTACGGTTATAATATATGTGTATGTGAGTGAGGGTATTTATACAGTGTATATATCTACAGTACATACATGTATACACACGCACATATGGAGCAACTTAAACCAGCTCATGCACTGATGGGGACAGCATCAGCTCTTGAGCCACAGTCCCACCACCTCCAACCCTTGTGATGCCCAGGAGCTGAGCCCAGCTCCCATCCCCGGGGGGCTGGGGGTGCTGAGGATGGGGAGAAGCTGCTGGTGAGCTCCATGGGCTCCTCACACCCATGGGTGCTGGGGAGGTGAAGGGTTTTTTGCCCATCGCTCCGCTCCTTGGAGCCCACCCAGCGGTGAGGGATGCTCAGGAGGCTTCAGCATCCTCCTGGGGTGACCCACGGGTGGGTTGTGGGGCCAGGGCAGGGCTTGGGTGAAACGTGCACAAGTGAGAAGGCGGCGAGGAACATCCAGGGTGGCAAAGGGGGGGGTGGCCGAAAAGCTGATGTTTGTGCTATCTTTAGAAAATTAAAGATTGTCCCACCAACAACAAGGAATTAAAAAAAAAAATTAATTAAAAAAGAGATCACCCTAATCAAACCAGATTTTTTGCAAGAGTACTAAGATCTGGTTGACTGAAAGTCCTACCTCTCTCGAGAATAATGTGCCTTTTTTTTCCTTTTACCCATGTATCACCTCTTCAAACAAGCATGTAGCATACTGATAATTATTATGATGAGGACAAGAAAAAAAAA
Organism: Brachypteracias leptosomus; assembly: GCA_013401335.1. NCBI lineage: Eukaryota > Metazoa > Chordata > Aves > Coraciiformes > Brachypteraciidae > Brachypteracias > Brachypteracias leptosomus. The sequence continues at coordinate 1,748,466 of VYZX01002231.1, read as the reverse complement.
AAAAAGCCCAAAAGTGAAAAAAAGAATACAAATGAAAGACTCAAACTCATGCACAAGCACGTTGCTTTAAGGCTGCTGTGGTAGATGTTACGGGATGCACAAAAGCTTTTTCTTCTGATGGGGAGGGCTGGGGATGTTGGCAGGGGAGGCACTGGGGTGGGCTGGGGTCTAGGGGTTGATCACACGTGTGCAGGACCTGCTGGCAACTCAAGATGCCTGGGGTGGCTACCAGGGGACACCAGAGGAGCTCTACTGAAAGCAAGAGTCATGCTGAGTTAGAGCAAAGTGGGGATCCCTCAACACCTCCTGAGACAGAAAGCTCAGGACAATGCTCAGCCTTTCCCCAAACCCCTCCTCAGTCTGGGGCAAGAACTGAGGTTCCAGCAGGGAAACTGAGGCACAGAGACACACATCCTGACCCAGAGCCCCTGGCCTGCAGAGCCTTCCCCTACTTGCTGAGGACACCCCCTTTGCTCATGGCATTGCAGTTTGATTGGGGTTTTTAATCACATTAAATGCTAACTGGGGTGGGGTGGGATGGGACGGGACGGGACGGGACGGGACGGGATGGGATGGGATGGGATGGGAGCTCCTACTCAGCAACCCAGCAGTGCCCAAGGCTGCAACCAGCCAGACCACAGCCCTAAGAAGCCACCACAGCCCTAGGAAGCCACCACAGCTCAACACTCAGCAGCAAACAGCCCCTTCCAAGCCATCCATCAGGAAAAAAAAGTGGTTCCACCCAACAAAGAAGGACACGTTCATTCTAGTGCAATGGCCACCAACTCTTTCACAAAACACCCTGGTCCTCTCTGCTGAAGGAGCTCCAGGTTCCTTCTGGCTGGGCTGGGGGCTGCTCTGGCTCCGAGCTGAGCTCCATGTGGGCTGCTCCACCTCCCTGGGAGCCCCCCCTGCGCCAGCCTTGTGCTGGCAAGGAACAGCCTGCTCGTGTTTACTGGCACCCTCTCCAGATTTCATTTCTCTTTGCCTAGTTTTCTTGGCAAATTCTTGCAGGGTGAAGCTGTTTAATAATATTTTCGGCGGCATGCAGGCTGCTGGAGAAATGCAGCCAAAACACTTTCCCTGCCTCTGTGGATTTGCCACTTCAGGCCAGCCTTAGGGAAAGTTATGACCTGAAATCCAGAGTATTTATTTAGCAATGAGCTGGCCTGGTTAACTGCAGGGGATGGAGCCCGAGCTGCCAGGCGGGGTGACAACAGGAGGGTGGCAACTCTGTCCCCTGAAAAGCAGAGGTGGGCTCTGCTCCATCCCCCTCCAGGCACAAAGAAGAGCCAGTTACATCCCCCTGGGAGCAAGAGAAAACCTTTGGGACCTAACACTTGGCTGTGTCAAAGCACAGAAGACATGAGAGCCACGGGGAAGCCCTTGGCCCCAGGCCAGCCCCAGCCTCCCAGCACCTGCCCCACGGTGTGTTTGGGACAGTTTGTCCTGCCAACGAGGGTAAAAACCCTCCCCAACATCCCTCACTGCTTGCTCTGTTTGTTTTTTAGTTCTCTAACTCGTTCTGGTGGAGCTCTGGAGACACCTGATGAGGTTGAAATGGGGAAGTGATGGGGAAACGCTCCCTGGCTGACCTCCCTCTCCCTGGGGAATCCCATCCCGTGGGGTGTGGGCACATTCCTGGGACCGTGTCCCTAATCCCCAAAAACCTGTCCTTCTCCCTGCTGTCACCTCAAGACTCTAGGAAAGGACTGTGCAAAAGCCAAGGTGCTTTTGGTGCTCTCAGCATCCCAGATGGGCCAGGGATGGACACACTGCTGCTGCATCCCCCCCCAGCCAGGACCTCTCAGCCCCCACATTCCTGCCCGATGGGGGAGATTCAGGGGAGGGGGAGCCCTGTTCTTGCTTCACCACTAATTAAAAGCCACAATTACTAGTCTGGCCAAGCACTCCCACTAATTGTTGCCTTGCAGTGTTTCGCACTGAATCAACAGGAGCAAGCTCCTGGGTGAGCCCAAACCCTTGCGTGAGGTGAGGGCTTGGGTGCTGCTGGTCCTGCTGGTACCCAGGGATGCTGCAGCAAGAGGATATTTTGTTGAGCCCGCCCCACAAGCTGGAAATGCTCCTCCAACCTTATTAAACCAGACTGGAACCAAAAAAATCCAAGGAGGAGCCATTGCTGGCACTCCAGCTCCTGCTGCTCCAACACTTGAAATAAAGACAGGCTGGACCGAGCCTTGCAAGTTGAGCTTTGCCAGGATGTGCTGAGGGCTGGGGTCCTAAGCAGGACCCCAGGGAAGGGTGATGTTGAGTCCCTGGCAGCCTTAAAGCAAGTGCTGCAGCCAGCTCATGTCCACGTGGGCAGCTCCACAGTGGGCACAGAGGCATCTTCAGGAGGAGCAGCGATGCCCGGCTGCTCTCTGCGATGGCAAAAAGGGATTTTTCAGGTGCTGCCACCCATGGGACCATGGTGAGAGGTGCCCCAGGTTCTTGTCGCCTTGTTATTTGTGGGGGGGGATTCAGCTCAATCCCAAATCCTCTGCTTTTCATGGCAAGGAGGAGGCTCTGTGCAGCCCCGGGTGACTCACCGGCAGGGCACGGGCTGGGCGGCCTCTCCCTCGGCGCAGTAACTACCAAGACTACTAATAATAGTTAGAAACCAAAAATAGAATTCTTTTTTTTTTGTTTTTTTTTTCCCCTTTTTTTTTTTTTTTTTCTTCTCTTTTTCAAAAAACTCCATCCTCTGAAAATAGCCAGCTGCAATCCAGCGAGTTCAACCACTCCCCAAGGCTTGTCCAAACCCCACTGCCCCAAGGGCTGGGACCACCCCCAGTCCCTGCTCCTGCCCCAGGGGGGATGCACTGGGTGAGGGGTTAGGGGGGTGATGCCAAACCCGGCCGGCTGCTCACCCCAAAACTCATGGCACGGCGGGGGCAGGGCTGTGAGCTGGGGTGGTGGGTGGTGGCAAAGCTCTGTCTCCGCTCCCACTCCTCTACATCTAGCGCAGGGAACCAGCGAGCAGGTCTTGAGATGCAGCAGTGACAGCAAAACGGACAAGGGTGAAGGCGACGAGGAGGCGAGGACGGCGGGGGGGGGGGTCACCCCGGATCAGACGGTGCCTCCAGCGCTGGGGTAGAGCAGGGAGGGATGGGCTGGGGTGGAGGAAAGCAGAGGAAGGGGCCCCACGAGACCCCGGCCGGGCGAGGGACTGACCCAGCAGCAGTTTCTCTAAGTCATTTGATGAGGCGCTTCCAGCATTTCCATCAAGAAGGTGTCGATGGGTGTGTCTCCTATTAGCTTGAAGAAGAAGAGGTGCTCCAGGCATTTCAGGCCGATGGACCGGAGGGCTGGGAGGCGGAGCAAGAGCTTGGCGAACCTGGGGAGACACGACATGGTCAGGCAGCCCATGGGCAGCCCCGCTTCTGCCCCGACCCCTCCTGCTCAGAAGGGCTGGGAGTCAGACACAACCTCTTTATCGTGGGGCTACAGCCAGGGCTGTGCAGAGAAATCACTAATTATGTCCCCAGCCACGGTGGATATTCGTAAGAAATGTGTTGATGGCTGAGCTGGAAGAGTAAACTACAGGAGAGGTCATTCCTGAGCTGGGGGGCACCACTGATGTCATGCATGTGCACTGCTGTGAGCACCCTGAGATGTTTGTGGGGTGCCTACATCACAGCCGTGGGGAGGAGGCACCACAGGGCCAACCTTCATAGAATCATAGACTGGTTTGGATTAGAAGGAACCTTAAAGATCATCTAGTTCCAACTCCCTGCCATGGGCAGGGACAACTCCCACTAGACCAGGTTGCTCCAAGCCCCATGGTCTTGAACACTTCCAGGAATGAGGCATCCACAACTTGTCTGGGCAACCTGCTCCAGTGTCTCACCACCTTCACGGTGAAGAAGCCTTGTTGCAGGCAGTGGTGCAAGCAGCTTCAGCTCCAGTTTTGGTCAGGGAAAAGGCCAAGCAGCCAGGGAGCAGATGGAGGAGATGCTGAGTGGGGTTACCTGGTACTTGGCTGGAAGATGCCCCCTTTCCAGCAGGCATTCCTATAAGGATGCTCTGGAGCACCCTGGGGTGTCCCCACCCTGCCTGCCCTGTAGGCAGCAACCCCAGGCTGGTTTAAAATGGGGAGAAGACCCTGCAATGGTCGGGAGCACATTTGTTTGGTTTTACTGCTACACAACCAGGGTTTGAGCACAAGCAAAGGCCAAAATCATCCCTGGGAGAGGGGGACTGCAGAAAACACACACGTAGAGGAAGGGACATGCACAAACACACAGATATTATACATGCATGCTCACTTCTCTCTCTCCCTGTCTTTCTTTCTTTTTTTTTTTTTGCTGAGCTGGCGAGAACAGCGGGAGCAGAGCCAGGAAAAACAAATCAGTCCTACCATCCCATTCAGGAAGTTTCACTTTAAACCAAACCAGATGATGGCTCCAGCCCTCAGAGATGTTTAACTGTGAGATAACCAGCCCGCAGCACATCGTGCCAGGGCTGCAGGCAGGAGGGGAGAAAATAGCCCCAATCCCCTCACGTAGGCAGCAGGCAGAGGAGCAGGGGCTGGCACGAGGGGAGCACGGCTGAGTTTTTCCTAGGAATGCCTCCTTCCTTCTTGCTGCTGCAGAGAAGTTCCCTTTTGGTGTTTATATGGTGCTTGCCAGCCCTGGATGGCCAGGGACTAGGCTGAAGTCATGCACTGAAGGGCATCTGGAGTGGTGGAGAAGACAAGTGTTGGTTGGAGCAGGGGAGGGCACCCACCAGGGACCTGACCAGGAGTTTGCTCAACCACAGGAAGAACTTGTTTCCAGCCCCAGATGGTGATCACATTGTGCCATGAGAGCAGGAGGATGGAGAGAGCTCCTGAGAGCTTTGTTTAGCTCTTGTGCAACTCGCAGCCCACGAGTTAACCCTCCCAAGCCACCTGGGCTTGCGTCACAGAAGAGATGGAGTGAGGCCAGCAATGCCCAGTCATGGCTGTCAGGACAGCCCTAAACATGCAACAACCTTTAAAGTCACCAAAGAAGGGCATGAGGATCACACAAGGAGGTCCCCAGCCCAAGGTCCAAACTCCAGAGTCCCTCGTGCAGCTACCAGACCTAAAATGCTCCCTTACACGTCGCTGCTCACTGAGGGGGAGCCCTGGGGAACTGATTTTGACTCAGCAACTTTGCCCAGTCATGCAGAGAGGCTTTGTGGTGGTTTGGTGGCTGAAGAGCAGGGCCGTCCCCACGCCAGCCCCATGCCCAGCCCCACACCAGAGAGCAGCAGTGATTCAGCTGTGGGCACTGGATGCCAGGAGTTCATCCCACCAGGGGAACAATCCAGGAGAGCTGCTGGCCACGATTCCCAAGGCAGCTCTCCATGTGCCAGGTATGGCTGGCTGCTCCTTGTGAGCCCCAAGAGGAGCAGAGCTCTTCTGAAACACCAGAACAGCCAAAGTCCAGGGTCTGGGTCTGGATTTGCTTAGGAACTGCAACTTTCTGGAAGAGGAGTTGGCTTGAGAGTTGGCCTGAGGTCCACACAAACCACGCTGGAGAGGAGAGGTAATCACCCCTGCTCTGCTCACCACGCTCATCCTGCACCTCCCCTCCTCACCACAATGTCCAACACACCCAATGGCACCTTCATCCTACCTCTCCCTGCCACAAGCCAACCACGAGCATCCAAGAAGCCCCTTAACAACACATCCTCCTTCATCATACCAGCACACTGGTACCCAAAGTGGGGAAAAAATAAGTCCAATATTACTTCTGAGGGCGGGATCTCCCCGCTGCATCCACTGCTGTAAAAGCACCCTCTATTTTATTCAACCATCCAGACTCGGGAACGCAGGTGAGATGCAAATCCCAGTTCCTTGGGCTGCTCCTCCCAACTTTCCCAGCCCAGCAGCCACACGCTTCGCTTGGTTTCTCGGATGACTGTCAGTAACCCAGCTGGCAGTTGCCAGCTTCAGGCTGTAACTGGGAAAATGCGCCCACTCAGCTCCAGAGCAGTCCAGGAAAGCATTCCTAATTCCCCCTCCCATTCCCAGCTGGATTGGGGGAGGCAGGGAGGGGAGAAAAGAGCATCAATTGAGGCTTTCACTTCCCAGCAATGATGCTCATCTGCCACCGAAAATTAACTCCGTGTGCGTCTGATTTTCGCTGTGGTTTGCTCTCGGTGGTTGCCAAAAGGGAAATGATACCCCCTTCCCCCACTGCTCATCCCGCTGCTGTGGCCACGGGAGCTGGAGCTCCTCAGGTCTTGGTCCCACCATCCCTGCCTGAGCTTGTCCCAGCTGCACTGCATTCACTGCCATGGGGATAAAGACCTCTCTGCACTTGGCAGGAGGATTTTCTATGGATGCTCATAGCTGAAGCAGGTAGAAATAAGTCATTTTCTCTATGGAGAACTGTTGACTCCCAGAAAATGTGGGAACAGAGAGAGCTAAATGGAGGGGACTCAACACCCTCACGCAGGAGGATGGCACTTGGACCCTGCCCTGGGCTTCAGCACCCATTGTACCACCTTCAGCACCCACTGCATCACCTTCAGCACCCATTTCACCACCTTCAGCACCCACTGCATCACCTCCAGCACCCATTTCACCACCTTCAGCACCCATTTCACCACCTCCAGCACCCACTGCATCACCTTCAGCACCCATTTCACCACCTTCAGCACCCACTGCACGGGGCTCTGGAGGGATGTGAGGCTGCAGGAGGCCAGGCCATGGGCAGGGGACTCACCTCCCGGGCTGGTCGGGGTATTTGTGTTTGCAGTAAGCCTCTAGTGACGCGTACACCTTCTCCCGTAACGCCTCCACCTCGGCCGGGTTGGAGAGACCTTTCGAGTCTGGAAGGTGATGAAAGCACCATCAGTCAAAACCCTCCAGGCTTTCCAGGANGCCAGGCTTTCCACGGAGTCCAAAATGTCCCCGTCCCCCCCCCCCCCCCCCCCAGCTCCCTCCATCCCTCCCAGCACCACCAGCCCAGGACGCAGTGTGTTTTTGGGGTCTGAACCCTGGGAATTTGGAACATTCTCAACACCTCCTGGGAAGCATTCAAGCCCTGAGAGGTTTTCCCTGTGGTTACAGATGGTTGACCCCACCTCATAGCCCAACTCCAACCATTCTGGCTCATTCCAGTGGTCACAGACCCTCATTTAAAGGGTTTAAATCCCTCCTTCAAGCCCTGGGCTTGTGGGATTTCTCCCTGCAGCACGAAGCAGGGGGAAATGAAGGGCTAGAGAGGGGTAAATGAAAATCCCCCGCTCTGGCAGGTCCCCTGTGATGCAGTGAGGATCTGTTTTTAGTAGGGTAAAAGGGACAGTCAAGCAATCGATATCCCCAAGCACATGGACCACGGGAACCTCTCCAGATTCCCCTTCTTTTACCATATACGGCTAATCCCAAATTACAGACAATAAATTACTGGCGATTACAAGTCGGGGTGGGGTGGGGGGGGGGGGGAAAGTCAAGCTGAAAAACAAACCCATGGAACAGCAATAAACCCTCCTGCAATGCCTGGCCAGGGTTCGTTGGGAAAGGCCAGAGAAGGAGCCGTGCTTGGGCACAAACCACCCTCCAGCAAGGGCAGGGAGGAGAAGGGGTGGCCACAGACATGGAGATCTGTCCTTGGCTGCTTCTCCTCTGGACTGACAAGCTCTAAAATGTAGGGACCCCCCCAAAAGAGCTGCACAGGTTGGTGGTCATCTCCTGCTGCTGAAGGGCTTTGCTCTCTGAAAGGCTGGAGACAACCCCCAGCACTGAACCTTATTCTCCCCTTGGGCAGCTGGGGCCAGGGGGTGGGGGGAAAGTGAGAAGCACGAAGCCTCCTGGAGTCTGTAAAACTAAGCAAGCTGCGGACAAAAAATGAAGTTTTTGTGTGTTTTATGAGCACGTTTCATGCCTTTCCCCCTCTGCAAAGGGCTTTTCCAGGAACTCACTTAATAAAAGCCCTTGGATGTTGAGACTGAGAAGCAAAGGACAACAAGGTCCATGCTCTAACTTTGCCCTCACCAATACTTTCCTCTTAAAGGACATCTAGATTCTTTTTTGCTCCTATTCAGGGACAACTGTCTCAAGTACCAGAACTTTCTTTTTCCAGAGCTGGCTGAAACACTGACAACAGAAGACTGTGTATGTTGGTCAAACCAAAGCCCCTCAAGCTCAGCACAGAACTCAGCCCATCAGTAGGAGTCAGCTCCAAAAGCAGCATCCACCATCTCCTCAGATGATCACAGCAGAGTCCTGGACAAAGCTGGGACCTACACAGAGAATCTTTTGAACCATGAAACCAAGGGGAAAACACCCCTTGGAAAGGGATGCCTGGAAAGAAACCCTGGCCATGGATCCAGATCCATCCCTGACCTGTGAAGGCCACGCTTGTAAGGTGGCAGATGCATGTGCAGCACTTCATTTGACTTTCATTCTTGCCCTGTCCTCAAGAGCTGGGTGCCCTCAGTTATTTGCAATGGTAAGAAAAGGAGCCAAAAGGACAAAGCATCAGCCAGGAGAGGACTGGAGAGAAGGTAACAACACCTACCAGGGTTGAAGAGGACAATGGCCCGCAGGCAGCCCAGCTCTGTCTTGTCCATCTGCATGTCTCGCATTTTTGACACGAGTTCTGTCAGTACTCTGCAAAACACACCAAAATCGGGGGTGTCAGCATTGCAAAGAGGTGTGAACACACCAAGCACCCAGGTGTCAGCCCCAGAGCTGCATGGCTAACGAAGTCAGGGGATAGTGCTCGCTCCTACCCGCTGAGGATATGCCCTCATTTTCCTCCTGTATCAAAAATAGCTCATTAGGAACGTCAATAGTTCCTGTGAGATACAACAGGGACCATAAAAACTCCTTTCATACACTCACCGAGAGGCTTTGGCACCTGAGAAAGCTGCCTAAAAATAAAAAATAATACTATAAAAAAAAACCCCAACAGGTATCTAAAAGCAATTTCCTCTGCCGGTAATTTTTATTACTCCCTTTGCTCTTACTGCAGGTGCCGGGCTTGAAATATTTTCCACTGATTGCCCAGTTTTTCCTGCCAGAGCCTGCACTGAAGTCATGAGCTTGCACTTATGACCTCATAGGAAACACATGATGTCACCCAGATCCAAAGAACAATTGGCAAAGCAGCAAAGGTGATTTGGATTCAATTAAGTCATCTCAAGATGAGTCTGGGGCAGAAAAATCAGGCACCATTGGAGTGGTGTCTGGAGCCACACTGTGGGTCAGACACCCTGGACGTCTGGCTTTAAAACACTTTTCCAAAGTATTAAAGAGCCCTTGGGATACGTATGTGGAACCTGCTGGGTATTTTTGGTGGGTTTTTTTTCATTGCGAAAATAAAATCACGTCTTGGTCCAATTAAAGATGAAAAGAAATAATGGAGCGGCCTCCTCGTAACATTAGAAGGCATCTGGACCCCATGAAAAGAGGCTTTGATTCGCACTGGGCAGCCCTCTCCCCGACTCTTTCTGTTGGTTTCTGGAGGTTTAAGAGGAGGGATTTAATGTCCTGCAGCAAGGACCGTGACATCTCCACACATGCCACGGGATGGACACACCTCAACCTGGGTTCCTCTGACCCACGTGCATCTCCATCCGACCCCTCAAGCAGGTTGCAACGTGGGAATGGGAGACAGATCAGTGTGGAGACAGAGATGGGGATGTCTAGTCAAGGTGTCCTGAGATGTGGTGCCCACCACCCAGCCCTCCTGGCTCTGCCCACCTGTCGAAGATGGCCCCGACGCCCGCGCTGTGCGCGCTGTTCCGGTGCACGTGCAGCCCCGTGGCCAAGAGGATCCCGTCCTTCACGGCTATGGAGCGGTGGGAGAAGGAGGCGATTAGGAGCTCGTTCCACCCTGGGGAGGAGAAAACAACCAAGGCCACGGGTTAGAGCCACCAGGTCGTCAAGATGAGGGTTTGGGAACCAGCAAGCGCTAAAAGGAGAGGAGGAAGTCGCTGGAGAAGAGCCTTTGCTAGAGGAACGTGGCTGGATAGGGGAGGGGAGGGGGGAGCCAACCCTTTCTTGGATGTCAGGGAAGGAAAAAACCATTAAGGAACAAATGCACTAAAAATATAACGCTAATAAGGGAAGCAGCTTCCTCTATAAACCTTGCAGGCACCAGAGCATGGGGCTCTGCCCTGAACCTCGAGTGGGTGTGGAGCCTGGTTCCCTCACTGACCTCATGCTCCCTGCCTCTGGGCACTTAAAAATCTATTAACGCTTTCTATCAGCTAATTGGGCTCATTTTCAGGCCACAATGGGGCACAAAAGTTCATTCACCACTATTCTGGCTGTGTAAATCAGGCCCATGACAAGTCTTGCTTGCAGGTTTGTTGCTTCTGCCATTAAACACTGGAAGGGGTTGTCTCTCCTCTGCCCTGCCACCGCCCATCACTGCTCCACTAACAGCTCCCATAGTTGCTTGGAAACCAGGTTTTGTCTTAATTAGTTACTGGACACTACTTCAGGAGGTAGGAAAACTCATCCTCTGAGCCTGGACACCACAACCTGGTCTAGTTACAAATGGGGAAGGGAAGGGGGATGTGACCTCCCTCCTCACCTTCCAGCTCCCCTTCTTACTTTAACACATCTTCAGGTTCTTAAATCTGCCACCAGCTGAATTCAAGAATGCCCCAAACAAACTCATCTCAAGGAGAAATGCTGCAGAGTTATCAAGGGTGGAAATTTTGGTGACTATCAACATGAAGAGGCATCTTCAGTAAGACAAGACGGGTCTTTTGCAAGCCCAGGGAGTCTCACGCTCATCATGTTGCTGATTTACCCAGCTTGAAAATGTTCTGGTGCCCAGAACACAGGGCTGCTTGGCAGGGTCCAGAAATGTCAGGATATTTGATTTATTTTTTTTTCCCCCAGGCTGGAAAAACAATAAAACATCCTTCACCTCTCCTGCCACAGAAACATGTCTCTTCTCACTGACTGGAATAAATACAAGGTCCACGTATGCTGTATTTACCTACTGTTGCAGAGATGGGTTGTGCCATTAGAAATGTTGACAAGGAATAAAGTTCACTCTTTCCTAAGTGGCCACAGGATGTTTCCACCCCACTCACAGGAACATTTATTTGGCTGTTTACTGGGCGAGGCCTGGCACTGGCAGAGGGATTGCAACACTCTGGAACCCAAGGAGGACGGAGGAGAAGACATGGGGCTGCACCAGGAGCCTGCAGGAACCTGAAGAGGTCCTCCCAGAGGCAGACCCACAGAAAGGTGCTTTGTACCTCCCACCAGCCACCAACTCCACACACAGCCCCTCCATGCAGCTCCAACCAGGTTCACAGCATCTCTCCATGGCACCAGCTTTCACAGCTCTGCCCTGCCTCTTGGCCACCATCCAGCACCCCTCTGCCATGGCTCTGCACAGCCCCAGAGATGCCCAATCCAGCTTGCCAAGAACATGTGGAAGTGGTGAGCAGGGTGCCACCAACATCTGTGCTGGGCTCCTTCCAGCTAAGGAGCATTGGGTTAATCAGCATCCTGCAGCCGAATCATTCCCATGTAGAGCTGAGATGTCCCAGCTGAATGGGGAACCTCTTTCTACCCGGTGCTTTCACCAGAGCATCCCCAAAAAGCTGACAGGATAAGGAGGCAAGCAGGAGGAAAAATTAGGTACAAGCACAGGTAGAAAATCTGAGTTAGAGCCCAACCAAGTCTACCCAAAGAGGTTTGCATTTCAGCCCAAGCTCTGGAGAAGCTGAGCAGATTTCTGTGATTCTTGTGACTCCTTTCTCATCAAACAAGGTGCCTGCACACTCTGGGGATGCTTTGGCTCTTCTAGGGTAGAGAAGGCACCTGGCAGGGCAGCGACCATCGTGTTAATCCATCTCACTACCATGTTTCCCCTAAAAAACTGAACTGCAGCTGCAAGATGTAGCTCTCAGCACCCTTTGCCAGGCTGGCCTTGACGCAGCGAAAACATCAGGTTATTCCTATCCCAGGCACAGCACTCTTGGAAACAAGAAAACCCAGGGAGAGGTGGGTTTCCTTCTCCAAAAAGCTCCTAGAGGAACATTTTTAAATGATTCAGGCTTAGAGGGAAGCTGCTGCCAGCCCATCCAGCCCCACTCCTCAAAAGATGCGTGCTCCACTTAATTCTACCTCCAAGGATGCATGACTGAACCTGCCTGATGCTCTTAGCTAAATTTTAATACTTAAATATTTCATGGGCAGCTGTTCTCAGCAGGCCACTCTCCCCACTCAATAATAGATAAAGCCACTAGTTAAAAGACTTGGGGGAGGTTATCTGAGGCCTCAGCAGAGATGCTTGGAGCTGGGAGCCCATCGGAGCTGCTCCAGGTGCTCAGCCCATGGGGTTGGAGCTACCATGAAACATGGGATGTGATGGGGTCTGCAGCCCCCTCTCCTGCCCCATGGAGGGGTCTCTCCAGGATGGCAGCTTGGAGCTGCTCATAACAGGCACCATCACATAGGAGAGAAGATCAGGTCAGAAAATCTCCAGTTCAGCTTTCATGAGCCTTCCTCCAAAGAGAAAGGAAAACCATGAACAGTTGCTGTGGATCTTGTTTTCACTCCACAGCAGAAAAAGACAGCTTTTTGTCTGAATCCACTTCTTCCCTGTGATATTTGCAGAAAGGCCTCCAAGATTTCTATAGAGATGCTTCCCCTGATCATCCACTCTCACAAGCGGCTCTAGAGACCTCTTCAAAAAATAACCCTTTTTATATTTTCCAGGGAACACCATGAGACATCTCTGGCAATGTTCACACCCATGGGGAAGTCAGAGGAGCACCTTCACCAGAGAGCTCCCAGGAGCTACCCAAGGAGGGCACGGAACTTGGCCAAGTCTGCAGCAAGAATAAACCCCCCAAAATTCTCCCTTCCCAGGCTACTGCTGTAACCAGCAGATGAAATGTGACTAAACAAATCTCCTTTCAGTAATATAAGAAGAGAGGAAAACCTACACCAGTAAGAGGTGAGACTTAATCGCCCAGAAACCATTGAGGTCAAGGATTTCAGAGAGGTTGCAGGAGGGACTATTTGGGTGTAGGGCCAAGGTACTGGTTGGGTAGCCAATAAAGAATTGCAGAAATTATTGATACAGGCATTTGGGCTAGAATCAGCCTTATTAAACAGAATTACAGCTAGTGTTAGTGTGGTGGGAAGGGGAAACAGTGATCCCATCACCTTCCTACTCTGAAGCCCTTATATCTTCTCCTGAAGCAACCCAGACAGACCTTGGACCAGAATTCTGCCAATTCCCATGTTTTGTGTTGATGTCAGCATCTGGCACTTGGTTCTTAGAGCACTTTCCTGCACAATTTCATGAGCACTGACTTTGGGGCACACACTTTGTACAGCAAGAAGCCAGGAAGGCTGCCAGCAAGGTGGATCAGCAGTGTCTGGTCTAGAGAGGACATTAACCCAAGGCCACAGCAGAGCAGAAAGAGGAGCACACCCTATGCAGGATTTTCCCCTCTTGAATTCCCTACGAAAGGGCATTTTGGGTAAATGAGTTTGTCATTTGCTGTCATCTGCCCCACTGTCCCCTTTGTGTAAGGGAGCAAAATCCTCCCATGCATCAAGCCAAAGCCTTTTTAATCACTTATCTGATGACTGGAGCTCTGCAAAGAGCTTCATGCCTAAAATGCAACTTGGTCAAGCTCTGCTCTTGATTTCTCGCCCTCCCTGGTCTCTGTGTATAGTAAGGGCTTGAATTTATTCAATGGAAGAAGACTCTTTTCACAGCTAACTGCTCTTCACCTCCCAAAGCCTCCGTTCCTGCAGACCCCCTGCTGCACAAGGAAATTTAAAACAAGCCCAGAGAATTTTATTTTCATCTTGGTGGGTGGGAGAGGGAGGGCAAGATATTTTTCTCCCCTTTCTGGTTTTAATTATGATCATATATTTTAGTTTGACGAAATTTCATGGGGTCCCAAGCCCACTTGGTCTTTTAAGCCTCAGCTTGGGAGGAAAGCAGCTCCCTTGGTTCAAATCACCCATCTCCAAGCACCTCGCTCCCCAGAGATGAAGTGGGGCCATTTTTCAACTGATGGGCAGCTGGTGCAACATTCTGGATCACCTTCAGCAACACGTCCCTTGGGGCTTTTTAAATCCTATTTAACAACTGAATTATCAGAGGCTATTACTCAGAATCAGCTAACAGCTTTCAAGTTGACAGGACCTAAATCTAAGTGTCCTACCTGTCACTGGTGAGGTGTAGGACTCCTGTGGCCCCATGTGGGGATGGTTCCCACTCACCTGCTCTGAGCAAGATGACCTGGTCGTCCAGGGGCAGCTCGGAGAAATGGGGGATCCTCTTGGCCCACTCCACCAGGGTGAAGAGCTGTTTGTCTGCTGCCTGGCATATGTTCGTCACCGGGTCATTGGGCTGCAAGAAAAGGAGATGGAGAGGCTCAGAGAAGGCAAAGCAAGGAGAAGAGGAGATGCTGGAGGAGCAGCTGAAGGGGCTTGTTGCTTCCCTGCTGCACTGAAGGACCCCAAAGTCAGGAGCACCCCAGAAGTGGACGTTATCAGTCATAGGGAAAGGAGGTGACCTGGCTTCTCCACCACATGGTTTTAAATAGTTTCTAGCAAGCTCCAAAACAGGAACCAGGAGTGGTGAGACCCAATATCCATCACCCTGAGTGATGAATGAACCAAAGGAGCTGCAGGCCAGGGAAGGGCAGGTTCCTGCACCCGTGCAGCACAACACACTCCCCATGCCAGCATCTCCCAGCTTGAGAGACCAGCACCAGAGAGGGCATTACAGCAAAAGGAGAAAACCCCTTCCCTTTGAAATATTATCCAGTAACAAAAACCATCTGCTCTCAAGGAGGACAGTCAGCCTAAACACACCAAATCCCTGTTTAAAGGAACTGCTAACAGCTCAAGTGGGCTTGTGATTAGGAACTGGAAGAGCCTGTCTAACCCTGGAGAAGACAAACCTCACCAGTACAAGTGTGTACACAGGGTTTACCTCCCCGGACAGGGATGTATGAGCTCCTCCACATATCCCCCTGTAATCCCTGCTGATACCCAACAGCTTTGATGGTACGATTATTTTCCTTCCATGTCCTTAAAAGAGCAGTTTCCAAATGGGAGGAGGAGTGTTTAGTTCACCCCTGGCTTGCAGGGGGAAGGGGTGTGAATTCAGAGGCAGGGCAGATGAACACCAGCACAGCCTCTCCAGCAGGACAAGGCCATTCCTCACCACGAGCTGCCTGTGCCACACCAGATCCCTCTCCCAGGCTGGGCAGATGAGGACCACGCTGCTGAGTCCCCCCACACCCCTGTCCAGTCCCCTCCACTGTCCCCTGGCAGCAAACACAACCTCAGTGGCCAATGTTCCCCATTCTCCAGGCTTAAAATAACCAGCATCTGGCAAAGCTCAGGGGCACCTGCCTTCGAAGTATTTTCACCTGTTGTGTGCAGAGATGGATGGGAAGGGGCTCGGGTTCAGTAGCACTGCTGAGGAGTGGGGAGCATCTTTACAAGGATCTTCTCTCCTCCCTCTGCCCGTCTCCAGCAGCTCCCCGAGGGGTGCAAGGGCAGGGGAGTCTTGCTCCAAAGGAGCTGGGCTCTTCCCTGGGGAAGGAGATGTGAGCTGTTCCCTGGGAAAGGGAGATAAGATGGAATTTCCTCTGGATAACAGAAAAAAACCCTAAACTGGGTGTGAGGAGGAGCTCTGAAGGGCTGGAAACACAGGGACCACCGATGCTCAGAGGCATCTGCAGAAAGGGTGTTAAGAGACATCCATGGCCCAGGCTACATGAACATCACCCACCTCAAGTCATCCCAGTTTGGGCAGCAAGCTGGAGCAGGCAGGTGGAGAACCTGAGTGTCCCAGCTCCAGTGGGGTGGGATGAGGAGGGAGCCCAGCGTGGCCTAGAGCAGGACACAACCTATGGGAGATACCACGCTCCAGCAGAACCTGATCCATGAAGCAATAAGCACCTGCACAGCCCCATGAGAGGGGTATTTTAGGAAAGTTCAGATGTTTTTGCCAAAGCTTTTATTAGGGGTCGCTTCTGGGCAGGTTGTCACCATCCCTAGGTCGTGCCCTGCTGCCACAAGGCAGGTTGTGTGTCTCCCAGCCCAGGCTGCATCCCCACGGCTCTGCAGGCAGCACAAGCTGTACCCAGGCATGGGTGCTTCGTACAGAGCCCCAGCGAGGGGCCCAGCCTTTAATTACACCTCAGATGGCAGTTCCTGGAACCACCACGGTGCTTCCTGGCAGAACTTAATCACCGTAGCTTGAGAGGCAGCTAAAAGTGTCTTCCCTGGAGGCTGAAAGGGCTTTGCCTGTTTCCAGGAGGGGATCTGCAGAGCAGTTCTGGAAACCCTCCCCGTGCCCGGTAAGCAAATCCCCTCCTGCAGTAAATAGCAAGGGCACGGTGCCGGGGTGTGACAGAATGAAAGGACAGGCAGGCACCTGATCCTTCTGGAAAATCAGAGCTTGGAGACATCTTCCAGAAAATGGTGACTTGAAACCAGCCGCTCAAAGGCCAATTAAGAGCTAATGGGGATAACACCTCTCAGTTACAGGCTTTGCCTTTCCGTGGCCAGGAGCCCATCCGAGGTGGTGCTTGCACTGCAGGAGCCCAGCTTCACTGCTGCCGTGGACACAGGGCAGAGAAAAAACCATCCTCACACCCTGTCATCCTGCCCAGGACAGGGACAACCAGGGTGCACCAGTGCCCAGCTCCCCAGGGGCAGAGATCACACCTCTGGGGGTTCCTGTGGAGGAATCCCACAGCCACGCTCATTGACAGCTTGTGGGAACATCTCAAAGGGTTTATCCACTTTGCCACGGTCCAAAGCCAGACAAGTGTGACAATTAGCAGCTATGTGCAGCACATGAAGAGCTGTTATCAGGGGCTCACCACTGCAATTACTTCAAGTCTTAGTGATGGTCATTAAAGCTCTAGTCTTGGCACTGTCCTACCACCCAAGGCAGAAGGAAAGTAGATTTTCAGGAGCAGATCCCCATCTTAGCTGCTTGGCTCAGCATCCTCCCCTGTCCTCTCCATGCCACACGGATCACATCACATTGTACTCCCCTTTCCCCATCCTGGGCTTCAAACCATGAATGTAGCATCTGGTGTCAACCAAGGGGTCAGGACAGAGCCATGGGTCCCATCTCTGGTTATGTACTCAGAGCAGCAAAATTCACCAGCAACTACATGTTTAGATACCAGGGCTGCTGGAACAGCTCGTGGGCTGGAACAACCCCTGCCCTAACCTTTTATCAGCTCTGAGGACTGTGCTGAAGCCCCACAACACTGTCCTAGGTGGAAGAAATCAGTGCCAGCACCAGCATGGCAAAGCAAAGCGACTTCCCTCCACCAGAGCTGGGCTCTCTGCTCTCAGAGCAGCCAGGGCACCATGGCACAAGGTGACAGCCACAGACACACGAGCATCTGGGAGAGGAGGGTGGTAACTCCTACAGCACCTTGCCACCTCCATCCCAGCCTGTGAAAACATCCTTCCAAGCACTGGAGCTCTCCAGCTCCTCCAGCAACGCTCAGCGCAGATGGACTAAGGTGTAGGGACACAAATAAAAGGACCCAACACAGCAGGCTGATAGGAAACAGCTTGTTTGCTACCTCGTGTCTATTAAGGACTGAATTTGTCTGCCCTTCCATCCGAGGGGCTCTCTGGGGAGGGCTGGGAGGGGGGGCAGCTCCTCCATCTTCCATCCGGTGGCCTCGTCACTGCGAGCTGCTGATCTCATACATCTGCTAAACCTGCTACAAATGTCACCTCATCGACAGGAGCCACCTGACAATTATAGGGGCATTTCAACAAGCCTCCTGCTTCTATTTAGATGCAACACACATCCTTGTTCACAGTAATGTGTGTTGAATTATGCAGGAACCAGCTTTCAATTTGCTACAAGAGGCTGAGGAGACGCAGTGCCAGACGAAGCCATTTATTCCAGCTCGCTCTCTGGGGTTTGTTTTCAAGTCAGCACAAGGCTGGCTACAACTCCCCTGAAGTATTTTTAATCCTGATAGCCATCAGAGCCTCCCCGAGCCCCTTGCTAACCACGGCTGAGCTGCCTCCTCCTTGTAGCTTCATGGTGATGGGACCCTTGGTTGTCTGCAGGTTGTAACTGGGCTCCCAAATCTCATGGCCCCGTGTCTGCTTCTGGGTTGTTTCACTGAGGAATCAGCTCTGTCCATAGCAGGAAGCCTAATGCACTGAAAAGCCTCCCCTAGTAAGCCAGGCATAAAGAGTCCTTGTAGGCAAAGGCCAAAAAGAGCATCCCATAGATGCAGTCAAGACTAAAGAGTCCTCCAAGGAGCGGCCTGACTCTGAGATCTCCTGTCAAGCCCTGCCAGATAAGGTATTTCTGTCTCAATCCTCCAAGCCTCATATAAAGAAAGAGATAAAGTATTATTGTAGCAGCAAATAAATACTGCAGAGTCCTTCCACTTGCTAGAAATAGCTGCATTTCATCATCTCAACCTCACAGACACCTCGTACAGAGCGATGGGAAGTGCAGGGGGATATCTCAGTATGATCCTGCTGCTCGTTTGCAGCCTCCAGCCACCCCAGCAGCAACATCTAGCAGGGTTTTGGGGTCATTTATACCCTCCGCAGCCCCAGTGACACCTCGCAGGGGTGATGCCCCCTCCTGCTAGCAGAGCATGCTGTGGGATGGTGTGAGACATCACCATAAGGCAAATGGGAAGTTAAACACGTGCCGCTGACCCCAGCCCCAAAAGCACATCAATGGTGCAGGGCCATTTATTTCCTTCCTCTCTCCCTCCATCTCTTTGATTTGAGACTTCTCAGCATCCCAGGGCTCCCCCAGGGCTGGGGGTAATTAGCCCCACTCCTGACCCTACTCTATATTAATTGCCTCAATCGCAGTCCTACCTTTTAGCAGGGACATCTGCAACTAGAGCAGGTTGCTCAGAGCCCCGGCCAACCTCACCTGCAATGGTTCCAGGGATGGGGCAGCCACCACCTCTCTAGGAAGCCTAGGTCAAGGTCTCACCACCCTTGTAATGCAAGCTTCTAAATGGGAGGGGAAATTGGAAGGAAACTTCTCCAGGTTTTCTCTTCCTAGAGACAAGCAGCTGTGTAATTCTGCTTGTGAAAAGTCACACCCTCATTTTACAGCTCTTGTCCTTCGCACTTCAGCCACACAAGTCTATTTATTGGCTTGATTGGACTCTGAGCTCTTCAGAGCACAGAGTGTCTTCCTGCCTTTCAGCACTAAGGGCTGTTAACTAAAATCAAATCTTCTCTGAGTCCTTCTAATTACGCCTAACAGATACTGTCTGTGAGACAGGGAAGTGCCAACGCTGGTGGTTGTGCAGGGGCAGAGTTTACTTTCCTCATGCTTTCATCTAAGCTCCATCACAGCATCTACAGCAGAGCTAAGAGGCTGCATTTCTATTCTATTTCTTTTCCTATAATATAGAATCATAGAATGGTTTGGGTTGGAAGTGACCTCAAAGATCATCTAGTTCCAACCCCCCTGCCATGGCAGGGACACCTCCCACTAGACCAGGTTGCTCAAGGCCCCATCCAACCTGGCCTTGAACACCACTCTGACCATGGCTCAGGTCATGGCTTCGTGTCAGGTCAATCTTGATGCCCCACAAGCCACCCCACCCCTTCTGCTCCAAGTGTCTTACCGAGCTCGGCGTCAAGCCCATGTTTGCATCAATGTACGTCTCTGTCTTTGGCTCCACGGCGAGTTCAGCTTCCAGGATCTTCTCCACGGGCATGTCCTCGTTGGCGCTACTTGTTGACTCCACCTCGTTCTCATTGCGGTCCTTCCCCCGCTGCCTCTCCTCCTGCACAGCTGGAAGTGGACAGAGAAGGGACAACATCAGCCCAGGGCTCCCAGCCACGGTGTCACCGGCTGAGCTGGGACCTCAAAGCTCCACGGAGCTACAGGCCACGTAGCTGTGGAAACCTAAAGCATCCTCAGACCTGTAGGATCACACAGACACCTGATGTCTTGCTCTCCCACTTGACCTTTCCACCAGTGTGGTTGGTGAGTCTTGGGCTTAGATAGTCAGGGGAAGGGGAAGCTGTGGAGCAGCCCTGGCCTGGGGGAGCTGCTGTGTGTGTGTTCCTCTGGGAGCAGAGCCAGGGAGGTTCCTGCTCAGATTCTGCTGGGAAACTCCCCTTTCTGCAGAGGGAGAGGTCCTGGAAACAAGAAGGTTAAAGATGGAAAACAAAGGAAGCAACACCACGGGAGAGGAGATGGATGGGTGAGGTGATAGCACAAGGGAATCCTAAAGGAAAGAGAAATCAGCCAGTTTAAACCCTAAGTCCAGAGTTCAACCATCTTCTGAGGCTGTTGGTGCTGAATTTCCATGGAGGTCACACCATGCCTGCAGCTCCCTGGTCCAGCAGTGATGCTAATGCCTGTTGGGAGGCTCCATGGAAGGATGGTGCTCCCGTGGGACAGGAGCTGGGAGCAGGGCTCTGCTGGCAGAAGCTCCATGCAAACCACCCTCCTGATTTGTCCCTAAACAGACAGGAGAGACCTGTCCCAAATCCTGTGTGGTAGGAGCAATCTAGCCAGGAGCAGGTCACATGCTGAGTTAATGTCTGAGATGAAAAACACTTATTAGATGCTAATAACATCATTATTAATGATCTCCCTTTGAAACCAGCACATGGACTTTCCCTAAACCTGGAAAGTAGCTTTAAGCAGTTACACTGGTAACTATCTTTTCCTCAATCATCCTCTTACCTACCCTAAATCACATCTTTCCACGCACCGTTGTTTCCCACAGGACTTTTTAGCCCAGCCTGCTTGAGAAGAGCCAACAGGAGCTTCCATCACTGGCCTTGAGAGACAATCCCTGAACTTTTCCAGCTCTTTGTTGCGGACTGAATGAGGACATTCAGCGATGTAAAAGGGCTGCTCTTTCTTGACAATTATCCTCAGGCTTTCCCCCTCTGCTGGCTTTGAAGCTGGTTATGTGATGGTAGGAGAAAGCAGCAGGGGCACAGGTATTGTTGTAGGGAAATCAGAGCTGGCTGCAGCACAATAAGGCTCTTTAGGCCATCGCTGGGACCAGCTCTATGCCAAGCGCAGAAATAAAACCTAGGATATAAAACTTACTCCTTAAACCTCAGGAAATTAAGACACATGCTAAAAGAGCCCTGTATGGACGTTGATCCCATTAAGTGAGCTCCACCCCAGCACGCAGGAGCCTGGGGCTGGTTTCCACTGCTCACCCTCCCCTCCTGCAGCAGCCACCGTGGTTGCTGCACGTCAGGAGCGTTCAGGCTCCTTCCATGTGAAAGCTGTTATGCAAAAAACAAGCAGTTATTTATTTTTTTTTGCAAACTGCTCTTAGTTTTACAGGCTGCAGAGGCTCCCGAGCCCCATGCAACGTTTTCTGCCTGCTCTGCCAGAGCCAGGTGAGCTGCTGCTGTCAGAGCCCAGATTTGTGTTGTGGCTTTTGTCCATCTGGCTCTTGTCTAGCACGAATTCTTCACTTTTTCAGCTCAACACAAAACTCTGCTTAAATTTCTCCCCCCACCCTTATTCCTGCTTTCTCAATCATCAAAAAGCTAGAAATTTCTGCTGAATGCCAACCTTTCTTCAACAGCACAGATGCACCAAAACTCCTCTGGGCATATCAGAAGAGATAAAACACCTACTAAATACCAGAAAAGCCTCAGAGAAAGGCAAACCCTCAGCAACTGGGATTTTACAAGACGACTTAAATGCCAAAGACCTGAGGCACAGTTGCAGAAGGTCTCAAGGATGAAGGTGCAAAGTGTGGTTCCTTGCTCTGAGATCAACCACCCCACTCCACCAGGAAGGGTTTTTAGTCCCAAACCACATCCTCTTGCTCAGTGACTGAGCTGGACACTGGGATTTGCAGGAGAGCAGCACAGAGGTCTGGGGTGGCCATGTCTGGCTACTCAAAGCCTTAAATCTCCAAATCTCAACCTCATCAAAGCCACCAGTCACATTCTTGGGGTGATTAATCAGATGCACTTGAAGGTTTATGGGAGAGCAAATCCTACAGGTCATCACGACGGGGTTTCACCAACTCACAGTGATCTGAATCTAGCTGATATAAACAAGAGACAGAAGAGACAGATGGAAAGAGATTACACCCAGAAGGAGTTATTTCTATTGACCTGTGCTTTCAGCTGCTGCACCAGAAAGGTGGTGGGGGTGGTGGTGGAGCTGGTCAGTGGGAAGCTGATTCATCCCAGCCTGCTCAGCCCCACACAGAGCCCTCAACACCCATCCCTACCCAGCAATGACACACCAGCCACAGCAGATGGTCCTATGCTCACCAAGGATGTCAGGTCCAAAGAGAAACCAAGCTCTTGTCAGGGAGACTTCCCCTGCTATGCTACACCCGTGTTTCCAAGACCAGACAGCCCTCTCCAAAACCAAGACAAGTCTGGCATCACTTTGCAATCTCCTCCCCAGCTTGGATGACCTCCATCCATCTCCTGGTCTTGGCTCTCTGGGCTGTAGGAAAGCAGTGACTGGTGCCCAACACTGAGCTCAGAGACACCATCATCCTCCCTTCCCTTCAAGAAGCTGCTTCATGCACAGGTCTTCAATGATGTGTGCATCTGGCAGGATGAGGTGACTGCACTCCCTGAAGTTCAGCTGCTGCTGGTTGTTGGATGTAGCTTTCAGGGCTGCCTGTGAGGCAGCAGCTCCTTTAGATGTTGACTCAGTTGTTAGATGCTGTTTTCTCTCCCTACGGGCTGCTCAAAGTGGAAACAGCTTCATCTTCATGCAAGGAACAGGTTCACTCCTCCAGCAGCTCCATGCCAGTGCACACATGAACTCCCCTCCAGTGGTCATCATATTGTCACCTTCCAGGTGTGGTACATCCAAAGTCCCTCTCCACAATCCAGAGGTTGAATTTATTCCATATCTAATGTCTCTACTTTCCTAGTTTCAGATTCACCCTGAACCATCACACAGCTCCAGGGGTGGCAAGTCCAACACGTCGCCCTGAAAGGCTCAGGGGCTTGCAGTTGTACTTCAAGACTCTTGTATGTGGATTCCAAGACATGAACTTCCCTGCAGATGTAGCCATCCTTGCAGTCTTCCTTCAGAAGCTCAGCAGAACTGAGAGGACATCCAAGGTGCAAGGAGAAGGTAGAACTGTCTAAGAGCTGCCAGCCACACAGCTTCTCAGCAGAGCCCTTCGTGTCTCTGGTCTCCACTGGCACATGCCCAGTGGTAGGTGTCTGTAGATCAGGATTTCCCCAGACCTGCTGAGGACCTGAGTAGATGTGCTGAGGGACACATCACCACTGCAGAAAAGAATGGGGACTGTTTCTTGTAGGAAAAAATAGTAGGTGGGGTAGAGGGAAGGAAAGAAGGAGCAAGTATTCAAGCAAATTAGTTTTTTTGGTTTTTTTAAATCATGCAATATGGGGTGTTTGTGTGCAGGAAAATCCTCAGTAGTGAGGAGACCCCTCACCTTAAAGACCTAGGATCTTACCTCTGGAGTGCACTCCCCATCCCACTGGGGATCAGTCAAATAAACCATGGTGGAAGATAAAAAACCCACTTTTTTTTCAAATGGATTTGGATGGGGAGCTGGGTTTCTCTGTGGCTTTGGGTTTTTATCTTTTTAAGAAGAGAAATACAAAGGCAGTAGCTGCCTGGCAGCTTGCCTGCTGATATTGTAATGGGAATACCTTGTTCTTCTCGGCTTCCCAGAAGTCCTGTGCGCTGGGATGGATGGTGCTCCATCCCTGTAACACAGTAAAATTTAGAAACATCAGTGTGACCCTCCCTTCTCCCCTCACGCTCAATTAGCACCTTGTAGACAGGCTTGTCTGGACAAACTATGGGGCTTGTCTTGGGTGGATGTGAGGAAGCTATGACAGAGTCACAGAATGGTGGGGTTGGAAGGGACCTCTGGAGATCATGGTCTAGTCCATGTCCCCTGCTCCAGCAGCTCACCCACAGGGGTGACCAGGATTGTGTCCAGGCACATTTGGAATCTCTTCAGAGGAGTCTCCACAACCTCTCTGGGCAGCCTGGGCCAGGCTCCAACACCCTCACACCAAACAACTTTCTCCTCCTGCTCAGATGGAACCTCCTGGGGTTCCAGTTGGTGCCCATTGCCCCTTGTCCTGTCACTGGGCACCACCAATGAGTCTGGCCCCATCTTCTTGCCCCCCACCCTTTAGCTATTGATCAGCATTGACCAGATCCCCTCTCAGACTTCTTCTCCAGCTCACCAGTCCCAGGGCTCTCAGCCTCTCCTGGGCACAGAGATGCTCCAGTCCCCTCAGCATCTTCATAGCCTCCACTGGACTCTCTCCAGTAGCTGCTTGTCCCTCTAGAAGAGAGGAGCCCACGTCCACGTCCTTCCACCTCACCACTCAGGCTGCAGGTGTTAGGCAAGACCCACTCTTATGACTGTGCTGTTCCCAAGATGCTGGTTTTTCTGGGCACGAGGGTCACACGGCATTTGACTAATGCATCTTAAATGCAGGAGGTGAGCCAGGCTCCACCAGCAAACACTCTCCTGTGAGGCAGAGCAGCCGAAGCTGCCGTGACACCAGCCCCCTCTGCCAGGCTGAGCTTTCTTCTCCACGCTCTCCTCTGTGTTGACGGCTGTGCCAATGCTTTTATTTTTCTTCAAGGAGACTCATATGGTCGAGAGGTTTTCTACTCTGATTTCCTTAACATAAGGGAAGCATTTAAAACCTCGCAGTCCACTTGAGGAGAAAAAAAGATGTTGTAGCTGAAGAGCTCTGAGAGGCAGCCCCACCTCCTCCAGCTATGTCTGAGCCCAGCCAAGGACAGAAGTCTGTTTTCCATGGCACCTGATGAAGAGGCTCTCGTGTTATTCTGCTTGATTTGGCCTCTACTTGCCTAAGGCTGGGTGCTGTCATTTTTCATCTCCAGCTTCTCCAGCCCATCTGCACTTCCCCAGGCCACGGTACTGCAAGATACGGAGCCCCATGTGTCAAGACCAGTTCTTGGTGACCTCTCTCTCTTTAAGAACCAAAACGTCTCATCCTTTGGATTGTAAATGAGCCTCAGCTGCCCGGGTCCAAGGGCTGAGGTGCAAAACTGCCAGACCCATCCTCTGTTGGTGTGCACACCAACACTGGACACCTCGTCTTTGCTCATGGTGCAGCATCTGGTGGCTAAATAAAAAGCTTTGAGTCCATTGCAGTGAGCACCCAACCCAGTTGAGGTGCCCAAACCAACCAGTGTGGGTGGCTGCATGTGAGTAATGAACTTTCCAGCTGCTGGAGAAGAACAAGGTGCCCACTGAAGTTCTGGGGAGGACTTAGAGGACACCACTGAGAAACCCCTGCAGCATCCCCAACTCCTGCCACTTCACCACAAGCCTCGTGATGAACGTCACCAAATCCCTGCTCTTCACACACCCTCTGGAAAAAGTTCTCTCCCTTTAAAGCCTTGGGCTCGTGAAGAGAAACCTGATGCTGTGATCTGCAGACTAATTAGATTTTAAAAAAGAAGAAGGATGTCAAGTGCACACTCTGTTTTCAAGCCTGGTCCTAGATGCAATGCAGGCACTTGCAGCTGTGGCCACCCAGCCATGGGCACTGCCACCTCGGGTGGCCACCAGGCTTCTGTGCCCCAGGAATGTTAACGAGGGGAGGAAGAGGCACAAAGGGGACAGGATTTTCCACCCAGGCATTGGGTAGGAGCATGGCAGGCTGGTTGGTTTGCTGGGAGAGCCACAGCAGCTCCTAATTACCACTCACCCAGCGTTCACACAGATGAGGGCTTGTTTCTGAGGCAAAACCCCATCCTTCCAGGAACAATAGTGCTGATGACTGGCTGGGGTTTGTTTCTTCTCATGGGGGAGGAGGAGGGGGAAGGATAATTCACTCCCACCAAAAATGGACTGAATGGGTTTTTCTCTGGGGGACAGATCCAGTGTCTGGAGTCCCTGGGGACCGATGCTCAGCCTGGGTCTCGGGCTGTGGGTGAGCAGAAGATGAACTTCTTGGCCTTGCTTCTCCCATTCTGATCCTCTCTCACCTTCACTCCCTTTGCTCCTTACCACTCCCCAGCAGACACAGGGATCCACAAAGCAGAGAGATGATGATGCTTTCCAGACTGCTCCAACCTGGATGGATTTTGGGGACGTGTCCCTGCCTCACCAGCACACCCCATCCTCCTCCTGCAGAGCCCCGAGGCTCTGGTGGCCTCCAAGACCAAACTTGCTCCATCTTCTCCAAGCCTACAAGTGGGTGGCTGCTTTATTTGATGAAGTGCTGGGTGTGGGGTTACTGGTGATTTCTGTTTCACCAGTGGTGGAATTTATTAGACTCTGCTGCCTTTTTATGAAGCTACATCTTAGCTGTGTATCAACAGCATCTTGAAGTGCTTATGCCTGGGGTACCTGCTTGTATCAAAAATGCCAGGATAGCTGAGGAAACCAATTCAGAAAGTGCTTTGCTTTCATGAGCCTTTTTCTTTTTCAAAGCTGCAGCTTTCTACTACCATAAACAACCTCAAAAGCTGAGATACACGAAATAAATGGTGGCATTTTCTCCAACATTTCCATTTGAATGCTGCATTTTTTACAGATAGGTAAAACACCACCACGCTGATAAAAAAATCTAACTTCAGAGTGTTAAAAGAGTGGATTGAAACCTTTGCATGCAGTCAGCCCAGGTGGGGAATGGCTCTGGAAAACAACAGCAAAAAAACCCCTAGTTCACTTCACTCCCCAAAGCCAGACACTGCCAAGTATAAGCAAACAGCAGCATTGCTAAAGCCATGAGAGAAAATCAGAAACCAGACCCTTTTCCTCAACCTAAGAGTATCCTCAAAAACAAAAAACAAACCTAGCATCACTTAAGCAGCTGGTTTAAAGAGCAGCACTTTAAAAGGATGTAAGAAACAAGCTCATTAAGCTGAAAGACATTTTCCATTCCAAAATTATTACTAAAAATAACTGTGCTCTTGAACTCTGCCCCTTCACTAGGGTATGGCCACTTGCCTGCTTTTACATTCACTTGGACAGAGGGCTGGAGACCTGAATTCCTGCTCGTTCTCCCCAGGCTCCTCTTGCTCCTGTTGGTCCCAAGAGATGCTCCAGGAGCCAGGATGGCTCCAGCTCTGGGGTGCAGGGGGGATGCACAGCCCTGGAAGGGCTCAGTGCCTGCTGGGTTAGTGCAGGAGCTGAGCAATAAGTCACTCTGGCTTAAAACAAGGAGAAACTTTGGTCCCTTGGGACTAAGTGATGTATCTGAGCAGCTTCCTGGAGACATGAGGAGGTCTCCAAGCTGCAGACTAGAGCTGTTCCCTGTGATGCTGCAAGTCCAGCCTTTCCCAGGTTGAATCTCTCAGCTTGATGGCAGTGCAAGCAAGAGGGGGAAAAGCAATGTACAGACGCAGGGAAAAAGGAAGAATTATCTCAGGCTGTGCAGCTTAATGAGTCTTGCAGACAGAAGATGACCTGGATCCTCACAGCACCACTCTGGACCACGTCACAGCAGCTGCTGGAGGCAAGCTGCAGCCATGCTGAACCCAGGACACTGTCACTACAGTATCTGCACCTGGATTTAGGGACAATCTAGGGGGTCAGCCATGCAGCTCAAGCCTCCACCACTGGAAGAAGACACCTTCCTGGTCTCTAGATGGGCTACAAGCTGCCTGCTGGAGATGCAACAACACCCATTGACCCAGCCAAAGACCACCACTAGTGCTCCACAGCACACTCCAGCCCTGTTAACAAACTGGGCAGCCCAGTAGGTGCTGTGGAGGCAGCTCAGCTCACAGGAGGAGCAGCTCACATCCCAGGGACAGCGCTGGGGGGGAAGCAGAGGCAGGAGCCAGCGGAGCGGTTCCCAACGGCTGCTCCCTGAGAGCCGTCCAAGGGCAGCCAGAGGGAGCATGAGAAAGGGCTCCTCGTGGTATTTCCTGCTCGCTGTGCGATCCAGGGGCCTCGCCAGCAATGGTGGGGCTGGGGCCTCGGCACACACGGGATGGAGACGTGCTGCAAGGCGAGGTCCTGCTGCCTGTAGCCTCCGATGACCCCCCTCACCTCTGCTGCTAACCCCAGCTCACGGCGCCGCAGGCAAGACGCCTTCATCCCAAGCCCCTCTGAGTTTACTCCCACCTCTTCCTCCTTAACTCGACAGCAGTTTCTACTTTTTCCCTTAAAAATATAAAGCTGCTGATACACAGACAGCTTAGACACCTTTATCCCAAGTCCTTCCGTGTTTACTCCCACCTCTTCCTCCTTAACTCGATGGCAGTTTCCACTTTTCCTCCTTAAAAATATAAAGCTCCTGATACTCACGACACCTTAGACCCTAATGAGGAACAGATCAAGCAAGAGAGAGTTATGCTTCTGGATGCAAACAGCCACCCCCACCATAATAATCCCTGCATTAGTCAAGATCCCTGATGGTAATCTTAATTTTGTTGACTATCCGGTATTTAGTGGGAGACAAGAGCACAAGAACCAAAGCCTCGCACAGCTGGCAGCAATTCACAGGGGAAAAATGTTCCCAGTTGCTTATTTATGATAGCTGCAATACCTCAGAGTCCACGAGGCTCATTCACCAAGAACACGGTGTCAGGATCTACCTGAATGTTTGTAACAAGGAGCAGCAAGGAGACATGCATGCACCACAAGGAACCTTCCACCTCCACAGGCTTTCACCCCTTCAAACCAAGCTTCACAGCCCTGAAGAAATCCCCCTTCCTTCCAGCAGAACCCTGCAGCCACCTCCTGCCCCTCACCACCTTCCCTGGCCAAGCTCCATCCTGGAGCACATGGTCAAGGTCCATCCCTTCACCTTGAGACCTCCTAGGTGGTGAGATCAAGCCCTTTCAGAGCTCCATCAGCTTCCCCAAAGCTCTCAGTGCTTTTATTCCTTTAAGCCAACTTCTGAGCTATGTAAAACATCCTTTCCTTTCACCCTCCTGGCACAGGTTTTGGGGATGAACGTGACCCTCACCCCTCTTCTTCCCAGCTTGGCTCTGCAGGATGCTTTCCACAGTTATTCTCTCACCAGAGCTAGAGTAGCTTGGAGGGTTTTACTGCACTTCCATCACATACAAATGTCTGTGGGCTACAGGAGAGAGACTTTCCCAGCAGGAATCTGCTGTATTATGTAGCTATAAATTAGGTCTCCAGAGCAAGATATTTTTTAGGAAAATGAGGCCCATTACCCCAGCTCTGTTACTTAAAAGATGCAACAGTTTACACCGGAGGATAAGGAGTCAGCTATGTTGTAAGTATTTTGGCAAAAGGAATTAGCAATGCAGATTTAGCCCAAAATTGTTCCTCAAAGCAGCAGGACTGGTGTAAGGACCAGGACAAAGTGGATGGGCAGCAGCAGTGAGCTGGGATGGATGCAATGAGACCTTTTTTTTGTGACAAATCAGGTGGATATCACACGTGAAACTCAAAACCAAAGCTCAGAGATCCAACTTCACACTTTTAGGTCTAGGACAACACTAGGACATCTCTAAATCTGCCATGAAAGACTGTGAACTTTTAGGTTTATAACAAGAAAGGGGCTTAGGGAGTTATTCCAGCTTTCCCTACATGGGGATTGTACCCCAAATATCTACTGATGGCCAATGCACCAGTTTTCTGCCCTTCTCCAAAGCTGTCCTCACACAGCTCCAGCATCACAAGATCAGCCAGCGCTGCCTGAGTGCTCTGCTGGAGTTCTGAAGATCCCATCTGTCACACTTTTAAATAATTGGCTGATCATTATGAATTCATTTGGCATTCATTGTGATAATGTTAATCAAGATGAATTAATAGAGTCCTCACACTGTACGTGCTCCCCGGGGAATTCCAGCACCATTTAGAAATTAATTAATGGGCCTGTAATTTTCGTGGTGCTGCCCATGCAGTCAGAGCTGATGGTAGGTACCTGAGCAGGGGATGTCAGTGCAGGCTGCAGATAAAGTTGGTGGTGATCCCTTCCCTACAGACATTGTGCTGAGATGCTCAAGGGGTCTGAAAGGACCTGCTGCTGCAAAGCTCTGGAGGCAACGCCAGGGTAATGATGCTCCCCATCTATCTACACCTGCATTTCCCCCCCTGAGAAGCAAGCTCAGGAGACTTCTCACAGAAGACAAGCTCACAGGAGACTTCTTGGCTTCTGAGACCTGAGTCTCCTATGTCTGGAAATCAGATTTTCCTCCTCCTGTCACACATTTCACATGGGATCCAGGGTGCTCCACAGCTCTGCCCATCTGCCAAGCAGCCAGGGCAACACCAGCCCCCCACAGACAAAGCACCATCCCTGCACTGCACTCATCTCCAGAGGCATTTTCTCAACCTCTCCATTTAAGACTAGAGGGCTGGTGGGCCAGAAAGCTTCATTTCCAAGCACCCAAGGGTTAAACTCTGCAGAACCAAGGAGGTCCCCTGGGTGCCCTCATCCCCCAGCCTCCTGCAATCCCCCAACACCTCGGCTTTGACATCTGAGGACTCTGCACGTCGTGGGTCCTCAGGTAACCCCATCAATCGTGCATGGCAGAGTCTGCTCAACACTCGGCGCGGCTCCGGCGCTGCCCTATTTAATCAACGCTCCAGACAAGACTAAGTGCTCTTCAAAGAGACCTGGGCTGGAGGGCTGCTCAGAGACCAGAGGGACTCAGCAAAGGGATGGGTTTATCAGCCGGGCAGGGAGGCAAGTGTGGCTCTGGAGATGTAAGGGGAGAAGGCAGCAGAGCAGTGAGTGGCACCACGGGGTCACTTTCACGTCACGTCTGGTAAGAGCCTGTTCTGCCAGCAGTGGGAAACAAGGCGCAGTCAGCATTTAAAAAGAGCATTTAAAAGAGGCACTGCCAGGGAGTTTCAGATCCCACATTTAAATTCCAGGAAGGGGAGAGCGAGCTTTTACGACGCTGAATTTCTTTCTTCTTCCCTGTGAGAAAAAAATCCAGTATAGCTACTGGTAAGGAATGCTACTGAGGGAGAGCACTAGGGCCTGAGCAGTGGGCTCTGATCAGAATCACAGAACATTAGGGATTGGAAGGGACCTCAAAAGATCATCTAGTCCAATCCCCTCACCAGAGCAGGGTCACTTAGAGCAGGTCCCACAGGAACACATCCAGGTGGGTTTTAAACATCTCCAGAGAAGAAGACTCCACAACCTCCTTGGGCAGCCTGTTCCAGTGTCTGTCACCCTCACCGTGAAGAAGTTTCTTCTCATATTTATGTGGAACCTCCTCTGTTCCAGCTTGCACCCGCTGCCCCTTGTCCTATCACTGGATGCCACCGAAGGATGATAATTCTCCAAGGTTCCTGGTGTGCACTACAAACAGGAGTTGGAACTAGATGATCTTGAAAGGTTCCTTCCAACCCAAACCATTCTCTGACTTTTGGCACGGGGCAGCCCTTGCTCGGGCCGGGCTCTCTCTGCCCTTACCTTCTCTCTTCATCCCCATGGCAAGACACTTCTGGTAGCGGCAGTACTGGCAGCGGTTGCGCTGGCGCTTGTCGATCAAGCAGTCCTTGTTGTCCCGGCAGGTGTAGGTCAGGTCCTTCCGCACCGTGCGCTTGAAGAAGCCTTTGCAGCCCTCGCAGCTGTAGACCCCGTAATGTTTACCTGCAAGGGGGGGTGTGACTCGGGTTAAAAGGACTTCACTGAGCATCCCGGGTGTCCCCAGCTCCCCTCTTTGCTCTCCCTCACCGCCAAGACCATCGGGTCTTCTCCCAGCCATGTCTAGGGGAAGCAGAGGGTTATTAGTGCTATGAGCAGGAGCTGAAGAGCAGAAGCTCTTGAGTTGACTTCCGAAAAATCAGACACCCTTCATGGGCTACAATCTGCCTTAAACCCAGGAAAATCCCTCACTATTTCTTAGCCATATATTAAGGACTCTGCACCAGGCACCCACCCTCCTTCTTCAGCCCCAGAGCCTGACGGGTGCAGGAGGGGTCCCTAAGGACCTCACAAACTCAGCAACCAGAGCACTTCTGGGGCAGAAAGCTTTTAGAACAGCATGAGAATAAAGTGAATTAGCACATCTTTATCTCCCAGGAGCGCAGAGACTCCATGTCAAGCACATCTTTTTATCTGGTGCTATGTGACAATATTACTATGGATCAAAGGATGGGTAGAGAGAGGAACACTCACTAATGCCTTGTCTTCAGACGGGCTGTGGATATAACACCACTGCTAAGCAGAGAGCTGGAGTCTCCTGGCTCGGCTCAGAGCCTGCCCCAGACCAGACAGGACTGGGGAAACTGGTCAATAAGGGACTTTTCATCCCTTCCTTTGAGGGCATGGGTGGCTTATCTCCCAATGGAAAGTCCTTGCCTGTGCCTGTTGTGCTGCAGGGAGCCAAGCAGCCATGAAAACCCTCACCATGCTCTCCCAGGGCATCCACACTGAGTACAGCCCAAGCACTCTGCTGTGGCCCCCTCCCAGGGCAGGACCCAGCCTTACCTGAAGATCTGTCCCCGCAGATGGCACATATGTGCTTGGTGAAGGAGGCCATCGTTCCTGAGGGATGTGCTGGCACTTTGAGGACTCCATTGAGCCCCAGGGGTGGCTTAATGTCTTCTGAGCTGCTGACAGGGTTCATGGGTGAGTTGAGCTGTCAAGACAGAAGCACAGTGCTCAGCAGGGAGCTGGGGCACACAGACATGGGGCTCAGCCAGCTCTGCAGCAGGGCTTGTCCATGCACTCAGACATGGGGCAGGAGGGCCAAGCAGGGGATAAGAACAGCTTAAAAAACCCACCCACAAAGCTGGACCAAGAGGAGGATTTGGGCACATGAGTGTGGAGGCCAAAGGCACAAATGCTCATCTGCTGCCCTGGCATAAAAGCTGGTGCTGGCAGCAGGATGGCACCAGGTCTTGCTGCCAGCACCAGGGCAGAGGGAGTAGGGACATGGGTACAGCCAAGGGCTGACATCACCCACTCCACAAAGGATGCTCTGCACGACTTAAGGGGAAGATGAATTCCTCCTGCACTGCCAGACCCCAGCCCATGGCATGGCCACCATGGCCAAGCACTCAGAAGCCACGACTTCACAACACTTCGGGATGCAGAGCAGGGAAGATGATCCATGGGAGAGCTGCTGGCTGGGAGCGAGCGCTCGCAGGGATGATGAAGGCCAGGACACTTGTGCTTTAGCTCTGCAATTTATAGACATCCTTTTAGCATTATCTCGCCAAAGGAAAGCTTCACAGCAAATAAATAGATCCCAGATGCAATGGGGCCTGGCTGTCCAGAGCTGGCTTGGGTGGGACACTTCTCTGCAACTTCCAGCCTGCCAGCAGCTTCTTCACACACCTCTTCATCCCTCCCTGGTGAGGTCAGTCCCCAACAGTCAGTAAAGAAAGTGGAGAATTGGGTGGAAACTGGGTGCTGGCATAGCCCTCTGATGCTGGTATTAAGGGAAGGATTCCTGGGCAGCAAGGCAGGGCTGTTATCCCCCCATGCACAGAGAGAAACTGAGGCATGGAGATGGAGGACTGACCCATCTTGACAAGAGAGACCAGCTCACAGAAACCCTGTGCAGCCCAGGGCAGGATCTAGGAGGTCTGGGGGTGGACGAGGAGCTCGGGATGCAGCACTGGCCAAGACCACTGCAGTTGTCTTCCTGGGGACCAGCCCAGCAGGAACTGACTTGCAGAGCCTCTGTCCTTGCCAACTTCTACATTCAGGTTGGATACACAGGATTTGTGCTTCAGTTTGTTGTGTTTCTCTTCCCTAATAGAGATACTCGGCAATTGTACTTGTCACAAATTAATTCAGGGAAGTCCCAGGGCTTGTGATCTGTCAATTAGAGCAGCGCAGCCGTTCCTCTGGCTTTTCAAGTCTCCAGGCTGGTGGGGAATATTTGGCAGGCAGATGACTAATAACGGCAGAACAGAGCAAGGTAAACCCACCCTGGAGAAATGTGATGGAGCTGCCTCCCTCCCCCGCCCTGCCTGTGCCAGCTGATGAATCAAAGGCAGCCAGGACTCGCTGCTGCTGGGGGACACACTCCTGGGCTTGAGCTGCTGTTGGGTTGTGCTGTGATAGGGCAGAGAGGGGAAGGACGAGCAGGTCCCCAGGCAGGAGCATCTCTCTCTGGGATCTGTGGGTCCCCAGACAGATCCTCTCTATGCTAACCAAGCGAGCAGGGGCTGCCAGCACTGCTGTATCACATCCCTCCATGGCTTCGGGTTCACCAGCTCCAGAAATTCCTCCCAGTGCATTTTCTGGGAAAAGGAGCCATTTTCCAGGTGTAGCTGGTGACTGTGGCTCATGTCACTGGCTGCTGCCATGTGGGACCGAGGGCAGAGGCCATCAGCTGCTTGCTGAAGATGAGCCTCTCACCACCACTCCCCCAGCCCCAGCAGCTCACAGAGTCCACCCACGCAGCCCCCTGAGATCACCTCGGGGGGTACAATGGGCAGAGCAAGACAGGGACACCCTGCCCACGCACCAGCCCAGGAAGGTGGGGGTCCCACCACCCTCCACAGTCCCGTGCATCACCAAGACACCCTGGCTGGAGCTGAGTCAGGCCAGGCTGGGCTGGGGGAAGTCATGGGTTCCTCTGGCCACGCTGGCACCACGTGCACCCCGGGGTTCCCACACCACCCCGGCGCCTGCACCATCCCTTCCCCTCTGAAACCGGCAGCACGTGTGGGCAGGGAGGAGACCTGCCTTGGCACAGCACTTCTGCTCTGGGACAGGACAGCTCCAGCTCAGCAAGGGAGTGGGGACGAGGGAAGAACCAGTGCTCTGCTTTCCCAGTGACTCTGGGACTCCTCGGCTCCTCTCCCTTCCCTGTTGAGTTCATTGCTCCAGAGACCGAATCCTGTCCCCTTCTAGCAAGCAGAGCTTTGTTACTCCTCCCATCCCAAACAGCCCCAAACCCCTTCTCTGGTCCCCCAGACACCCTTACAAAGAGCGTTGTGCAAAGGCAGGGAGTGGCTCTGGAAAAAACCCATCCTGTGTCTGATCTGTGCCCGCTCACCCCTGGGCACCCCGAGCTGCTGCCAGCAATGCCTGGGGCAGCTGTGCCAGCACAGCCCTTCCAACCCTGCGGGAAGTCCCTCCCTTGCAGCTCTTACTGAAAATCCTGCTTTTTTCCCCAGATTTTTAGGGTTTAAATATGTGTTAAATCCCAGCAAACAGCAGAGTTGCTGAGTCCAGCCTCCCAGTCTGGCTGGGACCTCTCCCACCACTGCAAACTATCCCCTTGCTCTCATCCAACTCCTGCCCCACACACCTCGCCCCCAGTCCAGCTCAGCACCAGTATCCCCTCCCCAAGGGGGCCTGGGCTGCTGGGATCTGGTCTCAGGACAATCGTGCCTTGATTTTGGGGCTGCCTTTGGAAACCGTGCAAGGTCCTGGAAAGTTCTGGAGGGAGGGTGCTGACAAATGCTCTGAGCATCCTCCAGTGCTGGCACCAAGGGCTCAGCAGCTCTGCTGGACCAGCCAGGAGAGGGACAGTGCTCCAGAATTTGGGAATCTACCAGCTCCATCCATCCCGGGTGCCAGCAGGAGCTGGGGTGGATGGGACCCACCCTGCGGGACCCACTGCCCCTCGCACACCCCGTGCCCTTCTGCTCTGCTGGCTTTCCAGAGGCGACGAGGCGTGGCCTGATGGCAAGTGGCATCTGCCATCTGATTCAAACCACCTTCCATCAGTGCCATCCCCACCCGGCGACGGGGGCCACACGCCTCATTACCCCCAGAGCTCTCCCGACCAGTGCTGTGGCACAGGGGGGGCTGAGCTCCCCTGTGAGCATCGGCCCCACCGCCTGCCTGCACCCTCCTCCTCCTCCTCCTCCTCCCTCCGTGCTCCTCTATAGGTCCGGGTAGACCCCTCTGCCCACTGCAGGGAGGGGGACAGGGACCTAATGAGCCCAGACAGGGAACAGATGGCAGGAGCCATTAGGCTGAAGACCTCCAAACTGTCACCTCGAGGAAAACCACTTAAGACAAGTCCCCGAGCAAGGGATGGGCACTTGCACCAGCTCACTCCCCAGCACCATCTGACCACGGTCTCAATTCCCCTTTCTGCTCTGTGGCTATGTTTTATTTCGGTTCCCCTGGCTCCTATAAAGCAAAACGTGCCTTATAATGGATGCTGGGGGTGCATCACCCCTTCCCCATTTCCTCCCTGGCTCATGGCTCACCCCTGTGTTGCTTCACATCTCCCTTCCCACTCCTTCCCCACCATCCTGGCGCTCTCGCTGCTAATTTTACTCTGGCTGTCTGTTCCCACGCCCCGTTTCAGTTCCACTTCCCTTGGCCATAGGATGGGAGGTGGTGGCATGTCCACCCCATCCACCTCCAGCACTGAGGAGCAGGGTCCAGCTGGACCCAGCTGCATCAAGCTGTGGGGTGCAGGTCCCTGCACATCTATGGGGGTCATGGGTTGGATCCTACACGGGAGAAGCTCATTAAAGGCAAATGAAGCTGCTGCCTTTCTGGCCAGCACAGGGATGCTGGGTCCTGGGGAAGCTGCCTTAGGGACAGGACTCAGCACAGCACAACCCTCCCCAGCCCCGTATAGAAAAACCAGTTATCTCTGGAAATAAATCAGGCCAATATTTAAAAATAAAGGTGCTGGCAGGTGCTCGACTCCCAGAGAGGGCCTGGAATAAATAAACCCGCAGCAAGTGGCAGGTGGTGGCCAATTCCTTAATCTGCCCTTTTACTAAACATATACCGTGCGAGCAGCCAGCAACAGGTGGCAGGGGCTGGCCAGAGCCTCGATCTTGCTATTTTTAAAAAGAGCTTATCTCCCTGTAGTTGGAGCTTTTTTTTTTTACATAATCTTCAGCCAGCAAACCCCAGCCCTTCCCCTGCGAGGAGGAAGGGGCAGCGGGCAGGGGACCCCTTGGCATGACCCACAGGCTGGGTCCCAGGGAGGGGATGGGGTTGTTTGGGTGGGAAGCACAGGGTATGGATAATCCTGGGGTAGCTCCAGCTCCTGACAGAGTTACACCAGCCCCCAGGTGACCCAGGGGTAGTTGCTGGTCTCCTGGGGAGGAACGGGGCAGGGTTGGAGGGAACAAGTGATGGGAGATGATGGATGGTCCTTAACAGCCCACCCAGGGCAGCCCCAAAGGTGACTGTGGTCACCCAGGATGCCTCAGGCTTAGTTTCCCTCTTGGGCTTTTGCTTTTTGCCTCCCTTCAGTGCCTAAGTTGCCTGAAATGGGGTTGATCTCCCTGTCCTTGCCTGGCCTTGCTGCAGGGAGACCAGAGCTGGTTCTGCATCAGAAACCCCACAGAGGTGCCTCCTCCCCAGCTAAAGAGGCAGCAGTGACACCCCCACCACCTTCCCCTTACCTGTGGGCTGCTGGTGCCGAATCCCAGGCTGGGGGTGGAGGGGACGGACATTGAGTGTGGGCCCATGGGGGAGCTGATGACGGAGAAGGGAGGTCCCATGCCATTGATGGGCGAGCTCAGGGTGCTGATGGGCGAGTGGAGCTGGCCCGGGGAGCCCAGCGAGGAGCCGATGCCCGGCCCGATGGACGGGTGGAGGGATGGGGTGGCCATGGGCCCCCGGCTCGTGGGGGAGTTCAGGGACGTGGAATTGACTTGGTTGGAGAAATCTGTAAGAGAAGAAAGAGAAACGGGGATGAGTCCCCAGTCTTCAGGACAGGCTCTGACACATAGAATCATAGAATCATTTAGATCGGAAAAGACCTCTAGGATCATCAAGTCCAACCTTTGTCCAACATCTCCCTGACCCCCAGACCATGTCCCAAAGCACCACATCTACTCGTCTGTTGAACCCCTCCAAGGATGCTGACTCCACCACCTCCCTGGGCAGCCTGGTCCAGTGCCTGAGCACTCTTTCAGTAAAGAGCTTCTCCCTAATATCCAACCTAAACCTCCCCTGGTGCACCTTGAGGCCATCACCACAGCAAGCCCTGAGAGGGGCTGCTTTTCAACCTGTCCCTGATGTTCCCGATGCATCCTCCATCTCTCAAACCCACCTTCTGCTGGAGCACCCATGCAGGTGTTAAGACAGGTGCTGAGAGCATCCACCTCGAGAGCCAGCCATCCCTGCCCTCCTCCCCCTCACCCACCCACTGGACCCTGTCTCTGGGCACCATCACTGCTCCAGCACAGGAACAACCCCACCACGGGAGCAGACAGATGCCCTCCGTGTTACAGGATAAATCAGATTTATCCCAGATTTATGTTGGTTTGGCGGCGAGGGCGTGTTTGTGTGTCTGCAGCATGGTCTGTGTGTCCATCCAGGGCACCCCGAGCATGCGATGGGAGGGTCTGTGTGTGTCCTGATCCAACGGGAGGAAGAGGAGGAACACCCTGCCCAGGCAGCTCTTGATGGGCTGGGGCTGCCTGCGCCCCAGCAGCTCCATTGTCCCTGAGGAGCAGGGGGAGGAGGGAGGGGGGGGAAGGGAAGGGGGGGTTAAAAATAGCCTCCAATTCTCCCAAGAGGAGACATGGAGCCATTCCTGGCACATTTCCTCCTCATCCTGTCACGCTGCCTGCAAAACAATCCCCAGTGAGGAAGGGGCTGGCTCGTGGCCCCCGGGGTTGTGAGGAGGAGCTGGGGGAAGGTGGCTGAGGGCAGCATGGGCAGGGGATCCATGGCAGCATCACTGCTCAACCCAACACCCACCAGGACCCCCCGAGCTCGCACCAGCAAACACAGACCGAGAGATGGGGAGGCACCATCAAGGCTGTTCACGGAGCCATGGCTTTTGGTTACAGGCCCCAAAGTTAACTAAATTCTGGGAAATATTGTCTTCAGTCACCTTGCATGGGGTCAGCTGTCTCCTCAGGACTTTGGAGCAATTACACAGTGGGAAACACACTTGTTGAACCCACAAACCCAGCCCTGGCATCTTCCCTGGAGATCATTGATCCTGGTGGGGAAACCCCAGCATGAGGAAGAGAAGGCCCAGCAAGAAGTGAAGCTCCTCTCACAAAGCTGTGCAGCCATCTCACTGCTGCACCAGAGTCCCACCACTGCACCTGAAGCCCCATCTCTGTCCTCAGAGTCTCATTGTTGCAGCCAGAGTCCAATGATTGCAACTGAAGTCCCATAACTGCATCCAAAGTCCCATTGCTGCCCCCAGCACCACTCTGCTGCACCCCACATGGTCACACCTCCTGCCCCAACACCTTCCTTCCAGCTCCGTCCCTGCCTTGCAAGGGTGTTGGTGGGGCACAGAGACCCCCAAGGGTTCCCCCCATGCAGTCATTGCCATGGTGGCTTTAAGCTGGCTTTGAAACATGGAGCAGAGCTCCACGATGTGCCCCAGCAAGGGGGCTGTGAGGTGGGCTCCCACTACCCTGTGTCCAGGCTCATTCTGTGAGAGGAGGGTGCCTGGGCAGGGGTCCCAGCCAGCCCTTCTCTGAAGAACGCCCAGAAACACCCATTGGCCAAGGTGATGAATGGAGACCTTCCAAGGATGCTCTGGAACCTCTGGCCAGGGGAAACAGGCACTTGACCTGCTGGCAAAGGGAAGGCAGCAAAGCACAGTCCTTCCTTTTAGGAGATCCTGAATATTTAAGGCAGGAGAGGTCACAGGCAGGTTATTGGCGACCGGCCCGTGCCTACTCAAGCACATCAGAAATCAAAGCACGTGCAGGGCTGGCTCCTCTCCCCAAATCCACACCCCTTGGGTACCACGGGATCTCCCCATCCTCTGGGTACCACGGGAGCTCCCCATCCCCTGGGTACCACAGGAGCTCCCCATCCCCAGGCACCCCCCACCTCCAAGCTGGGTCCCAGCACCCATCCTGTCAGGGAGAAGTATGTGCAGACACAGACACATCTGGGGGTGTCTTCACCCAAAACACCCTGAGATCTGAACCAGATCTGAACTCCTTCAGAGCATCATGACTCAAAGCAACCCCTTGGACACCGGGTTGTTCCCACTCCTCATCCAAATGCAGCCCCAAACCCCACTGTAAGAGGAGCAGCTCTGGGAAACATTCACCTCCAACCCACCATCAAATATGGAAAAGGGTTTGTTTGTATTTTTTCCTTCACAAAACCAAGAGTCAACTCAGCAGAGATGCTGCTCAAGGGGGAATGCTCCAGTGGGAAGATGTGTTTGGGGAAAATAATGGCATCTGGAGATCCAAAATTGGACAAGAGAAGTCTGCCCTCCTCATTCATCCTATCAGATACTGAATGCTAATGGAGCACTAGAAAAAAAAGAATTAAAAAAGGGAAAAAGCCTGGATTGAGGAAATATCCTTGACAGAAACAAACTCCCAAACTGATGGATACCACTTGGACTCCAGCAAAGGGGGAAGATATTTTTCCCAACCCATTTTCAGCCCTAGCAGCATGAGACCATCCCCTTCCCTTGCGTAATTTTGCCATTTAAAGCTGCTGTGTGTGACTATCTCTTGACCAAAATAAACTCCCTGCCTGTTTCTAAATAAAAAATTTAAAAAATTTAAAAAGAGTTCTGCAAGCACTTCCCCTCCTGCCGCACCCATAAATGGCAGCTCTTTTCTCTGTGTGTCCTTTGTTTAAACACAACGACCTCTATATAGCTCAGAAGATGCCCCATGGCAGTTGGGAGATGGGAAACGAGACCTCTTCAGCAGCTCAAGAATTTGCAACCAAGCTCTTTCTCTCCCTCTAAACTATGAACCCGCCAGCCACAGAAGTTGGATGGGAATTTTTTCCCAAAGAATAAGACGTTTAGGGCAGAGCCACATGATCCAGCTCAAGTTCTGTGGGCATTGGGAACCAAGTGTGTGCCTCCAGCTCTCCTTGGTGGCAGAGGAACACGCGTCAGATGAAACCACCACGCGGAGCCCAGAGCCAGCGGGTTCTGATCTGGCCTCCAGATAAGAAGCCTGGGTCTTGTTTTTCTGGCATGGTGCTGCCCTTTCCCTCAGCAGATACCTGTCCTTGCAAGGTCTCTTTTGGATGCCATCAGCCCTGCTCTGCAGGTGGGGAAACTGAGGTATGGGGAGCATGATGTCCCCGACGAGGCAGACACGGATGGAACAAGTAGGGCAGGGGCTTGTTGTGACCTTCACCAAGGTCATGGGGGAAACTGGAGCCAAAGCTGGGAATAGATCCTGGCTATTGCAAGACCCAGGCTAGCAACTTGACTGCTCAATCAACCTTCTCCAGATAGTTTTTCCTCTCCCAGCTCTGTGAGAGACAGCACTTTTTAATTGTTATTAATTTTCAATAAGGGGAGAAAACATCTTCATAAAACTTCTTTATAAAACTTTATAAAACATCTTCATAAAACTTCTTTATAAAACTTTATAAAACATCTTCGTAAAACATCTTTATAAAACATTTGTCCCCATTCTCACCCAGCTCCATCAGACACTCGGACCAGTGCAGACAAGGACCAAAGGTCCCTGGGCAGCTTCATTGCTTCCTATCCCCTTGGCATTCTTGGAGCCAACAGTAGGAAGCTCCAGTTTGGACCAGCAAACACCCATGACTGGATGCAGCCCAGACGGGCAGGTTGGACCCCACCACCAGCCCTTGCAATACTTCCCTGCTGCATTTTATCACCCAGTGCACGGGACTCTTCAAGTGTTGTTGCTTGGCTGAGGTATGTCTCCAGCTGCCCGGCAGCCTCTCAGAGCTTTTGCTGACACAGCAATATCAGGAAGGGCTGTGATTTTAACATTTCCAGACCGCAAAATGTCCCAGAGCTGAGACAATTACAACAGTGCAGCGGAGCTTTTTTTTTTCTCCCAGGATAGCTCATTTGTACCAGAATAAACTGTACCAGCATAAGCTTTCGCCAGTATAATCTTCATTTATGCTTAAGAGGCTTTGCCAGTAAAACTACAGTGACCTAGCTCTGCTGGAAAACCTTTCCTCACATATCCTGGGAGTTTACTCAGCAGCTCGGTGGCTCCGCAGCCTGCTCCTGAGAGAGGGGAAGTTATAAAAAAACATATCTCAAGGCACAAACAAGTCCCAGAGATATGTTTTTCTGCAGCCAAGGAGGGTTGCAGACCCAGGCCACAACCCACAGCCCATCCGTGTGGGATCAGAGGGGTCTGTGGGCAGCCAGTGCCACGGTGCAAGCACCCCAAGCACCCAGCTCTGACGCCAGCCAAGATTTGGAGAGCTGCCCACACCCCTCCTGCTTCCGCTTTTTTTTTTGCCTTTTTTTTTTTCTCTCAGCACCTCTTCCTCCTTAATCAGAAAGCAGATCAATTCTGGGTATTAAACAGCAGGAAATTCTAAATTTGGGTTGCCACTCCCTTCCTTAAGTCAGGCCTCTGCGTTAGGGCTGTGGGGCCATGTCTGGAGGGGATCGGGACCAGCAGCTGAGACCAGGCTCTTGGAGATGTCCCCTTCCTCTGCTCCCAAGTGTCACTTTGGTGCTGAGCAGGTTAAAAACCCTGACACCCAAGTGCACGTGAATCTGTGTGTAAATCAATGCTCAGAGCACTGTTCCTCCTTTCAGTGTCTCTGCGGGTGGTGAGTTTCCCTAAATAAACTCAGTAGTGAGAATCACTGTCCACTTGCTCTCATTCCTCAAAAGAAGTAGAGAAACCTCCTCCTCTGCTTTCCACCCAAGGAACTTTGAATGATGGAGATTTCCACCTCTCCTCCTTTCACCTTCCCCAGCACAGCAAAGCAGCCTGCACCCACCTCTGAAGTGGGATGCTGAGAGCAACGGGCAGCAGCAAATCTGGGCAGGACACCAGGGTTTGACCAGAGTTTTCATGTGAAAATTGTCATGAGAATACAGTGACCACAAGAGGTCAGGTCCTCACTTTTGTCCCTGATCAAACCCAGGAATGAACAGAGACTATGTTTATAGTGGATGGCTTTAAATAGCCCCTGGCCTACAATCTTGAGTAAGTTTGCTCTCGATTTACACCAGCACAGCTGAGAACTGAAGTGAGGATGGGGCAAGAAACGCCTGCTCCCCTTCCAATGGTGGCTGCTGCCATGGACCTGACAGTGCCCAACCTGGGCAAGCTCAGGGGTTCAACCTGCACGGTGCAGTGTGGCCGTTAACCCAGAAAACCACCCATGGGTCCACGAACCAAGATCATCTTGTGGCCCAAGCACATTAAACTGCATTTACAGCACTTTGCCCAGTGAGGAGAGACAACCAATCCCCTAAGCCATCTGGGTACCAGGTGCATGGCAGAGGCATCCTTGGGAATGGACACCCCGAGATGTCAGAAACATAGAATACCACAGAATCATAGAATACCAGCTTGGAAAGGACCTCAAGGATCATCTAGTCCAACCATCAGAAGATGCAGCAGAGTGTTATCCATACATCCCTTCCCAGTATTGCTGCCACAGCTATAGGCAAAAGGGTGTAGAGCACGGATCCACAGTGCAATCATAGAATGATTTGGGCTGGAAGGGACCTCAAAAATCATCTAGTTCCAACCCCCCTGCCATGGCAGGGACACTTCCCACTAGACCAGATTGCTCCAAGTAACACAACCCCCCTATCAAGCACATTGGTCTTGAGTAGCTGCGATTTCACCAAAAACTCACTTGAATTGTTTTTTCTTTTTACATTTCCAGACTTGAATACAAAGACAAACCCCAGAACATCCCTCCTAGACCCCTGCACAGGGCACAGGACACAGAAATGTGTCCTTTTGCGGGCATTTAAAAACCACCACATGTAGTTTCTCTTTGGGAATCTGCTCTGAGGTTTGGGAGAGTTTCTCCAGCCACGCTCAGCACTTTCCCCCGAGCAGTGCCGAGCGATGCCGCCGTGGTTCGAGCTGCTTGGGGATGGGGAGAAACTCAGTTTCAGCCACTTTCTGCTCCAGGTGGGTTCCTCCTCCTGCTGGGTTTCACTTTGACCAAACTCAAACCTCAAAGCCACACTGCTTCTCACCCCCAGTTCCCCCTTCCACCCAAGCCAGACAAAACTCGACGGTAAGACCTCTCTGCACAGGAGCAGAGGTGCGTGTTGGGGCTACCAGCCCAGCACTGGGGTCCCCTTCTTGGGGCTTTCCTTGGCTGGAGGAAATTCAGCAGCACCCCTCTGCATGCTGCAGGTGATGGATCAGCATTTCACCTCACAGGGTTGATGGGCTGCAGCATGAGATTACAGGGCCCACAAGCAGCTTTTCCACAGCACTCTGCATGCCAGCCTCTCCATCCCCCAGCCTGAGTCCCCACCACCATGGTCCTTTTTTTCCCTTAAAAACCCCATCCTGCTCCCCTCGGAGCCCTGCAAAAGCAAATCTGCTCCGGGAGAGCTGGAAGCCTGTGGGGACTATTCCCATCTCCGAGGGGGAAGGACTGGAAAGAGGAATTTTCCAGAAGCTGCTCTCGCCGCCGTGTCACCGGAGGAAACGCTTGCGAATGCCTCTTCCTCCCTCACGCCAGCACTCCCGGCTTCCTGCCCCGCACAGACCTCCACCACCAACCATCTCCCCACCCATGGAAGACTTCCACACCCATGAAGAACTCCCCCACCCATGGAGGCCCCTCCACCCATGGAAGACCTCCCCATATCCGTGAAGAATTCCCCCACCCGTGGAAGATCTCCACCCACCCATGAAGAACACCCCCACCCATGGAGGATCTCCACACCCATGGAGGACCCCCTCACACACTGTGTCCTCTCCCCCCATCTTTTTTTCACTTTCCATCTCCCAAGCACATGGGGCAGCCTCAGAGCCCCCCTTGAAAGAAGCTGGGGTGGAGAAGGCAAAAGCAGGAAGCATGAGGAGAGCTGTGACCCATGGAAAGTGTGAGGAGCCCCTTGGAGAGAAGAGAAAAGCAAAGGCAAGCCTGGGGGTGGGGGTGGAGGGGGAGCAGGCAGCCCAGCTCAGCTCTTCCCCC
The DNA here is from genome assembly GCA_013401335.1 of Brachypteracias leptosomus. Taxonomy (NCBI): domain Eukaryota; kingdom Metazoa; phylum Chordata; class Aves; order Coraciiformes; family Brachypteraciidae; genus Brachypteracias; species Brachypteracias leptosomus. The sequence continues at coordinate 1,703,807 of VYZX01002231.1, read as the reverse complement.
CAGCCTGGCAGCACTGGGCGGAGGGGGGAGGGTGCACCCAGGCAAACAAGGATTCTGCTGATAAAGCAAATGTGACTCAATCACACGCTTGTGCAAAGATGTCACAACAGTCCTGAGAAATTACAGGCTCCGATTTCATCCCTCAAGGGCCAGCGCTGTCCTTGCCCGTACAATGCTCTCTGTTCTGCTGTCAGCGGCTCAGCCAGTGCCCCTAATTTACTGGCTGGGAACCCGCTGCAGGAGCAGCAATAATAGGTGCAGTGTAGGGCTGCTGCCAGGGCTCCTGGGCTGGCAGCAGGGCCGGGGAGGTGGCCGCTGAAGGACTCAACGTGGTGGCTCTTTTGAGCTTGTGCCATTCCAGTTAGAAGCAGCCCGAAGTTGGGGGCTTGATGTCCCCCTGCCAAGCCCCATGTTTTTGGGGGGCAGGTGTTGCCTGGCACATGCTAGCTGGCCCCAGCCCAGCTCTTTGCCTCAAACATGTTGGTGTTAGGAGCCCCTGGGCAAGCCCTGCTTGGGGTTGCATCTCTGCATCTTCTGGGGTGGCCCCATCTACCCCTAAAAAGGAGGTTTGAGGGCTCAAACCTCACTGCCAAAGCACAAACCCCCATCACTGCAATCACTCCCTACAATTAATCTTCCCCAAACACAGCCAGGAGCAAACCAGAGGGGGACCTGGACCTGCTGGCCCCCTTCCAGCCTCCAGAGAACATCAGTGAAGCTAAAACAGCAGCAAAAGATGCCAACAGAGGGGAAGATGCTCCCTCTGTTCTGCAAAGACGGAGGGAGGGCTGCACCCTGGGGTCCCTTCAGCCTTCCCCGATGGGCATCACCAGTGCAGGCACATGGTGGTGGTGACACTTCCCCACATGCACCCATCCCATACTGGGAAGCTCTACTAGGAGCTCCTCATCCTCGCTGGCAAACACTGACCTTCTCAGCCTCCCTGATTCAATCCCCTTCTCCAAAAGGAGCACGGTGAGAGCAAAAGCTCAGTGGTCCCGCAGGTTGCTGAAGCTCATTATGGCCTTTTAATTACATTCAATTGCAGTTTTATGGGCTTACGGGCAAATTGGAAGTGATCTAATTGCCCTTGCGGGGGTGCTACGCTCTGAGCTATGAAAAACCAAGCAGGATCCAGCGAGACACACGGGGAGCTCCAAAGCATTAGGCTCACTCCAGCAGAAAGAGGAGAAGTGTCCTCTCGTGTCGAAGCTCCCCCAGGACCCCACAGTTATGAGCCACACACATGGCATGTGCCTGGCTCACCAGTGACCCCAAATCATGCACCACCCCATTGCCCCAGCCTGTCCCATCCACTGCTCCCCAGCACTCAGGTCCCATCCTCATGGAGAGCTCTGGGATGGGAGGATGGATATGGAGAGGAGATGAGTCTCAGACCTGGAGCTAAGCAGTCTCCTCTCCTGGGGAAGCTGCCACCTTGAGCCCTAAAATACTCTTGTCCAAAGCAGGCAGGGGCAGAAGCAGACAGTGCAGCTCCCAGCTGATGAGGGGACCCAGCAGCTCTCCATATTCTCCCTCCAGGAGACCTGAGATGAACCAAATCCTAAAGACCAGGAGCAGGAGCAGCCCACGGCTCTCGTTGCCACCAGCTTTTGAGATCTTGGACTAAAACCTGTGTTCCCCCCTCACTGATGGGTCCTAGAGGCGCAGAGCCCTGGGACACCAGGAGAAGTGCTCCATCTACCCTGGTTTTGCTGAGGCACTGACAGGACTGATGGCACCTCCACACTTCCTAGTTGCTCTTCTGCTCCCATCTGTGGTCAGCATTAAGCAACCACCAGCCCCCATCACTTCAAGAGGTCCTACACTACACCCACAGGATCCATCTGATGGGACAAGCTCCATCCTCAGGGGCTGAGACAGCAGCAAGAGGTGAGAGGGGGAAGACATGGCCACGTATTGAAGATCTCCTTCTTCTGGCTTCCAGGAGCAAGGGCCTACAAACCACCGGCCAGACGGATTATATTACGGTGCTGTGCACGCGGATTAATCCAGATTTGAGATAATTACAGTCATTCACTTGGCATAATGGGCTTTAATTGATCCAACGTGGCTGGCGCTGGTGCTCGCCACCAGCATGCAGCTGGCATCCCCACACCCCAGAGCTGCACTGCCACCAACCACACCGTGACCAGCAAAAGGCAACACCACCAACTGGTTCCCCAGAAAACCAGCTTTCTGGAAAACCACTCGCAGTGGTTTCCCTTAGGGCATGCTGGATGACAGCAGGTGACTGCAAGACCACGTGGGTCTTCCCGTCTCACCCAGCAAGCCTGGCTTGGGCACAAAATGTCATCCGGTCAGGAGACATCTCGTGAGCATCCAAGTGGGATGAGGCATCCCTCCAGAGGGCTTTGCTGCTGGGAACGGTGCAAGGACAGCCCATGGGAACAACATTATCCAAATCTCCTTGGAGAAATGCCCATCTCCCAACCCAAACCTTGGCAGTAGGTTGGTCAACAGACCCCTGGAGGTCCCTTCCCACCAGTATTTTTGTGCTTTAATTCTCACAAAGCACAAAGAGCTGGAAACCCAGATGGACAAAGGACCCTGGAGTCCCAAAACAGCCCCCTCTTCACATCTCACCTCCTTCTCTACATCTTCACCAATGACTGGAGCATGCTCTGGAGCAAGCCAGTTGCCTCCAGGACAAACCACCCACTTTGTGCACTGTTGCTGGAGGTCCAGGAGAAGGAGCCTGAGAACTGGGTGCCTGATAAGGTGCCTGACAAGATAGGGGAGGCAGCTGCCAGAGCCAGGTCACCTTCACTAAATGCAAGTTCCCTCTGGAAACTAGATGGCACGCACCATTTTTCACGAGAAAGAAGCTACCTCTGGTCTTACATGACCTCCCTGGGTTCAGCTGGGCAGGAGGGAAGGTTTAAACCCTCTCGACACCAGCCATGTGGCCAGAGGGATGGACAAGGAAGGTCGGTGGGTTGCTCCCCCTCCTGAGGGCTTGGAAAACCCTTGGGAAAACTTTTCCTCCCGCTGGGAAGGCTGCAGCAAAGCATGGCCTGCCTGCAAGCTGCCTTTGCTTCTGAGTTTCTGGTTTGAGTCCAAAGCTAATTAGGCTGTGCCAAGTCCAATCAGATAGCTGCAGCTAATTGAGCTCGGCACGGATGGGTCAATGTCCAGCGGGTCTCCAGGTTCCAGGCGTTTTGTCAGCCCACAGATAACTGCCAGGGCCTGGGAAGGGGAAGGACCCTTCCAAAAATGTTCTCTTCATGTACAGCCAGAGCCTTTCCCTGCTGGAGCTGCATATGGGCCTAGGTTAACCCTTCAGACACCACCAGCATTGTCCTCTTGCCTGAGGAACCCCAACAGATGAAGATGCCCCAACGGCAATACTAAAAGTGAGCAAGCAGAGGATGAAACAGGCCAACTGTCCCCCATGCTCTGGTGTGCACCTCTCATGGTGTCACCCTGAGAAGAGGTGCTTGGTGAGCCACACCTCATGCCACACAACACCTGGGTAGCAGACCCACCAAACCATAGAGCAAGAGCAAACCAGCTCAATTCCCAGTGACACAGCTACTGAAAAACCAGCAAGATGAACACAGGCTCCCTGCACAGCTTCCAACACCTCCTCCAAAGCTGGCTTAGATGTGTCTGCACCAGACTGTGGCCTCCAGCAGTGGGGATCTGAGGAAGGCTCCAAGCCCTTCCTCAGGCAGTTATCAGCCCTGCTGCAGAGCTCTGCCAGCTCCTGGCTTCTAAGGCAAGGAAAAAGACAACGACCAGCTCCCTAAAAACCATGTACTTCTTTTTCATAGAACCATAGAATCATCATTAGATCGGAAAAAACCTCTAGGATCATCAAGTCCAATCTTCATCCCAACATCTCCCTGACCCCCAGACCATGTCCATAGCACCACATCTACTCGTTTGTTGAACACCTCCAGGCATGGTGACTCCACCACCTCCCTGGGCAGTCTGGTCCAGTGCCTGACCACTCTTCCAGTAAAGAACTTCTTCCTAATGTCCAATCTAAACCTTCCCTGGCACAACTTGGGGCCATCACCTCCTGCCCTGTTGTTAGTTAGGACTAACCCTGCTTTGGCTTTCTGGCCCGAGCATCCTGCACTGCAGGAGGACAACAGTGTCCATCCCAGCAGTGGGAACACCAGCAGCAATCCCTGCATCCACCCCCTCCTCCTCTGGCTGCTGTGGAAGGGCTGCTCCTCTTGAGCTGACAAATAGATGAGATGTTTCATTAATAAACCTTCAGCTTCTTCTCACACTTGTGATTACCATCTCTGTTTGGATCCCCGCTCATGTTACACATTTGGCTCAATTCAATATTCCCTTCTCCTTAAATCCCCACTTATCTCCTTTACCACGTAAATCACAGAGTGGGCTCGGTTGGGTTTTTTTCCTCAACTTTCCCTGCTCCAACAGCAGTTAGAAAATAAACAGTGATTTAAACCACAGCGTGTCCAAGCAGCCTCTGAGCTCATCTCCCAGCAAACCCATCCAAGGGGGCTGATGTTGGTCCTGTCAAGCACTCACCTCCAGCCCCACCAGGTTTGCAAAACACTTTCATTTACTTCTTGCTCAGCACGGGCCAAACCCTTAATGGGGTTTCACTGGGGACATCAGACCCTTGGTCCAGCCTGGATGGAGCATCGCTGGAGCATTTTGGTTGTGAAACACCAGCCACAGGGAGAGCCCAGGCTGGCTCCCCCCACCCTACCCCACGTCCCTCTGGCAATCAGGACAATTGCTTGCATGGAAACCTAATTATATTAGGGAAGAATTTAGTAATTTTTAACTGTTCTGCTGGTGGCTCAGCTCCCTCCCCCTCCTGCATACCAGCAGCACTGGGAAGAAGTTGCAGTGGATTCCCCTCCTCTTCCACCACCGCTTTGGAGAGCAAGAGAGAGGAAGAGGAGCAAGATGGTGTGATGGGCAGGCAGCTGGCTGGGACTTGGGTGGTGGCCTAGGTGGTCCTGGGTGAGCCAGGGAGCCCCTGACTGCCCTCTGACCCATGGACGCCCAGCCCTGGCATGTGGTGGCCTCTCAATGCCACTGTGAGAAAGATGCTCCACAGTCCTCTGCTTGATGACTTGTTGCACTGGGTGGGTGATCAGTGCCCCTGGGGAATAGCCCAGGTGGGCAAGAGTGCAGCAGAGGCACCACTATACAGAGACCAGGACCTCCTACCAAGCACCCACCCTACACCCAAGGCACCTTGGAAAACATAACATCCTCAGGAGCATCTCAGTTCTGTTTGTACAAGGACCATGGGCAGCAGAGCAGGAGCCCACCATGGAGAGTGTTGCACCACAGAGACCTTCATACTGCAGAGAGCTTTGCACCACAAAGAGCTTTGCACTATGGAAAGCTTTTCACCAGAGATTTGAACCATGGAGAGCTTTGCACCATGAAGAGCTTTGCACTATGGCAAACTTTGCACCACAGATTTGAACCATGGAGAGCTTTGCACTATGGAAAGTTTTGCACCATGAAGAGCTTTGCACTATGGAAAGTTTTGCACCATGGAGAGCTTTGCACTATGGAAAGTTTTGCACCATGGAGAGCTTTGCACTATGGAAAGTTTTGCACCATGGAGAGCTTTGCACTATGGAAAGTTTTGCACCATGAAGAGCTTTGCACTATGGAAAGTTTTGCACCAGAGAGCTTTGAACCATGGAGAACTTCACACTGTGGAGACCTTAGTGCTATGGAAAGCTTTGCACCATGTCTTGCATTGCACCACAGAGAGATTGCAGGAGCCCCTCACACCAGCCCCAGCCCACCCCTGGGCTGGTGGGCACAGGAGGCACCCCCAGCCCAGCCCTGACCCCCCGATTCCCACGCCTGGGGCTGGCCGGGCCGCTGGCGGTGCCTTTAAGAGGCGAGGAGGGGAGCTCAGTGGCCGGTGTTTTCCGAAGGACCATTAATTTGCCAGCGTCACATGCTCCGCAGCTGCAGCCTGGCAGTGATTTATACGCCTCTGAAGTTCATCAGAGGGAAAAGTACTTTCCAGGCTCAACGTATCCCCCCCTTCCCCTCTCTCTTCCTCACCGGCCTGAGCTGCCAGTGACCAGAGCCTGGCCAAAAAGCTGAGGTCCCATCCATCACCCCAGCGTGTCACCCCCTGCCCTCACCACCCAGCCCAGGCGCTCCCCTTCTCCCCGGCATCTGCGAGCAAAGGAAAACTTCCTCTGCCTTCCTCGCCTCCCTGACCCACCGAGGAGAAAGCCATTAATTAATAAGGGGTAGTGCTGATCCAGCTCCTCGGCCGGCCGGGGGGCTGGCGAGCCCCTTCCTCCCATCCCCGGGCCCTGTAGCCAAAATAAACGGCAGGCAGAAGGCGGGTGGGCGGGCGTCCCCCCCGCTCCTGCCGCCATCCCCCCGCACGCCGTCCTCCAGGGAGGTTCAAAAGTTCAAGATTTTCACATTTCCCTAACGTTATTTCAGGAAATTGCTGGAGAAAGGAAAGACGGCGCTGCCGAAAAAGCAATCCGCGTGTGGATGGAATAATACCCCTAATCCAGAGGCAGGACTCGGGGTGTGCTGGGTGTGGTTCAGAAGGAGCCCCATCCCCACCCTACAGGGTACCCACCTTCTATTTTTTGGCCCAGGAGCTTTCTTGCACACCACTGACTTTCAGAGTTATTCCTAAAGCGACGCCAAGAGCAAAGGCTGGGCTCATCCAGCTCTGCCCCAAAGCAAAGCAGCCACGGTGGTGGCAAACACCAGGAGATGCTGCCATGAGGACCACGGGAGCTGCAATGCTCAGAGCACCAGCACTCACTCAACCATAAGGGCTACTCTAGTGGTGATGCTGCCAAGAGGGTTCAAAGCATTGCCAAGAGGGTTCAAAGCATCACCAAGAGCACCACCCAACATGCCAGCCCAGCAAAACGGGTGCCTGGGTCCCCAAGGAACTACAGCTCAGCCCCAGATGTGCCCAGGGCTCCCTGCAAACACTGTCACAAGCTCTGACATGCTTTTGGGTTCCTCTCTTCCTTCCTCTCAAAAGCCTCCGAATTTCACCTTTGCACAAACCTCAGAAGCTGCCCAAAAGTGACCGAGTCCCACCTGAATTTTCACCAAAACCAGGTTAAACTGCAGCCTTTGCTGAAGGTTCATGGGAAAGGTTCACAAAACTACTGAAACTCTTGGCAAACCTGAAATTGGGGTTATAATGAAATGTGAAACTCGACGACTTTCATGTGGTTTGCTTGGGGTTTTTGTTGCAAAACATTTGGTGCAGCAGCTTCGGGCGCGAGCACGACAATCGTGTCTATAGGAGCGAGGAATTCAGATACACCCCGGCAGCCCTCAGCTGGCAAATGATTAACTCTTATTTGAAGCCATCTCATTAGTGTGGGGACTGGATCCATGCCACCACATGCTCGAGGACGTGGGGCTGAGCTCTTGCTGCTGGCAAGCACCCAAGGCATGAAGATTGCCTTGTACTGGTGCAGCCCAGGCAGGGATGGAGCCGTGGGCATGGCAAGAGCCTGGCTCTGCTGGCATCTGCTGCAGGGACACGCTGAGATGTGCCCCAGGCAGACCCCTGACAGCTCCTGTGGGAGCAGGAGGATTGCCCCCATCACATTCCCAAGGTCCATCACACTCAAACAGGGCACCACACGCCTTTGCACTGCAAAGAGCAGCCTCAGCTGAGGGCAAAGAGAGGCTGGGAAACCTTCACACCCAAGTATTGCTTCATTCCTTCTGAGGACACAGTGTGGAGGGCTGGGGTTGGTTTGCTGTGGGGTGTTTTAAGTTTGTTGGGTTCTTAGGGCATCTGGAGTTGGAGCTTCCACTTTGGATCGTGCTCTGGATTCAGTATTCTGCAGCATTGCAAAGAGCTGGCCTGAAGTGTGGTAAGATCTTACCTACACCATAAAGTCAACTGAGGGGGGAGGAGGAACGAGCTTGCCCACACTGGCCCCATTATTTCCAGCTGGAAAGTGGTGATGAAGAACAGCCACTTGAAAATGAGCAGCAAAAGCATCCCAGATTATCGATCTCCTCGAAGGAACGTGACTCTCCCTGACAAGCTCATCCCAGGTATCCATCACCCTCAGCCTCCACTAGCCTCTTGCTCTCTGAAAGCTCACTCTCCTCAGGAGCTGGTTACTTGTCATGATGGAAAGTGGCTGGTGCACCTAAGGTGGCAAATTGGCCAAGCAAACACTAACAGTGGTGAAAAACCTGTCCACAGCCCTGGTCCCACTGAGATATGGCATGAATGGGTCCTCTCCTGCTCCCATGACCTGCTGGCATCACCCAGCCCAGTGCAGGCAGGGAAGAACCATGACAATCAATATCTGCATCTTCACCCCCACCCTTAGGCTCTGCATGGCATCCATGGCCAGGATGGAGACAGGACAATGTGGGGACAGGGCCAGGCTGGTGACCAAGCTCCGAGCTCTAAGCATTGCCTCCAAGAGAAACCACATCCCAAAGGAGGGAGCGGGACGCCCAGCCCAGGCGCCTGGAGGTCAACTGGAACCCAGGCCATTTGGAAGGCCCATTAAGGAAGTTTATATTAATTACAGAAATGTGCTAAGACCCTGGGAAAGGCAGAAATGTTGTGCAAACACAGCACTGCTCTTCCTCAGCCATTGTCCCCTCTGCACGCTGGCACCAGCCCCCCCCAAACAGCCCAGCCCCATCCCACCACAGCCTTCCCTGCTCCACCCCGGTCTCAGCCCCTTCACTCCCAACTCCTCCTATTTACTTCCCCCCCCTCTTACACATTTTAAAGCTGCCCATTTCAAAGCACTGCTGAAAATCCCCAAGACACCCCAAGCAGATTTATGGTCACACAGAAACCAGGTGACACTGGGGCCAAGAAGCAGCGTTGGGATGTTGGGTCACTTTCTGAACACGGTCCAGGCTAGGAAGGGATTAAACTCATTCATATCTAAACAATAAATAATAATAATAATGTCATTTTTGCAGCGCGGTTCCTTCAATACGGGCTGATTAATGCATCTGTAACGAGCGGCGGTAAAGATTTTCAAGACATCTAATTAGGAGGCTGTTTCCTTTCCAGACATGCCCGAGTCCCTTTGGAAAAGGAAACGTGGCCTCCAACTCTACCTCAGTGCTGTGGAAACACTACCCTGTGTCCTGAAGATTAATCAGACACTCAACTTCTCCAGGGCACCATTTGCAATCCCTGCTCCCCAATATCCCAGAGCCACCTCCTTGGTGCTTCCCACTGAACAAACATCCAGTGGCAGCCCAAGCTCTGCTCCAAAAATCACCAAAAATCACAGGGCAGAGACATCTCAACCTCCCACATCAATGGGGTTGCCAGAGGAGAGTCAAACGTGCTGGGGAGGAGAAAGGGATGGTGCCCTAGCAAGATGTCCCTTTGTGGACATATTGGAGCGCGTCCAGAGGAGGGCCACCAAAATGAATGGAGTATCTCTCGTATGAAGACAGGCTGAGAGAGTTGGGGCTGTTCAGCCTGGAGAAGAGAAGGGTCCAACTGGAGACCTTATAGTGACCTTCCAGTACCTGAAGGGGGCCTATGTAAAGGCAGGGGAAGGTCTATTCAAAAGGGTTTGTAGTGATAGGACCAGGAGTGATGGTTTTAAGCTGGGAAAGGAGAGATTTAGGCTGGAGATTAGAAAAAAGTTCTTTAATCTGAGGGTGATAGATGAGTGGAATGGGCTGCCCAGAGAGGGGGTGGAGGCCCCATCCCTGGAGTCATTCAAGGTCAGGCTTGATGGGGCTCTGAGCAACCTGCCCTAGGTAGAGATGTCCCTGCTGGTGGAGGGAGGTTGGACCAGATGACCTCTAGAGGTCCCTTCCAGCCTAAACCACTCTATGATTCTATGAGGGATGCATGCGTGGGGCAGCTCATCCGACCCATCACGGCGCCCACCACCCGTGTCGAGGCACTTTTCCATTGGTGTCTGGCACTCCCAGAAAACACTAACTTCATTATTGATTTGTGCTCGTTTGTCATTTTTATAACCTGGCCAGCACTTCTGCTGAAGGCCGTGACTAATTCCACTTCCCCGGGCTGGAAGGGGTGAGAGCCTTTAACTCTTTCAGGACGGGCTCTGGGAATCGCTCCCCGCTCACAGACCATTCCCAGCAGCAGGACTGAGCTGAGGAGAAGGCAGCAGCTCAATGCATGTTGACTGGAGCTGTGCTGGGTTCTGCAGCATCCTCCTGTTCCTCTCTCAACCCGAAATAGCTGGAGCAGAAAGGCAGATGGTTTGGTAGCTGAGACAGAGCTGAGTGACACACTCCCATGGAGTCAGCAAACCAAGGCAGCCATGTGTCTACCCACCATCCTGGGGGGTCACACAGACCCTCCCAAGTCAAACCATCCCTCCTGGCCAGCAGACCTACACCAGCATGCTCTGTCCCTCTTCAGGGCCAGCAAAGTCCTCAAGAAATCAATATAAAAGAGAGGAAACACCTGATGACTGCATCTGCAAGCAAGCCTCTTGTCCCCGACTCTGCAGCAGAGGCCACCCAAGCCATGTCTGCAATTGCCACCTGCACAGTTCCAGACATACTCATGGAGAGGCTATCCTCAGCAGAGCATGAGGAGCACCTCCAGCTCACGTGCTTTGGGGTCCCCTCCAAGCCTTGAACATCCTCAAGTGTCTTCTCCTCAAAAGAAAAACCAGCAGCAGGACTTAAACCTGGCCTTGACATGCCCCACTCCTTGGGATCACAATCCCAGCATGGTAGGAGCTGGATGGACCTCTGGAGACCATCTCATCCAACCCCCCTGCTCCATCAGGGTGTCCAGGATCACCTCCAGGCAGGTTTGGAATCTCTCCAGAGAAGGAGACTCCACAACTTCTCTGGGCAGCCACCTAAAAGTAAAGAAGTCCAGCAAACAGAGGGAGCAGCACTAACTCCTAAGGAACTCTCACAAATATCAACATACAAATTAAATTCCTTCAAATATTTTCGTCAGGTTCGAATCAAGCCTGTCCATGGTGATGAGGAGAACATGCTATGATGTGGGGGCCACTTGCCTTTCCCATCTGAGCAACCAGCAGCCACCACACACCAGGGGAAAACCCCCAAGGGCTGGGGAGGTTGATGGGACCAGTTCTCCTTCCAGGCACTTCCCAGAAAAGCATCAGGCTCAAGCTCCCAGAGGAGAAGGTCCATTGAGTTAAATGCAGCAGATGCCACTTCCGAGGGGCGGGATACGGGGAGCACCAAACACGACATCTGCAATTATGGAGAGCCAGATAAAGAAAATCAAATCTCATGCTTCAGGGCATGGGCTGATGAGTCCAAGGGTCAGGAAGGAATTTCTCTCCCCTTACACAGCAGTGCACAATTGGGTCAGTGCATTACCGGGTGCCACAAGTCCTTGATTGTTTTTCCCTTCCCTTTTTGAAGCCTGGTTGATCTTGCTGTTGTCAGAAGAGCTGCATCTGAGGGAGCAACAGCTTAACCTGGCGTGGCAGGGACGGTGCTTCTCCTATCACCCACCTTGCTCAAGACCAGCAGCCCTAGTCCCAGTTGAAAGGTGGCATGAGGACCTTGCTCAAAGCTGGTTCTTTTGCCTTGCTGAGCCCACACCGCTCTGCCTGCCCCCTCTCAGCCTTGACTACCTCTACTACAACCCTCTAAATTATAATAAAAACTCCTCTGAGTAGGGACCTTTTCTCCCCCTGGGTTTGTGAAGCGCCGTGTACACCTCTGGCACTATTTAAATACTAAGCAGTAGCAATAAAACCTGCAAAGCTGGCTCAGAAAATAACTGCAGTGGAGAAGGGGATATCATAGAATGGTTTAGGTTGGAAGGGACCTTTCGAGATCATCCAGTTCCAACCCCCCCACCACGACAGGGACACCTCCCACTAGACCAGGCCACCCAGGACCTCATCCAACCTGGTCTTGAACACCTCCAGGGATGGAGCATCCACAACCTTCCTGTGCCAGCGTCTCACCACCATCTGAATAAAGAATTTCCTTCTAATTTCTAATCTAAATCTACTTCCAGCCTGAACCCAGAGCAATGATGGTTTTGTCCACAGAGCTCAGGACACGCCTGCGGTCCCAGCGGTTGCTCTCACTTCACGCCATGTCCAGCATCCTTTCTCTTCCCCCAGCAACTTCTCTCTGCTAAAACTTGCTTAGCTGGGAGGATCTAACCACAGGGAAGAGGCTTGAGTTTCAACTCAAGACAAAGTGAGCAAACAAACACAAAGATGGCCCATAACATATATGTCTATCCTTGCTCGCCCCGTGCTAAACCAGGCTTTGCCAAACCACACTCTTCCTAATCCAGACAAACAGTTTCTGGCCTTTTCCCACTGCCAGGCAGTGATTCAGCAGTGATTCTATGCCACCAAGGGTGGCATTTTTAAATGGTCTTATTCTACACCCACTGCAGCCCCCAGCTCTCCATCCACCCCACGAGACCACGCTTTGCCAAGCCTATCAAATGGGGTTTTTATTAAACAAGATCCATAATTAGTGCTTTTTGAAGTATTAGATCAATTAACACTGACCACTATCTGATGACACGAACGCAGTCAGCTCTACTCATTGCCACCATCTACCCAGCAATGAATTTGGGGTGCCTATAGCTCCATAGGTCAACCAGCCAGGTTGGGATCGTGGCATCATGGTCCACCTGCATCCAGGTGGACATCAGGAACCGGAGTCCCCTGGCCAGCATCACCCCCCTGACCCTGCTACCTCACCACCAAGCTGATTTTGGAATGTAGTGCAAGATGTGTTGTCCCAGAAGGGTGTAAATCAGCTGGAGGCAGTCAAAGGGTGGGTGTCAAGCTCTGAAACCCACCACCAGCAAACTCACATGAATGGGGCAATGAGTCACGTCTGCACAGCCTCCAGGATCCAGCCCTGGGTTGCCAGGGAAAAGGTGGAATCAAAGGTATGAAAATGTACAGAATGAGAGCTGGCATGCCCAGACTTGGTCCCTACAATCCAGAAGCTAAGCCAAGAAAAGAAAGCAGGCACAGAAGGTTGGGATGGGGCAACAGGAGTGTCAGCATTGCAAACATGCTGCAGACAAGTGGGAGAATGATCTCCAGGGGAATGTTTGAAGGAGCCTGTGGAGGCTTGCTTGGGAAAAGAAAAGAAAAAAAAGAGAAAGAAACAAAAGAAAGAAAAGAAGAAGAAAAAGCAGCTCTGGAAGCAGCTGGGTGCTGCGAGGGCTGCGTGTGGCAGCATCTCTCAGCAGCACGAAGAGTTTCCTCCCATGGTGGAGGCTCAACGTGGTGGCCAAGACTTGGAAAACAAACCCGAAGGAAGCGCTGGAAGAGGCCAAGAGCTGAGTGGCAGCTGTTGGGCACGGGGAAGCACACACTGCTGGGGATTGGCAGTGGGCTGAGGATGGTCCTGCCATGGTTGGCATGCTGCAATGGGGAGAGGAGGGGGCATCTGGGCTGTGCTTTGAGCTGGTTCCTCTCCTCAGCATCATTTTGTGCCCTCAGGTCTGATACTTCCGTTGCCTTCATACCTCAGTTTCCCCTGAAGATGATGGAGATGTGAATGCTCGTCTGTCTGCATCCACCTCTTCATCCCTCACCTTGGCAAAGCTGCAGCCATGACTAGACCCACCAAAAATCCAGGCAGCTGTGGCCATCATGCCACCGAGATGTCCTCCTCCAGCAAACACCCCTCTGGCACCACCAATGCCACCATGTCCCAGAGCTCATGCAAGAGCAGAGAGGAGGGAGGACACAGCCCCGTCCCCTCCAACCCTGTCATCATCCCAGGCTGATGGAGCAGCTTGGAGCAAGCTGGGAACAATGTCAACCATGCTGGGAACAAAGCAGTGGTTGTATCATGGTCACTGGGAGAGCGGGGAGGAGAGTTCCTGTTATAAGTGGAAAGGCTTGGGGTGATTGTTTTGAGGTTTGGTTTTTTTTGAGGGTTTGTTTTTTCCCTTGTTAACCAAAAATGTCAACAAAACCAAGACTGTTCACAGAAAAAGGATTTAAACTGGACTGAATTAATTTCACGTTTGGGGGGAAGGGGGGGAACTAACAATGGAAATTCTCAAAAGATCCCATGTCGACAGTTTTTTTTTAAAAAAACAAGTTTTATATTGAAACAAATCCTCGCTTCTGCTCCTTTGCAGTGACATGAAACCCTCTGCAAAAACTGAAATCAAACCAAACTGTTCCAAATGATCCTTTCTGGGTCTCTGGCCTGTGTGGGAGGATGATGGTCCTGACTCAGAGACATTTCCAAAGCCCCAGGGTCTCCCACCCAGCCCTAGTCCTCTGTATCCTTTGCTTTCCTCTTTTTGCATTGAGAAGAAAGTCAGATAAGAGCAAAGACAGCAACTGGGTGCCCCAGCCTCTCCAGAGGCACAGCTCTGCTCCCCTCCACTGACCCAACCAACCTCATAGTGCCAAGGAAGAGCTTCATTCAACCCATCAAATACTTTCCCCAAACACCCTTGGGCCGGAGCTGCAAAGAGCTGTGGATCTGCCCTTGTAACGAGGAGTTGGTTCACCATCCAAACCCTGCAGACACATCCCCATGTCCCAGTAAGGCCAGCTCAGGGGCAGGACCTGGCTCCAGGAGCCCAGGTCCAAGTGAGCAGCTCCACCCAAAACATACTCTGACATGTTGCAGGCTTGGGGACACTTGCATCATAGAATCACAGGAGGTGACAATAGATCACTGAGCTCCAGAAGATTAAAAATATCCCCCAAAACAGAAGGCAGAACCACATGTCAAGTTATGAGGCAGGGCTGCACCACTACAAAGACACGTCCAGGGCCAGCCTGGGAGGATTTGGCTCCACAGCTCCAACCAGCATCACAGAAAAGGTGCTTCCCTTCACTCCCCAACCACCTCTCCTCCATCCCCAGGCTCCTGCTGGAGCCCTGAGATCTGCCATTTGCCTCAATCTGCTTCAAATTACCATAACAATGCTGGGCCCCAAGTGGACATGTAAAGTGTCTCAAATTTATTGTCATTTTAAGCCATCCCTAAAACTGTACAGACATTGCTGGAATATTTCCTCCTCCTTTAAGACCCTCTGATGACTCTGCAAGCCAGCGAGAGAGGGACGGAGGCCAGGCAGGAGGAGATGACTGGAGCCAGCTGCCTTTTTCTACACGGGTTTTGCTTGCTGAGGGCATGGGAAGGGAGCAGAGGGGCTCCCCGAGGTGATGCTGAGACAGGGGCAACATCCCCTGGGACACGAAGCCATGGACGGGGCCGAGCGGCTGCTGACCCCCTGCTCTGCCTCCTGCTCCGGGGATGGGAACAGCACAGGGCAGAAGAGCTTGTGCTGGGGGCAGGACCACCATGCACGGCTGGAAGCCTGTGAACACCAACCCCTGCTGCCCCACAGCTCCTTGCACACAGCAGGATTTTCCTGGTGCAGAATCATAGCATGGTAGGGGCTGGAAGGACCTCTGGAGATCATCTGGTCCAGCCTCCCTGCTCCAGCAGCTCACCCAGAGCAGGGTGCCCAGGATTGTGTCCAGACACCTTTGGAATCTCTCCAGGGAAGGAGACTCCACAACTTCTCTAGGCAGCCTGGACCAGGCTCCAACACCCTCACACCAAAGAAATTTCTCCTTCTGTTCAGGTGGAACCTCCTGGGTTCCAGTTGGTGCCCGGTGCCCCTTGTCCTGTCACTGGGCACCACTGACAAGAGTCTGGCCCCATCCTCTTCCTCCTGCCCTTTAGCTATTGATCAGCATTGATCAGATCCCCTCTTAGTCTTCTCTTCTCCATCTCAGCAGCCCCAGGGCTCTCAGCCTTTCCTCATCACAGAGATGCTCCAGTCCCCTCAGCACCTTTGCATCCTCCACTGGACCTTCTCCAGTACTTCCCTTTCTCTCTTGAACTGGGAAAGCCAGAACTGGACGCAACACTCAGCTATAGCCTCAATAGAGCAAAGTAGGAGGAGAACTTCCCTTGACCTTGCTGGTCACACTCTTCTTCATGCACCCCAAAACACCCAGCAGCACCCAGCACAGCCTGGGATGCTCTGGTCCAGCTGTGCAGGCACATCTGCATCCCTGCTGCCAGCACCCACCACATCCCCCCTGGCACCAGCCTCTGCCTGCAGTCAGCACCATGTTGTCACACAAATTGCACCTGTGAAACTGTTACAAGAATTAATTGATCATATAAGTACAGTAATTGGAACTTGCAAAGCATAGATAATTACCTTTTATTAGTTCCTGTAGATAATCCATTATGCACTGATTAGGCCTAAGTAAGGATCTTATCGTCCCTGTTTGATTAATGGCAGGTTATGGATATTAAACTCAAACAGGAATAGATAATTTACTATTTTCTTCTTGCCTTAGGAGTGCGTCACCCCATGAGTTATGGTCAGAAGTTTTCAAGGTGCCTGATTTGTCCCAGGGGAAAGTCAGGCATGGTTGAAATTCCCACCAGACTGGACCATGGTCCCTCTGCCACGGTGGGTTCCAGCTCCCAAAGCTTCCCAAAGCAAACTTGAGAGCCCCCAGCTCAAATCTCAGCTTGCCTGCTAACAGCCATGCAAGGCCTGACCAGCTCCCAAACCCATTTTTAGCTCACAATAACTTCTCATCATCCCTTTCAGCCCAAAGCAGCAAAACCTCTCCCAAGCATCTCCCCCCCCAGCTCGGATGCTCTCATTTCCACAGACACTCCAGACCATACATTTATTTTCCATGACTCTCTGCCCCAGACAGAATATCAATAGGTATTTTCTGCTTGTGATCACTCCACTGCTGGTCCTGCCAGGCTCAGAGGGTCTGTCCCTGCATCAAAGCCATGAGAAGGATGCTCAGGGGGCTCTGCCCATAGGGGTTCTGCTCCCATTACCATCACTCTCACGCCCTGTTTGCAGAGCAAGGAGCACAGGAGCAGGACGGGGGCAACCGGACACAATCTGCCTGCAGGCTACAGGAGGCTTTATTTAAGAGGAATAAATAAAAAATAAGGCTGTGATTATCTCGGGCCACTCTCCAGCTGCCACCCAGAGACAGAATGGGGGGGTAGGGGTGGAAGATGGGGGCATTTTCCAAGTGAATAAACAATCCCAAGCGGATGTGACATGCCGAGGCACAGGGACAGAGTCCTCCTTTCTTCCTGGCCAGATAACCCCATTATCAGCACGGGAGGGGATTAGGAGGGAGAAAACACAGCAAATATGGGCAAGGAGGGGGGAAAAAGTACCCAGGAGAGAAGCTGGTCAGAGGGAGCCCAGGAGTGAGTTCAGCCTATTCATCCCGCACGCTCCCGACTGCCAGGGCTGGGGATGAATGGGATTTACTGCCCATTAAAATAAAGCCCTTTCTGTAGTTTATAAACAACGTTGCCGCTCGGTGGGAGGTTGGACATTTTCGCTCATTAAGCAGCAAATAATCTCTGTCAGTTTTTATTTCTAAATTTGTTTACATGTAGGGTCGGGTTTTTTTACCCCTTCTTCTTCCTCCTACTCCTCTTCCCAGCTCCCAGCCAGCAGTAGAAAACTATACGTGCACATTCAAAATGCTGCTCCAGACCCTGAGCTCGCTCCTCCCATGACTGTTGGCCAAGCCACTAAAATAATCCTGCTTATCTATCAAAAATATGCAAAAATAAACTTATTTCTGCCTAAAAAGCAGGTCTGGGTGAATGGGGTGTTGGAGCAGCGCTGCTGGGGCACAGAGGGAGGCTCAGCAGCCATGCTGGGAACCAAGAGGAGAATTGAGCCTTGGGGAAAGCCAGCAGTGACCAGCAGGTCCCAGCATGGCCTGGGACACCATAGGGACAGGGACAGGGCTGACAGCAGCATCACAGACCCTGGCACCGGGCACATGGAGGTGCCCAGTGGGGATGCAAACTGGACCACTTGCCTGAGGCTGCTGGTTTAGAGCAGAAGACCTTTCCCTTGGCACTGCAATAACACCCTGCATGTCTTCCTAGAAATGCCAGCCCTGCCTGGGAGCCTTTGCTGGTGCAGCAGGGAGGGCAACACCTCACAGGGGCGGGGGTGGCACAGAAGGAATTGCAGGAGGGTGCACGGGGTGACGCGGCTCCAGCAAGATCCTCGTGGCACCTCCAGCTGCATGTGGCTGCGAGCGCTGGTCCCTTGCCAGGAGCTGGCGGAGGCAGCAGGAGATGCTGCTGGCCACAACTCCCCTGGCTCTGCACCAACACGTTGCCAGCAAACTCCTCTGGCTCTAGAAGGAAGGATGCTGCTGGCTGCAGCACCTTAGGAGAAGCTGGGAGGGCTGGGGTTGTTCAGTCTGGAGAAGAGAAGGCTCCAGGGAAACCTTATTGTGGCCTTTCAGGACTTAAATGAGCTTATAAGAAAGATGGGGACAATCTTTTTAGAAGGGCCTGTTGTGACAGGACAAGAAGTGATGATTTTAAACTAAAAGAGGAGAGATTTAGACTAGAGAGAAGGAAGAAATTTTTGACACTGAGGGTGGTGAGAGCCTGGCCCAGGTTGCCCAGAGAGGTGGTCGATGCCCCATCCCTGGAACCACTGCAGGTGCAACCTGCTCTAGTTGCAGATGTCCCTTCTCACTGCAAAGGTTTGGACTCAACGACCTTTAAAGGTCCCTTCCAACCCAAAACATTTTGTGATAACTCTATGATGATCTGTTCTGCAAGCACTGACTGTTCTTCAAGGCTATGGATTCTCCAGTCCTCTCTACCCTAAAAACACCCTGGGACAAGGATGGCATTGCAGTGGGAGCCTCTGCTGAGGGGCCACAGTTCCTTCTCCACCATGTGAGACTGAGATGGAATGAGGGCATCTGAGAGAGTGGGCACCTGATTTAAGTCTCCAGCAGCCTGTAAAGATGCTGTGATGGTCTTTTGCAAGATGGGAACTCCCTCCTCAGCTGGACTGCAGCCTGGGTCATGGACACCCTCCTCCATGGATGCCCTCCTCCATGGATACCCTCCTCCATGGATGCCCTCGCACTTCCATTGCCACGACTCAGCCCCAGCACTGCTGCGCTTCCTCGGTGGGGAGAAGAACTCCCTCCTCATGTTATCTAGATCCTAAAGCACTTGAGCAGACGGCGAATGCACAAGCCATTATATCATTCACTCACTATCAAAAGCTCACACAGTGGCACTTAATTACAGCCCCGGAAGCGCAGGCTTCCTTAATAAATCAAAGAAATAAAGTCAGGGATGATGCACTGAACAGAGGGGGTGGGGCGGGGGGAATAAAGAGCTTACAGTTTCCCACTGCGTGTCCCCTTTAGATAACAGATGCTCTCTTCTTAACCTCTCACTTCATCAGATCAGCTCCAGCTGTGTTTGGATCAAGTGCGCAGCCTGGCCCGCGTCCAGCCCGCCTGCTTCCCGCTCCGGTGCCAGCTCCATCCCTCCAGCCCCAGGGCTGTGCTGGGGTGGCAGGGAGGAGGGGAGCCCCCACCGAGCCAGGCCTGTTTCATTAAGCACATTTCACTCTATCCCTGCATCCAGAGACCCAAACGCCTTCCTAAGAGCATCTCTGGGACTCTCAAAGAGAGCTGAACGCTGGTCCCATCAGCATCCAAGGGCTCTCCCAGGAATGGCAGGAGCAGCCTGGGAGGTGGATGCATCTCAGAAGCGATGCACGGGTGATGTGTTCCCTTGCAACCCCACACCAGCATGACAGCCAGGAGACAACTCTGTTAGTAAACAGCTCCCAAAGCCCGCGCTGATAGCTCTGTGTCGCCTTGGCCATAAATCACAGGAGGAGCCCCCCGGGATGCTCTCTGCTCCCTGCCTCGGCGCGCACCACCCACCTCCCTGTTTATTTGTAAGTGTCACCTCCTCCCTCCCGCTGGCACGCAGCCCGAGCGCGGTGATGAATGGGGCTGCAACAGCATGAAAAGGAGATCCCTCACTCCAGAGCCCCACCAGCCTCTGCTGGGGCTTGGGTATAAGCATTCCCCATGCCAGGGTCCCCCTCGCCCGCATCCACCACCCCCAGCCTCGGGCACGTACCCCCGTGGGAAGGCGAGTGGTGCCGGAGGGTTGGCAGAGCCCAGGTCCTCTTACCCGCCTGCAAACGTGCCTCGAAGCCCAAGGACCTTAGCAGAGATAAAGCCTTTGAGAAATCCCACTGCTCCTAATCCCCCAATAGCACAAAAATAATGAAGCATTATCTCATCAGGCTTTAACCTGGTAATTACCCAGTGGATGGCTTAATAAGGAAGGGACACCCACCTGCCAAACAGAGCCTAAGCCTACCTCCTGCCCAGTTACACAACCAAGCTGGGCACAGCAGCGTGGGCATCCTTCAGCTCTTTTGCACCAACCCAGGCAGGGCAAGGGTGGCAGGAGTAGCCCTGTCCCCAGAGTGGGGTGTCTGAAGGAAGCCCAGATGTCCATGAGACCCAACTGCTTCCCCACAGCAGAAGCCACCACTGCCCAAACATTCATCCCGGACCCAACTGGGAGGAAGCAAACCTTGTCACCAGGAAAAGCTGTCTGCCCCCAAACTTCCCCAAACAGCCCCAAAATCTCAGCCAGCACAGTGATGGGGACAGCAGCAGGGGAGGCTCAGAGATGGGTTTAAACCCCATCCCAGCAGCTCAACCTGTGGGTGCTGGGCGATGTTTCCATCCCTTGCTGCAAGACAGACAACCCCTCTCCTCCACCACGGCCCAAATCACGAGCAGCTTCAGCAAATCTTAGCCAGGGCTCCGAGCTGGACCACGTGCCCTGCTTGGTTAACGGAGCTGGAGCGTGAAAAGTGAGCTGGTCGGAGGAGAGCGCTTGGGTTACAGCTGGGAGCAGCCACCGCGGGGACGGAGCTGGCTCTGACAGCCTCTGCCTGCTCCCTGGGCAGCGATATCTCCAGATCTCTTACAAATAAATATCATTGCTCATTATCTCGGCATTAAAGTTACATGCTGGGCGAGATGGGTACTGAGCTTTCTCTCGCTAATCTAAAACGGATGCCAGCGTTTCTATTATTAATCTCCCAGGTTGCCGGGCTCCCTCCCCCTCTGCCGCTGCCAGCTCTGCCACTGCCACCCACTGTCCCCACGGCAGGAGAGAGGAGGGAGCAGCACGACAGCCTCGCTCTGCTTGCTCACAGATGGCCCAGCAGCTTCACTCCCCGGCTGAGCTACGCTGGTCCTGGGGGGTAAAACCTCCTCCAACACCAGGGTTGGGTGTTTCCTGGGGTTTGATTTGGCTGAACCCATTTCCATGTGTAGCCACAGCAAAGAGGAGCAAGTGGTGGTGGGGCAGAGGTGGTTTCTCTCTCCAGCAACATGGGGCATGAGGGCTGGAAAACTTCTCCTATGAAGAGAGGCTGAGAGAGTTGGGGTTCTTCAGCCTGGAGAAGAGAAGGCTCCAGAGAGACCTTATTGCAGCCTTCCAGTACTTAAGGGGGGCCTCTAAGAAAGATGGGAACAACCATTTTAGCATGAGTCTATGACCTGCAGAGCCAGAAGCATCCTAGAGGGCTCACATCAAACCTTCAGCTCAAAAAGGCCAATGTCTGCAGAGAACTAATTGAAGGTCTCGCCGTGGGAAAATCATCTCCCAGCATCACCCCACCTGGGCTTTCCACCAGGATGTGAAGTCTGGACAGAGACACAAGCGAGACACTATGGAGAGCCAAGCCACAGAGCTCCCCGGGGCACAGCGAGGCTGAGGACAGCCAGGCAAGCTCCCATCCCCAGCACAGCCCTGCCTTCCTCATCCTCTGCTAAAAACTCCTTGCACAAGCAAAACCAAGACCAAAACCTCTTGGTGCTTGTGCCCACCCCAAGCTAGAGCTGCTCAGGAGCAGCCTGTTGGCCCCAGTATCCCCATGTGCCACGTTGGAAGGATCTGAGCAGGTTTGACTCCCACTCCCTGATGTATCCCGGGCTCCTGCTCCAGCACAGGGCTGAGCTGCTGCAGGATGTGGCCTGGCAGGGCAGAGCCAAGCTCTGCTGCCCACGCACAGCAGCATCTCCAGCAGCCGCTTCCTCCAAAGCCAGAAGATACTGAGTCATCAGCACAGAGCTGCCCAGCTCCTCCTCTTGCTCCCTACAGCTGGAGGTATCATGGGCACCTTTGCAATACAAGGCCCAGCAGCAGAAGCAGCACTTCAGGACAGTGATGGATGTTGTGGCCACCAGTCTCCAACCCACCCTGGGATAAATGCAGCATTTCCCACAGTCTAGCAGCAATTCACTCTGTGCCTCATCTCTAGTGGGCTTTAATTGCAGTGATGGGTACCGGGGTTAGATGTTGGCTTTCTAAGAGGAACAAGAGAGTGGTGGAAGAGCTGACCAAGGGTGAGCTGAGCCCACCATGGAGCAGGGATGGTTTAGCAGACCCCCAGGAGATGGGCTCATCCCCACTGCCTACAGCAGACAGCAGCCCCAATGCCCAGACAAACCCTGCTGAATGTCAATTCTATATAGAGAAAGTCCCAGAAAGTCCCCAAAGTCCCAATACAGGAAGTTTCCCTCCCCAGATCACACACAGAGGGACCAGAGGAGAAACTGAAGCAGCTTTTCCCCTTTCCCCAGGAGGAACAGACCAGCTTCACAGGGACTGGATGGGGTTAGTGTCTGGAGCATCCGCCCCGTCCCTGCTACAAGCACCACAAAATCACCCACCAGAGCACCAAGACACGTCAAGATGACAACACCCAGCACCCTCCCATCCCACGCCAGCTCTCCTCCCTTCCTTTCACTTCTCATTTTTAAGAGAACAATTAAACTTTGGCCTTTTTATCACCCACATCAGACCCTGACCATGAGGATGCTGCATCCTCCCGTCACATCTTACCCGTGAGCAGAGTCCGACCCCAGCCCCAGCTGAATTACTGCAGTCCCCACGCAATGAGGGTGTCTTGTGCCCTCGTGCTCTTGTGCCAGACACTCCTCGCCAAGGAGGGGACACTTCCCTGTGTCCCCTGACGTCACACAGCCCACGTCAGGAACTCAATGCAGATTTCGACATCCTTCGGTTCATCAGCTGCTCGTTTCAACATCCCCACGGTAAACCCTCAAAAAAAAAGCAGCACGCCCTGTCACTCCCTTGTAATCTTCCTCCTGCTAACTTGGCTTCATCCAGAAGAGCACTTGTCACCTCCAAATAAATATTTATTAACCAAATTGCAGGTGTCTGGGGCTTCCCACCTCCTCTGCCTTCAGCTGCGCTGACACCAGAGCTCTGCTGAGCGCCCAGATGTCAGCTGCTAACAGCTCCGGGAGCGTTCCTGCCGTCTCCTCTGAGCCTGGTGTTCAAATAGCTCCTCAAATCTTCCCACCAACCCCAGCGGGAACAGCCTGGTTAAGAGACATCTCAGCCTAAGAGGATGCGGAGGGTGAAGGATGAAAAAGCAGTGGTGGGAGGGAGCCTTCCTCTGGCTTATTCTCTCTGTGAAGTCATGGACAGACAGAAGGGAATGCAAAGTCCAAAGCCAAGGACAACCCCGTGGGACAGACCCTCCCCAGCCCTGCTACTGCAGGTGTGGAATAAAGACTTTCTAGGCAACATCTGCTCCTTTGTGCTGAATCCAGAGACTCTCAGTGTCCTCTGCATCCCCTGGGCAAAGCTCCTTGGAAGGAAAGACTCCCAGCACTAGAGCGTCTTCCTCATGGCCTTAAAGAAAAGTAAGAGCCACCTGCTGTGATAGTTCATAATGGAGTAATGGGGGATAGATTTAAAAAATACCCTTGAAAGCAGAGTTTCCTCATCCTGCCTCTTCCATGGTGGTATGGGACCAAGTCATAGGCTCATCAGCCACCCTCCTCATCCCATCTCACCCTCCCTGGCAATGCAGAAATAGGGGAAAAAAGAGAGAAAAAGATAAAAGTCCAAAACAGATGAACTGCAGCACAGGGCAGCTCAACCGTGGGAATGGAAACCTTCCCAACCACATCCCTGGGCATCCCCGAGCACCAGCCAAAGGACAACGGGAGCCACAAGAAAAGGGAAAGCAGGAACCCAGGATTTCATGCTCTGCTACAACAGGAGAGATGCTCACAACAAGGTCAGAGTGCAGAAAGGACTCAGGCTCCCTTGTCCTCTCTGGGGACAGCCCAAGGCCACCTCACCTCCCTTGAAGCACCAAGCAAAGGCATTTAGGCACCTCGAATGGCCCTGGGGACACCGCCGGGCTCCTCTCCAGCACAACCTCCCACCCACGGTGATGACAAACCCGAGATTGGGAAACTCTCAGATGCTGCCCCAGACACGGGGAAC
This sequence comes from Brachypteracias leptosomus, assembly GCA_013401335.1. Lineage (NCBI taxonomy): Eukaryota > Metazoa > Chordata > Aves > Coraciiformes > Brachypteraciidae > Brachypteracias > Brachypteracias leptosomus. Next base: position 1,679,678 of record VYZX01002231.1, on the reverse strand, counting down.
GTTTTAACAGCCTGGCCTCTCCCCCTCCATCCCTTGTCACCGCTGTCACCGCATCCCCTTCCTCCCACCCGCCCCTTTCGAATTAGCAGCCATCGACCTCCTCCCCCTGCGGAGCTGACATTAATCCGGCGATGTTTGTTTAACAACAGCTCCCATTGATCTGTAGCCTGATCCCCCAAGTCAATAGAGGCTCTGGCCGGGGTCTGGAGCACAGGATCCGGCTCCAGAGTGGCCCGTCAAGCTGGAAGTGCCGCGCGGGCTGATAGGATCAGACGCTGTCAGTGCTGCTCTGGGACCCATTAGCTTTAATTAGCTGATGATGCTGTAGAGGCCACATAAAACAATGAAGGGGATTGATCCCTCGTGTAACACTATTGACAGTGGAGCTGCATCTGGCATCAGTTTGGTGCCGGATGCATCTGTAGGGTCTATAAAACCAAGGCCTGTTTTCTTTTTCTTTTCTTTTTCTTTTTTTTTCTTCTTTAATTTTAAAATCCCATAATGGTAGGTTTGCCAATTTAAAAGCAAGAGCAAAAAAAAAAGAAAAAAGCCAAAAGTCAACTTGCAAGGAGCCTTCTCTGGTTCCAGTTAGGGCACATTTAACCACTGCCACCATCCCTCCCTGCTAAAGACCCTCATGTGTATTGCACACGCTGATCATTAAGGCTTCCAGGTCACTGTCATTACCCTCATTTTAAAAACAAGACCCCAGCTTTCCCCGTGTCCTTTGCTCTGAAGGGCACATCACTCTGCAAGCCACCTGCTCCCCACAAATCTCCTTCCCCCCAGCACATCTGCAGCGAGGGACCAGGATGCTGCAAGGAACACGCTGCACCAAGATGGGAACCCAAAAATAGCGGGATGCTGCGGGGAGCTCTTCCGTTTTCATCTCCTCTGCTGCAATCACTGAGCAGCTCCGTGTGCTCCTCGCAGCGTGCAGTCGGGATTTCCCCTTGGGGACTCAGATGATGACAGCCAGATGTCTTTACACCCCAGGCACCCCCTCCTGATGAAGAAATCCCAGTGAGATAAACACACCGTTATACAAACGCACAACCACAGCTCTAAGCACAGGGAGCACCTTCCAGCAGCTCTGGGGAACCACAGAATCATTAAGGTTGGAAAAGACCTCTAGGATCATCAAGCCCAACCTTCATCCCAACATTTCCTTGACCACTAGAAGTGCTGAACACCTCCAGGGATGGTGACAGGTCTCATCCCCCTGAGCTCCTTTCTTTAACACGCAGCATTCAGCAGATGCAACACCACATCCCTACTGCATAACACACAGAGATACAGGTTTTGCCAGCCCAGACACAGAACCAGGAGCCAAAAAACTCCCCTGAGCCATCAGGGAGTCCCTGTAAAGTCTGCAAAGAGAAGCATCGACATCACATCTCTCCTCGCTGCCTCCAGCAGGCAGCAGAGCCGAGGACCACAACCGAGCATCCCTGCCCGTGGCAGCTCCTGCCCACAGACATCAACCCTTGGAGGTCCCATCTCCATGGCAGCTACAAAAACTCCCTCAAAACTCTCCCCAGAGTGGATGCTGATAAAATTCAGCCCTGTAGCCCTGCGGGGAAGGCAGCTGGAAGGCTGGGCGGGCAGGAGCGAGCGAGTTGGGGGGGGGGAGCACATGCCAGCCGCCCGGCTCTGCCGGCTGACACCCTGGCGTAACACTTTCCAGATGTGGCTGCAGGAAGACAGAAGCAGAGCTGTTCCCTGCTGAGGAAGCTGGAAACGCTCGGAGATAATGTGGAATTCCTGAATGGGAGCCAGCGCCGGCCGGGGCTGGGGCGCAGGGACGGCCAGGGAAAGGCAGCGTGCCGGGGCCGATACAAAACTCCTCTCTCTTTTGTGTGTGTGTGTGTGTTTTATTTCGGGAACCCTGCAAGTAAAAAGCCCTTAATTTATACGCTGTGTGGGTTGACGGCCGTACCCAACAAATGGAACATTTTCTCCATACCCTTGTGTGTGTGATAAACAGCCGCTGCGGAGAGGCAGGGAACAGAGCCTTTTTTCTTCACCCTGATAAATACGCTCCCGGCAGCTCTGAGTTTCTTGGCGGGGAGATTATTATTTTTTCCTCCTCCTCCTCCAAGGGGGAGGCCCCTTGCCAGGTAGCCGGGTGGGTGAGCCGGGTGGTGGGCAGGGCAGTTGGTCCCTGACTCGCCTTCCCGAGCCGAGCTGACGTAGCCCTGTTTGCAAACCCCAGCTAATGGAAGAGGCGAGGCCAAAAGCAGTGAGGAGCAGTCTCTGCTTCATGCCAGGCACCCATCTGCTCTCTATCCCTCTGCAGCTCCCTCTCTAAGGTGCTTTATAGGAGGCATCCCAGTGCTAGGGCGCTATAGGAGCCACCTTGTGTAGGGTGCTATAGGAGGCTGCCCCTCACAAGCCTCTCTCTCAGCCCCTGGGATGCTCAATGAGGAGGCAGAGCTGCAGGTACCACCCTAATGTGGGTTTTGGAAAGGGTGCTGCTTGAACAAGGGAGGGAGCAATGGGGGATCACCACAGAAACCCCTACACACCATCACCCTGATGGGAAACCTGGAAAGAGTCTATGGGGAGCAGAGGACAATGGGTTACAGCTTCAGCAAACCTCCAACCTCAATACCGACATCCCTGATCTGCTGGGCATCCTGGGACAAAGCACCCAGCACTGTGAGCAAGCCCACCCCATCTGACTGCAACCATCCCAAACCTTGTCAAGTAGCAGGTCCCTGTGCCAGGCAGCTCACCAGCCCACCAGGCCACACCAGCAAGTGTCTTTCTGGTCTTCCACCAGCCTGTGACACAGCCAGTTAGGGTGCAGACCAACCAGCAACCCCCCCAGCACCGTATCATTGTGCACCTATTATGCAATGGATATAAATATCTATATTATACCTATGCAAGCACATTGCATAACATGGCAGACATTTGTTTTCAGTATAATAAAGCCATTTAGGGGTGCCCTGGGCAAGGCGGGGGTAACACTCCCCATCACACTGAGCTGGAAAGCTGCTGGACAGGACCATGAAGCATCCAAGAGCTGCTGCAGCCCAGAGCTGCTTCCTTCCCTGCCAGTCTATTTGCACAGCCGGTCCTGATGGGAGTCCAGTTAAACTGGAGATAATGGACTTGCAGTGGGGTAAAACGGATGTTTGCTGTGAGAGAAAAAAAGGACCCAAAGCCAGAGACAGGGAATTTGCCTCCAAGTCAGCCATGCCCCATAATATAGAATCATTGAATCATTTAGGTTAGAAAAAACCTCCAGGATCATCAAGTGCAACCTTTGTTCAACATCTCCCTGACCCCTAGACCATGTCTCAAAGCTCCACATCTACTCATCTGTTGCACCCCTCCAGGGAGGGTGACTCCACCACCTCCCTGGGCAACCTGGTCCAGTGCCTGACCACTCTCCCAGTAAAGAATTCCTTCCTCATATCCAAATATCCAAATATCTGATATCCAATATCAGCACTTGCGCACAAAAAACCCCCAGAATCACAGTCAGTTCTGCAAAATGAAGCTGCAGAGAACAAACGCAGGGTTCCCTGGAGCACCCTGAGCTGGCTGCCATGCTCACCAGGACAGTCACTGGGCACATTCCCCAAAAACCCAAATCCACCTCCCTATGCCTCCTGGGCACCCTCTGAGGTTGCTGCAGCTGGTACCTGGGCACCCAAGCCAAGGTTTCTGATGGCAGAACAAAACTCAGCCCATTTTCCCCCTGTGCTCCAGGAGCTGGTCCCTCGGGGACACTTGTACCCAGTTTGTGTCCAAACTCTGGCCAACTTCATAGAGTTGAAGCCCAGGACAAGAAAACTGGCCTTTCATCCAAAATCGGGGATTTTTTTCCCCATTCCTGTCTGAGGGAGATTATCTTGGAAAAACAGCACTTCCCATGGGATTTCAACACCTTCTTTTCTCAGACAGAGCCATCCCTGAGTGGCTTCCAGGGCCATCAAGAGGCTTTGGAGCAGGCTCAAGAGGAGAATAGCCACAGGGAATCAATCCGGAGGGTTTCTTGGAGCATCATTCTGGGGTTTGGCTTGGCTTGGCACGTGGGGCAGAGACCACAGTGGTGAAGAACCAGTGAGTTCAACTGGGAGCCCCTCTGTGTTGGGGTATCCCAAGCACGCTGGCAGCTATTCCCATTTGTAATCCAGTTGATGGGGAGTTCAGACATCCATCAGCAAGGCAGCTGGGTATTAAATGTTTCCAAAAAACGGCAGGGTTGCTTCAGGGGGTGTGGGGGAAGGCAAGGATATGGCACAGACCTTGGGTGCAGCACTGGGGAGACCTCAGCATTGCTGTTTTGTCTCCTGTTTCCTTATGGCACTGCTAAGATTTCCTGGGCATCTGCAGGAATGGGATGTTTTGAGGAATCATGAAGAGCCTGGGGAATGCTTCAGCTCAAGGGATGCTTCGGGGTCCTTCCAGACAAGCAGCTGGTGGTGCTCTGGTCCAAAACCCCCCTGGAGATAGCTGGGTGATGGCTGAGGGGTCTCTTGTATGCTCCAAGGGAAGGGGCATTTCTACAGCATCTCCCCAGTTGATGCCCAGCCTGGCCTTCATCATGGCAGAAAGTCAAGATAAGAAGGCAAATCCTCCTGTTGTCTCCTAAAATAGCCCCTTGTTGACCACACAGGGGCTGCAGCTTTCACAGCAGTTGGTAACACCAAAACATCTCCTGGGAGCCCTTTGGAGAGATGGAGCTGAGCCGGTGGAGAGATCCTGGGAAGCAGCCTGGGAAGAGGGACCAACTCCTGCCCTTCCCACCCCATGCATCCAGAGACCTTCACATTGACACCTGCACCCTGCTCCCCATCACCATAAGAAGCACCCTCCCTGGGGTGACCAGCACCCATCTCTGACACCTCCTCAGCTGCTTCAGGGATGCCCAACCCATTTGCATTTTCCATACCAGCAACATCTCTATTTCCTTAAGGAACAGGCCATGGGGAATGGCTGCTTCTCGGTGGGAAGCTCCAGCACAGCTACCCCTCCACAGCACCAATTGCTCCCTCCAGCTACCCCCTCCCACCCTCCTCAGGATGATTTTCTCCCTCTGCTTGGCGAAGTGGGTGGGAGGGTCGCGGGGCAAGGGGGAGGCTAATGAGCAGTGCCACCAGCAGAGGTTACCAGTGAGGATTTTCCCAACAGACCACCCCACCCCGCTCCCCTTTTAACCTCTGTCAGCGAGCCAAAGTCCTTGAATTATACAGCTGAGTGCACCCACCCTCCCTCCCTGGGGCTCTGCCCATACACCCCCTCTCCCTGGCCGAGCCCCCCGTGCCCAGGCGCTGCCACCGCCAGCAGCCCGAGATGTCAGGAGGCAGCAGAGCTGACGCTGATGGGCATGAAGGTCAGTGGAGAGGGAAGGTCATCTCCGGCGGCACAGCCCATCACCCCCCGGGCAACGACGACTGTCGCCAGCCCTGCCCGAGCCAGGGCATCCCCTCCCTGAGTCTGTCCTGAGGGTGGGCTTGAGCAGAGCTCTCTCCAGAAATAAACCCTGGAAAGGCATCGTTGGGGGGAGACGAGAGAAAAGCAAACCCATGTCTGTGTTTAGAATAGCATCATAGAATCATAGAACCATAGAATCACAGAATCATAGAACTGTTTAGGTTGGAAGGGACCTTTAAGATCATCAAGTCCACCCCTGGGCAGCTGCAGCCACAGGAGCCAGCACTGCAGAGCCCAGTGAGAAGAGCCATATCCCTTGGTACTGCCCCTGACCAGCTGTGGAGATGCCAGCACCATGCCCACATCTCTCTTCTCCTTCCCCCATCATTTCTGTCTGCACTCTGCAAAGAGTGGGCACGGTGCTGGTGCCCACCTGGCAGTCCTCAACCCTGCCCTGGCTGCGTGCGTGCACACACGTGTGCAAAACAGCCACCCATAATCTCCTTTACATCTGCTAACCCCACGTGAGCAACACCATCATCTACTACAGACAAGGAGAAACGCAAATTCACTGCCTCAGGTCCCCATCACTGTCCACCAGTGTCCCACACAGCAAAGGCTGAGGTACGCACATGTTGCCAGAAGGACATGACTCCTTCCCAACCCAGCTCCACAACTCCAGGTTCCCATGGCAGCTGCAGGGTTTGCAGAGGAGAGACCGTGGCCAAGCTGGACCTGGCTGAAAAAATCACATCCAGGATGTGGATCACATCCAGGACATGGAGGGATGGGAAGGAGCCTGCATCCCTGGGCACCATAAACCCCAGCCTTGATGCTCTGTCCTTCCACGCCCTATTTTAAATAGGGGGTTCACCCTCTCCCCTCTGACCTGGGAGCAGAAAAGAGTCCCTGAGGAGGAGCACAATCCCATCCTGTGTCCCATCCCTCCTCCAACACCTCCTCCCAGCCGGCGCGGGAGCGACGGGGCCTCCAGCCGAGCGGCTGTCGCTGGTGATTTGTGGCGTTAATATTTCAAGGGAGGGGAGGGAAGGGGTGACAAGGGCTGGGGAGAGCCAGCTCCTGGAAGTCAACTAGCAGGGTTATAGCTGAAGGCGAAGCAATAACACTGATGGATCTAAGGACTTGGGGTGGCAGAGGCTGGAGGAGGAGGAAAGGAGAGAAGGAAGCAGAGTGACAAACAGCATAGCTACATTCTGCTCTACATGAGCTTGCCATGAGCTTGTTATGGCCGTTTCATTAATCAGCCCTGTCCTGCACCAAGGAGATGCCATCCCAGGGCTGGCAGGAGAACTAGGCAGCAATGGGAGGAGGTGATGGATCCCAATGCTCCTGAGGGGCTCTGCTGGGCTAGATCCCCAGCTCTGGGAGTGTTTTTCTGCCAGATGGTGCCAGCAGCTGCCAAAGCTGAACCCATCCATCCCTTGCACCCATGGGCATCTTCAACTGAGCCTCTCTGGCTGCCGGGGGAAGCCAGTTCAGCCCCCACTGCCCCCAGCCCCGAGAACATCACAACAGCCCTGATAACACCCCAACAACAGCCCTGATAACACCCCGACAGTCCCAGCCCCCTCCAACCTGCCGGTGGACAGACTCGACAGCCGGAGTCCTTTTTAAGACTTGCAACACTTGAGAGGCTTAACGACAAGAATATCTCGATTATCTGCACCCGGAGCCCTTGAGCAGCCCCTGCTGCTCTCGAGCAGCTTAAAGGCTGGGAATTACTGGCGGGAGCACCCCAGATCCCTCCACAGCATCCCCACTGTGCCTCTCCTTCCAAGGGACAACAAATATCTCTCTAACCCCCCCCCCAATCACCACCTCGGTCTCCTCCCCGGTGCTTTTCACACCTCCCATCAGCAGCCAGGCATGTGCGACTGGCAACGGGCCACAGCCAAGCCCCGCCACGACGCGGAGACGGGAACATTTTGCTGGGAAAAGGGCAATTTAATTATCCCGTCTTCTGTTTCGTGACAACACAGGGACGTGCTGCTCAGACACAGAAGGCTCCGCGCAGGCAGGCGCTGATCCTGCCTGGAGCTGGCTCCTCGCTTCCCAGCTTTCCACAAAGAGCAGCCAGGCAAGGCGAGCACGTGGAAAGGAAGGGGTTAAAGCACAGCCCCAAACCTCCAGGTTTTTCAACAGTCCAAAGAAGCAGGAAAAATGTTTTTGTTGTCCAGCTGCAATGCTTCTCCCCAGCTCAAAGCAAGCGCCGTGTCTCATCTGGGGGCTGTTTGGCCAGCACAGGTCTATTTTTATAAGGAAAGTGGTATTTTGAAGGGGAAGGCTGATCAGAAAGGGAAGAAGCATTAAAAAGACTGCAGTCCTCTTTGGGGAGACCAAACTATTTGCTGAATCCAGTCAGACTTCACAAACTGTGTCTGACCTTCCAAAGCACCACTTGCCAAAAAAATTTACTGTTAAAATATATGAAATAATATAAAATATATTAAAATCCACCCCTTAACTCAGGTCTACCCGAGTTCAAGGGGTGCTGGGTGGGTTACAGTGGGGATCACACAGTGAGGCAGGGCCACCCCTGGGGTCATAGGGGATGGGGCCAGAGGATGCTGCCGGGAGCAGGTCCCATATCACAGGGTAGGCAGGACCATGCTGGAGATGCTGGTCCTGCACATGGTGCATGGGCAGCACGTGGGTCATGGTGTTTGTTGTGCCAGCAGCTCCATTAGCACCAAGCAGCTAAGCTGCCTTCCCAAAGACATGGCACAGTCCCCATCCTTGAAGGGGTTTCAAAGCCGTGGAGATGTGGTGCTGAGGGACACGGTTTAGTGGTGCCCTGGCAGTGCTGGGGGAACAGCTGAACTTGATCTGAAAGGTCTCTTCCAACCAAAACAATTCTACAATCCTCCCCGATGCAGCAGAGCAGGCCCTGGAGCGAACACCTGATACGGGGCTGGGTGACAAACCACATTTCTCTCCTGGGAGGAATCGTTTCCCCCGTGCCTGGTGGGGAGCAGCCAGAGCTCTGCTCTCGCAGTGCCGGCCAGCCCTGCATCAGCTCAGCTCCCGAGGAGCAGCACAGCTCCCCCCATCCTCCTGCTTCCCTTTGATGCAAGCAGTGAGTCATGAAGCCCTCACAGGGCTGCACCATCCCTTAGCACGCAGGCAGCAGCCTCAGCACCCGGCATCGCTGCCTGGTGAGGGACGGGTCAAGCCCATCTCTAGGTGGGCAGCAATGGGTGCCCCGGGCAGGTTGGACCCCAGCACCCCGAGAACCAGGCTGGCTTGTGCACAAAGCTTACGTTAACCAGCTCTGATGGCTGCTTCCAGACGCTGCCGCGGGGGAAGCCCTGCCTGGGCACACCTGCCTCGCCAAGGCCCTGGCAGCAGGGGGGCTGTGGGGGTCCTGGCCCTGCATGGTTCAGGCGACCGCCGCCTGACCCTCTCTGTGCTGGCTCGGGGTGGAAGGAGCAAACACCTGAGCAGGGCTATGATGGCCAGAGGGGCTGGCGAGGCAGGAGGCCACACGCTCCACCTGCTCCCTGCATTGAACCCAGGTCAGCACGGATGCGAGCCCTCCCCGGCCCCCCACAGCCTCAGCAGGGGCAACCACCATGGCCAGGGTGAAGCAGAGGTCCCCGCCAAGACTGCACCACCCCACTGCTCCGTCTCCACTCCCTCGGCGAGCTGTACATTGACTTTAATCATCCCACGGTCCAGGGTTGACTCCAACCACTCCTTCGCATCCCCTCACACACTACTGTATCCCATGGGAAGTGCAAGGTGGGGTATGGGAACCAAATATCACAGAATCCCAAAACGGCAGGGGCTGGAGGGACCTGCTCCAGCAGGGTCACCCAGAGCAGGATGCCCAGGATCGTGTCCAGGCACATTTGGAATCTCTCCAGAGAAGGAGACTCCACAACCTCTCTGGGCAGCCTGGGCCAGGCTCTGCCACCCTCACACCAAAGCCATTTTTCCTCATGTTCAGACAGAATCTCCTGGGTTCCAGTCTGTGCCTGTTACCCCTTTTCCTTCTGGGCATCACTGACAAGAGCCTGGCCCCATCCTCTTGCCCCCTGCCCTTTAGCTATCGATCAGCATTGATCAGATCCACTTCTGCCATTTAGGGTGATGCCAAGTAAACCCAGGGCTCGAGGCACACACGGCCCCAGAAGAAAACAGTTCTCCCCACAGTGCCCAGCAGCAATATCTTAAAGCTTGTCTGTGTCTGCCAGGGGATCCAGGTCAGCAGGGGACTCTGCAGAAGGGGAGATCCCACCCCGCAGCTCTGCAGGGCTCACAGACACGTCCCCACAGCAGAGCCCATCAGTACCACTGCCCCAGCTGGGCACGGAGATCACAGCATGCCTGCACACCACTGAGCCAGGAGGAACACGCTCATCTAACTCATCTCTGTCTGCCTGCAAAACCACCACGGCCACACACACCCCTCAGAGGTGTCTGAATTGGAGATGAGCAACAAGAGTCCAGACGACTACAAGGGTGTCGGCATCAGATGTCATTTGGGATGTTTTTCTTCATCAGGTCTATTGTCAACACACAGCCATGTGCCTCTGACACCCTGGGGATGCTTATTCCTGACGCTGTCTCAGGAGCAGCAAAAATGCAGATGATTCAGCTCCAAAATTACCAACCGTGGGATGCAAGCCTCCAAGCACATCTCCCGGCTATTCCTGGGCAAAAGCTCAAAGCTGCCTTTGCTTCTCTCTCCTCCTCTTGAAAGCATCACAGAATAGATTCCCTTTTCTTTTTTCCCCTCTATTTTCCGTATGAATACATTCTCCTCCCTGCAAGAAGGGGACAGAGCAGGAGCTCTGGGGATGGCTGCCCTGCTGCCCATGCTGGCTGGCAGCTCGGCGTGCCCACGGTGCCAGGGCACACGTGTGCCAGGGTGGGCAAACACAATCCCTCAGACCCCTCCCATCTCCCAGGAGGATCTCCACCGACTCGCACCAGGGCTCGGACCACAGCGTGCTGCTGCTGCTGCTATTTTCTGTCTGTTTTCCTAGACATTTACACTTCCTCCCTTCACCCACAAGATGGTTTCCAGGCTTCGATTCTCTCCCTTATGGCAACAAAAACCCAGCCAGGAAAACCTCAACCCACTCGCCTGACTCTGAGAGGTGGGGGGAGCCCCAGCCCCTCTGTGCTGGTTGCTTCAGCTCGACACAAAATCATTTTAAAGCAAAACTTTGGACACTATTACAAAGCAACACGTGTGGCTCAGCCGGGTCCAGGGTTGTGCAGTCCCCAGGAGCACCACGAGATGCTCAGAGAGCAGAGGGACATCAGGAGAAGGAAGGGACTTGGGAGAAATCCCCATTACACCTGCACCCCAGCCCAGCCAGGGCTGGAACCACTCAGGTTGGGATGAAGCATGGGACAGATGCTGCTCTCCAGCCTGCAGCCACCTTGCTCCAACAGCAGGGACATCAGGGGTGCTGCACGATGGACACGTTTCTCCTCAAACACCCAAATTTGTTCCTCAGGGAAAGGACAGAGCAAAGACTGGATGTCAGAGAGGAAAGGGGGAGGAAGGATCCGAGAGCAAACAAATCATATCAACTCAAATCAAAACAGGCCACAGAAATGATTACACTTAAGCTCTTCACGCCTGGCTAATTTTTTTATTATTCAAAGAAATTCCTGTTTTTGTTTTGCCTCCTTGAAGGAAGAACCAGAGGGGAGAGAGCTCCTCCAGCAATCACAGATAATAACCACCGCGGAAAAAAGGCTTCCTGCTCAAACAATGGAGACAATTAGCACGAGCCGTGGTACAGGAGCATCTTTTAACCTGCACTGCCTTGTCAAAACACAAAAATAACTGCTCCATGGGAAAGAAGGCTGGAATTAGGCATCTCTTTTGGGTTGGAAAGCTGCACACCCTGGCACTGCATCACGTGCTGCAGCACTGCAGGATCTCCGAGGGAAACCAGGATGCTCCAAGGATGCCAAGCAAAGCCCAGCAGCAAGGACATAGTGCACCAGGCAGGATACAACCCTCGAGGTAGCTGCTGGGCTCACAACATCCCAACATTCTTATTTACAAGCAAATCCCAACAAGGACGGACATGGATTAAACTGTGATGGAGCTCAAGCTTCTGCAAGACCACAGCATCTTTGCTTTTTCATGGTGATCCCACACAGGTCACACAAAGACACCCATTAGCAGCTAAGGGCACCCTTAGAAGGACCTTCTCTCTCTTCTGATGCCAAGAGAGGGCTGCAGCCCTTCAATACCCACCACACAGCATCTAAGAGGCTTCTCTGGCTGCTCTCTAAGAGCAGCCTTCCTCCTGCACCAGCCACTGCTCCTTTAACTCAGCCGTCGGAGGCTCTGGGAGAAAACACCCGCGCTGAGAATCCAACTGTGCGTCATTCAGCTCTCATTTTGATTGTTAAAAATTCATTAATGAGAGCAGATTGGTATTATATCGCTGCCTTAATTAAAGAGGGCTACGGAACAGCATTTTAAATAGCAATGTCATTTTCTAATTGACACAGCTACATTATAAAGAAAAATACTTAAACAGAACTTGAAACCGAGCCGGTTTCTTCTGATGGCAGGGCTCATTTTGGCTTAAATTTTTAATCTGCTCATGAAATATTTACGGCCAAGGAGGGGGATAATGTTTCTCCAGGTGTACGGTTCCCCTCCTCCGGCCCAGTCCCCCATGAGGTTGCTGCAGGAGGAACCAGGGAAGCTGCTTCTCCATCCTCCTCCTCACAGGACCCCATGGCTCCAAACCCTCCTGAGCCCCAGGAGCTGCATCAAGCCCTGGGGGACTGGGAGACGCCAAGCCCTGCTCAAGCCACTGCTCCACCTGCATCCTTTTGGCTAAACCCCACTAGAGTAGAAACTTGAGTAGAAAATGTGCTTTTTTGGGTGCCTCTCTTGGGCCAAGCATTTCTCTCCTACCAAGGACAGAGGGATGATCAGGGCTGAGCATGTCTGTGTCTGTGGTGGGTGCTACCACTGGCTGCCTGGTCCATATAGGCTTGATGGAGATGCACAGGGATGCACTACAGCTCAGGCACCAGCCAAAAGCATCCCATGTCCAACCACGTTGAGATGCCACATCTCCCCTCTCTCACAGACTCTCCAATCTCTCTCCTGCTATTTAAGGTGTTTCATACACAAACCTCCTACAGCCTACTGCTAATTCCATGCACTCCAGAGCACAGATTTCTCCTATTTTCCATTTAGGAAAAAATCTGGCCACCACTTCAATACCGGGACAGCAAATCAGGGAAGAAAAAGGCTCCTAACGCCTGGACGCAAATTCCTCAGCACATCAGCGTGTTCTCCTCTCACTCGCCCCACACAGCCCTTGCAGCAGCCTGGGAAACCAGTCCCTGCTCATGCCAGCAAGAGCTTTTTCCACCAGCATTAGTGGAAATTAGTGGCATTAGTCCACGCCTGCGTTTCACCAGCCAGACAGAGTGAACTCATAGAGAAGTCGTCCGTACGCCAAGTCCATTGAAACCGGTAGCACTGTGCTTTGGCCACCGCGCTCAGAACAAGCACAAGGGCAGGGTGAGCCAGAGGACAGGTTGCTCAGAGCCTTAAACTCTGGATCTGCCTCTCACTAGCTTTTCCAATGACCTTTCGGATCTTGGAGACAGCCCACCACCCTGCCTCAGTTTCCCTTCTGGCCTGGCGCCTTTTTCCTGGCTATGGGTCGAGATGAGGTGGGAGGTGATGCTACACCCATGTGAGGGCGTCCACAGTGCCCCTCACACTCTGCATTTACACAGAAACAACCTCCAAAAGCAAAATGCCATCAGCCTGCAGGGTAGCTTGGCATCCCTGTGTTAAGTTTTTCAATGGGGAAAAGATCTGGAAAATCCACAAAAGAAAGGCTCAAGGAAGGGATGCTCCAACTCCACACCCCATGGATACCCACAGGAAAGCAAAGGGCAGGAGCTGACACCACAGAGGACATGCCCAAGGAGGTGACAGCATGTCCAAGGTATACACACAGGGGGGTTCACTCCAATCCCTTCCCCATCCAAGCATCCCTCTGCCACCCTCCACCCCCTGTCTCCTCACTTCCCCTCCTGTTGCAAGAGGGTGAGCCTGTCCAGCTGGCTCACGGAGGATCTGGAGAGGCTGTTTAATCAGGGAGAGCGATCCGCCTGTAATTTCTTCTGATAAAGTATTACAGATGCTACATTTCTAGCCATCTGGCAGCAGGCTGCGTTTCCTGCCTCTGCTTCTCGCGCTCTCGGGAGAAGAGAGGAGAGAGGGATCAAAAATTAAAGGCCGGGTGGTGGGGAGGGCTGTGCTGGGATGGGGAGGGGAGCAGAGCATCCCCATCCCGTATCCCATCCCTCCTGATGCCACACTGCCCATCCCACAGGCTGGCAGCCAGCAGGCACTGCTTGGCAAAGGATGGGAGCAGTGAAGAGCACATCCGTGTCCCCAGGAAAAGCAGAGCTGTTAAAAGCCAGGCTGTCCCCTGGCAGGAGAGGGACAGAGCCTCTAGATTGTCCTCCTCTTTGGAAGCCCATCCCAGCACAGGCCCAGACTGCCCCATCCTTCAGCCTCAGCACAGGCACCGATTTGGATCCCCAGACCTTCAATCCCAATCACAGCACTGGGGAAAGCATCTGCACCCACACTAATCAGACTGGGGAGAGCTCAAAACCAAAGGCAGCAGAGTCCATCCAGCCTCTCACCCTAACAAGTAATTTACCCCGAGACGAGGGGGCGGAGGCTCTGCAAACAAAAGGCAGCTCGCTCAGATTTACCAGAGCCTGAGCAGAACCGTCGCAGGGTTCAGCACATTAAAAATAACTGAAGGGAAGGGCTCGCACTTCATTACTTTCGACAGAACTGGGTCTTGGTCACGCCAAGTCTCTGCTGGGGAGCAACCACAGCCCCGCACGCAGCCCTTCCCTGCACCGCTCAGGTGTGAAGCTGCAGCTGAAGAGGGCCAGGGATGAAAGAGGCCTGCAGGGGCTTTATCCTCCCCTTCTCCCTGAGCTGCTGCTACAACATGTACAAATCCCTTACACCCAGCACCCTTTGCATCCCAGGATGTTCTCAGAATCACATCTCTCCATCCGTGCTTTGGGGAGATGGGGATGTAGGTACCCCCAGGAGGGCTGGGCAGCACAGCACAAGGCAGTAGTGATGCTTTCCTTGGCAGTACTGGGCTCCAAAACCCCAGGAGATGCCTCAGCAGAGGATGCCACCAATGCCAGCAGCAGTGTGTGGGATACCCAGCCCTGGCTGAAGTTTCTTTGCGAACCACAGAGAGTTAAAGGCTGGCTGAGGCCCTGAAGCATGAGGTTTATGCATATGTAGCTAATGTAATACAATTATACATTAATATATAACTAACAGTCATGGTAATACAACATTACAGTAGGTAGATTATCCCATCTCCTGTAATTTATTATTGTTATTTGTAATCCATTAGTGTCCAGAGCTGAACCTGGGTCAGAGTGCAGCATCCTGGCACGCTTTGGCTCACCCTAGAAGGAGAGGGTGGATGGAAGACCCTCCTGTTATGGGGTCACATCCTGTCCCAAGAGACCTGCCTCCCAAACTGGGACCACCTCCCAGGGCTTGAGGTCCCTGGTGGGACACATCTACCAACACTGGATAAAGCTTTGTCCACCCCAATGTCCTGCCCCAAAACGCTGCCAAGGGGCTCAGCAAGCATCTGGGAGGGGTACCTGGCAGGGGTATCTATCTGGCAGGGGTATCTGGCAGCCCCGGGGCCAGGCCATCCCCTCACCATCACCACGGAGCCATTCCAGTTGCCTTGGAGGGGAAGGAACAAAGCCCAACTGGTTTCGCGCAGCCACCAATTAATCTTGATCGACACCACCCTCCATAGTGAGTCATCCACCCGAAGTCAATTTACATTTTTATTAAATCACACAGGAAAATTAGAAGCGTTATTACTTCCCTCCGATTCAATACGTGTTCTGTGTTCCCCCACCATTCACCGTGTGGGAAAACATCCCAGCATCTCCGGTTTAACCGTTTCTTCCCAGCACTCCCCACCCCAAAGCATCCCTTTTGCATAGCCTGGAAATTAATCAGGCCGGCCTTTGCAGGAAGGGAGTGGGGGAGAAAGCAGAGACTTTGAGACAAAAAGCACCAACAGCTGGAGATGCTGCTGCCCAGGGATGGAGGACCACGAAAGCAAACAGCGGCAGCCCCAGCATCCTTGGATGCGCCGATCCCGGCAACCCCACTGATCCGCCCCTACAAAGCTCCATCCTGCTGCTCTGCTCCACAGGGACAGCTCATTCCACTCGTGCAGCCACCCCAGCCCTCGCACGGAGCTGGCTCTGCCCCGGGAAGTTCACAGGGTGGGAGAGGCAGATCTGTATGCACCGCAGCAGCCGGGCGATCAATACACATTTATATCCATCCTTAAACCCATCCCATCCTGCCATGTCTGCTGCACGCAAGATTATATCATCCTCTGCTGCTACAACACGAGCATCTAAATTCAACATCAATTTATTTATGGTCTCCACATGATACAAGGAGATCTGTGAGAGAGCAGGAAATGTATCTTCGGAGGGAGATAAAGCTGTGCGGGTGCACGAGGGAGGCCGGAGGGGCTTCCCCGGAGCAGCTGCGTGTGCACGTGAATCCCAGCTCGTGGTGCCCTCCTCTAGGTTTTTATAGCCATTTAGTGGGGTAAAACAAGAGGAAGGTTCTCCCATCACTGCCAGAATTAATATTTGCTCAAAAGGAAAGCCCAAAAGCTCCCACTGGGATCAGGCCTCCGTTCTGCTGGGGACTGGGATGGAGACTCCTTGCTCTGAAGAGCACTTAATCTGACTGGGTCAGAAAATTATTTCTCAAGGATGAGTGCTCCTATGATGGGAGTATTTCCCAGGGATGAATGCTGACTGCTTGCAAAGTCCGATCAATTTGGACCGTGTTTCCTGTGGACAGAGCAAGAGGAAGGAGGGGAATTTCCATTTTGCGATTAAATTCCGAAAGTACTCTTATTTTTCTCCTAAATCAGGACAAAAGCACGGCTTGAAAACCTCTGCGCTTCCTGCCAATGGGGAAGACTCCAAGTTTCAACCACACTCTTTGCAATTCAATTAGCTGGGTCCTGGACAAGGACCGAAAACCAAGTGACTTTCCTGTGGCTGCACAGGAGGGCGAGTGGAGCCCCTGCCTCCCAGCACCTCCCAGCACCACATCCAAGCTCCAATCCCCACCACTCAGCACTGCAACTCCAAACTCTTCTCCTTGGAGACTTGCATCAAAATGGGGTTTTTTGGGTGCGTGAATGGCTGGTTAGCACAGACCTGCAAGCTGCCTGCTCCTTGGCACAACCCAGTGAGCACAGCAGGCTCCAAACTGGGCATAGCCACAGTCTCCTTGCTGCCTGCCCACAAAGCCCAGTTGCCCACTCACAAGCCCTACACTGAGTCAGGTGCTCAGCACAGCAGGAGCAGAAAGCTCCCAGATGCACCAGTTTGCAGCACAGGGATGCTCAGGGCACAGGGATGCTCGTGACAAGCAGAACCTCTTGGAAACACGTTGCTGTTGAGCCCCATCCCCTCAAACACCCAGCACAGCCCTTTCCGCCTCTCCAGGCTCTCCCCTCAGCCACCTCCACACAGATCTGCTGGCTCAGCACAGCAGCTCCTGCCCCCACCCCACAGCTGAAAGAGCAGCCAGGAGCAGAGGCAGGGGAGGGAATCCCCTCACAAGCCAGGTTCTGAGCCCCCCTCTCCCGGCCACGTCCCTCCTCCTCGGGGGGCAGCCACGATGCAACTTTGGATTTCCCAGGCTGCCTGAAAAGGGCCTTTCGCGCATTCCTCCGATGCCTGCAGCGCTTCTGAAGTCCTGTTTTTCCACTCCAGCAGCCCCCCCTCCTTGTTTTCCTTCTCCGGCTGCTGACCCAGATTTCATAATGAATGAATCCATGCAGCGCTCTTCAGACTTTAATTATTTTTTCACTTTTTCTCATCATACATTATGCATCAATAAAAAAAAAAAAAAAAAAAAAAAAAAAAAAAAAAAAAAAAACCCAAAACCAACACACCACAGCACAATTAATTTAAGCTTGAATGGTTAACTCCTGCCTATCACTAATAGCGAAAGTGTCTGGAAATTGCAGCTCTTATTTTAGACCTTGCATTAATGTCGGGGATGAAAACAAACAGGTTTTGAGAGGCTGCAGTAGCATGGTTAAGACAGCAGGAGACAACTAATATATTTCTTCATAAATGCTGCGTTTTTAGGCTATTTACAGCAAGGATCTGCTATGCACCTGCCCCTTCTTCCCCAGCTCTAGCCCACGAGATTGCTCTGTGCTTGGTTTGGGTGGGATGGGATGGGATGGGATGGGATGGGATGGGATGGGATGGGATGGGATGGGATGGGATGGGATCCAGCGTGGTCCCAGCCAGAGCTGCAGCAGAGGACAGGCTCAGCCCCATGGCCACTGCACTCCAACCAGTCTCAGCCCCCCACAATTTAGTGGGTGACATCACCAAGGGCCATGATCCCCAAAAGGGCCACAGCTGGGCTCCTGGGGAGCCAGTCCATGCACCAGCACATGCCTCGGTGACCTGAAGGCACTTTGCAAACATTCATGAATGAATGGAGGCTCCCGGCAGGCTGAAGGAAGGTTATTATTAGCCAGCCCGGAGGTCCAAGCAGCAGAGAGATGTTTTCCTCTCTGCTCTGTCAGCTCAGCCCCAATGCCTTCAAAGGGGTGGCACCAAGCAGAGTCGGTGCAGCACTGGGTGTCCTGGTGCATCCTAAGCATCCCAGGGATGCTGCAGGGAGGACCACGGCTGCAGGGATGCTCCCATCCCACAGAGACAGAGCAGAGCAGATAGCATCGTGACAGCTGATTTTTTGGCACGAGTGCAGCGATCTCCTCTCAGCAAAGAGGTCCCAGAGGATGAGGAGCTTAACCACAAACCTAATTACTGTCCTCCTCCCTGCTCTGCCGCCAGCGGAAGGCCGGATTTCCCTGCACCTCCTCTCTGCTCCCGGCTGCTGCTCGGTGGAGAGCTCAACCAGCACGATGCTGCCTCAAGTGCGGCGATGGAGCAGCTGCAGAGGAGCCCAGAAGCCCACGTTGGCTGGAAATAACACTAATGGCTGGTTCGTTGGATGGGCGTAAAAGCAAAGGGGGTGTCACGGAAGGAGGGCGCAGCAGCTCGTATCGAAATCACACATCCATCCCTCCCCTCTGCTTCCCAGCTGCTCTCCTGCTCTGGGAGCATGTGTCTTTGGGCTGGCACATCCATCCTGCCAAGGGCTCAGCACCCTCTGCAGAGCACAGCACCCTGCCGAGCTCACCATGACCCAAAGGGCAGCCACAGAACAAGCAGGACCAAGGGAAGCTCCCATGGGATCCCACCCAGAGTGTGGGTGATCATCCCATCAGCTCTTCTCAGCAGAGCTGGGGCCATGGAGGAGCAGGAACAAACTCCACACTTCCACAGGGCTGTCAGTAGAAACCTCCCAGCTCACAACCAGCAGGATGCTGTCTGTTTTCCCCAAGGGATAAGATTTTAATCCCTCCAACCCCTGAGCCAGGGAAGTCCCTGGGCTAACCCCCCCAGGGTGGACTCGTGGGGGACGCTGCAGGCTCGGGGGCTCTGCCAGCTGCACCCACACCTCTCCCTTCCAGGCAGGACCAGAAACGCATCCCTGGCTGAAGCCCAACTCTGGACCAATCCTGATCTTTCCAACTGAAATCCCAGCCCTGCCATGGGCAAAAGCAGCACTGTCCTGATTTAAGGATGGCCAGAATCTGACCATCCCCCTGCCAAGCTCTTCTTGCAGCCCTGCCTACGCAGGTCCCTTTAAAAAGTAAAAAAAAACCAGCAAAAAACCCCAACACCAACAAACCACCGCAAGCAAATACAAAAAGCCCTAATTTGATCATATTGCTCTGAACTAAAAGCACCTTTGACCTAAATTCCCACCACGGGTTGGAATTCACCCTCTGCAGGCAAAGGATTACAGGAGAAAATAGCCGCGCATGATGCAGGGAGAGCCGCGGGCTCCAGCTCCCACCCAGCCCCGGGGTCTCTGCCCCCCACCCCTGGGCAAAGAGGAAGGAACCCCCAGCATGCCCTACCCAGGCCTGAAAGTGCTTGGGTGTCTCAGTTTATGTAAAGTGGAGCTAATTTCATTTTATCATATGATATTAAAGCAGCCTACCTCTCTCTCCCATCCCATGCGCAAAACCTGTGAGCGGAGCTATGGGAAGCATATGGAAAAACATCTCCAAGCACAAACACCCACCTACTGCGTGAGCTGCTGAGTGTTAGAGAGCTCTCCAAAAGAAGGGGAATCACAAAAGAGGTTTTAACCAAAAGAAAACAGCCTTGTGTATATTTTTTTTTCTCCTCCAAAAACACCCAGAGACTGAAGCTCTCCCTGAGCACATGCCTCACATTTTTGCTACTTCTAGCAGTTTAAAAGGCAGCTCGCAGCCTTTGCCAGGTTTGTTATTAAGGTAACAGCCAGAATTATTCCAGCTTTGTCATTAGGAGCAGGTTTCCATCCCCTCCAAGCTCCCGCAGGTGAGGAGAAGCTCTGGCAGCACCAGGAGGGTTTGGTGGGTGCTCAGCATGGACCAAGCTGACCACGCACCACGGCTCATCCTAACCTCACTCACCAGCTCATCCTCTGAGTTTGTCAACACCTTTGCAAGAGGCTTCCAGGGGAGAAGGGAGAAAGGAGATGACAAAGCGCTGACAAGCTCACGGGATGTTTTCGAGATGCCCTGCAAAGCTGTCAGCCTCTGCTGAGCTCCCTCCTGGGGCTGTGTGGAGAGCAGGGAGCCCAGGGCACGGTCCCCGCTCACGGCCAGCCTGGGATGACACCGTCAGGTCACGCTGGGCTGAGTCACCTGAACCTACCAGTTCTCATCAGCCCTTCTGGCAAGAGGAACAAATAATCTTCAGGGAAAGCTGGTTTTGGAGGCTGCTGAATTGTTCTTGGCACTGCTCAGGAGAGCTTCAATTCGCTAGAAAATCCCAAGCATTTTAATATAGCCAGAATATTTGCTCACAGGATGACTAGCCCCGCCACGAGATGGGATCCAGCCCCCGCACAGCCGGCCCGTCGTGGGGACACTTCCCCACTGCCTCTTTAATGTCAAAGGATGCTGAGATGGAGCCTGGGTCACCTCCTGCACAGGGTGTCCTGTCCACAGGGATCTGCAGCCACAAGACCTGCCTTGGTCTGGTTGGTCATCCCTCAGCAGGAGCTGAACCAGCCCCAAGCCATCAGGGCAGGTTGTTGCAACCAGCTACTTGCTCAGCACAGCCATGGGTCCTCAGCACCCATTCAAGCACCACAACCTCTTCCCATCCCCACGGATGCAATTATCCAGGGGGTTAAATCCTTGCCTTGTCTCCACACTGCTCTCCCCATGCCCTTTCCCAGCATGGTCAGTGCCAGCCACAGGCAGCCTCGGCCACCTCCCATGTTGACTTTGGCTGGAGGAAACCACATCTCTTCCTTGGGGCCACCTCACAGGTGGTCAGCGGACGCCAGCAGCCTGTTTTCCTCTGGCCCAGGGGAAAATGCCTGACTTCTTTTTTTTTTTCTTTCCTTTCTTCTATTTTAAGATCAGAGGCCTAAAATTAGCTCTGCTCGCACAATGAGCCTCTGAGATTCAATCCATTCCTTTCCCAAAGAGCTGACAAAATAAACTGCCGCTTGCAACATTGCTACAAACTTCTCAGGCCATCAAAACAAGTAAACAAACAAACACACACACGAGGGCCAAACCGTTCTGTCCAGAGGGATTTAAAAATAGCTGTACCCTGCACAAACCCTGCTCCCCACCTCCCCAGCCCCAGCCCTCGGAGGGCTCCTCTCCCTCTGCAAAACCTCTGCTGCAGATGCTGCTCAGATGCTGCTGCTTCTGGCGACCACAGTAAAAAGCCAACAGGCACAAGATTGCCTGTGTAGGTGGTGGGTACCCAGAGCATCATGGCTACAGCTGCCTCCCTAAAACACGTGTGTGGGGATGGAGCAGGCAGAGAGATGCTCCAAGCCCATGGGGTGCAGTTTGCTTCCCTAGGAAAGCAGATGGAGCCTATGGTGGGATCTGACCCTGTCGTGCCTGAAACCCCAGGTGACTGTTCAGCACATCAGAATTAGGCTTTGGTGGCAGCCCTGATGCTAACACACCTCGACTGTGGCTGCACAGCTCCTCCACACCTCAGTGCCCCAGTCTAGAAGGTGGGGTAATCGTATGGACCTTGCTCACAGCAAAAACAATTAGTTAATATTTGTAAAGGGCCCTGGAGTTAATTAATTGCCTCATTAGCTAGGTGTTGACCTCCTAAGCCCAGCTTTAAGCCGTGCGCTGCTAGGCAGGGTCTGGTGTGCTCAGCCAGCTCTGTGCATGCAATGGTGCCATTTCTGGTGCCCCAGCAATGCTCTGCAGGGTGTTCCTGCACCAGGCCAGTGAGACATGTCACCAGCACCCTGCCCAGCCTCAGGGGTGGCTTTGGGGCTGTCCCCCACAGGGGTCTGGTCACACCACTGAGCACTGCCCAGCCACGGGTGTGGGAGCTGGGGAAATGGAAGCAAATACCCATCTGGCACTGGATTATCTGCCATATGCTTCCCATAGGAACGTGCCTGCAGCTCAGCATGAGGGGAGGAGAGCACCTGCACCCAACGACATCCCACAGCCAGCACCCATCCATCCCTGCAGCTTCCCCAGCCAGGCTGGTGCCCACAGGAAAGCAACAGGGTGAAAACCAGGCAGCATGGGGAGTGCAGACAGAATCACAGAACACCAAGTTGGAAGGGACCTCAAGGATCATCTGGTGAAACCCCTCTGCTAGGAGGCCAGGCTGAGAGAGCTGGGCTTGTTCAGCCTGGAGAAGTCTCCAGGGAGACCTTACCATGGCCTTTCAGCACTGTAAGAAAGATGGGAACAATACTTTTAGCAGGGCCTGTTGCAACAGGACAAGGGCTGATGGTTTTAAACTAAAAAAGAAGAGATTTAGACCAGAGAGAAGGAAGAAATTTTTGACACAGAGGTGGTCGCTGCCCCATCCCTGGAACCATTGCAGGTGAGGTTGGCCGGGACTCTGAGCAACCTGCTCTAGGTGCAGATGTCCCTGCTCCCTGAAGTGGGGTTGGACTAGATGATCTTCCAAGGTCCCTTCCAACCCAAATCATCCTATATTCCATGAAAGGCTCCTCACAGCCACCACCCCTCAGATCCACCATCCTCAACCACCTTTCCAGGAACAAACCCACACATGCCATGGACCCAACCTGTCACTGGTGTGACGGGCAGAGCCCAGCACGGTCACCCCCCCACCAGCTCTCCGGCAGCATCCCCGGCACACGAGCCCACGGCCCTGGGAGCAGCCAACAACAACAAACTCGCGTGTGAGCCACAAAGGGAGAAACTCGCCGAGGAAACAATATTGAGCTCGACTCTTCCCAAGCCAGTACTGTAAATAACGCCGTGCACGGGGTTGTTTTATTTGTTTTAATTATGAAAACATAGCCCGGATTGTCCCGCTGGCTTGGGCAAACTCCATCCCCCCGTAGAGCCCACGCTGTGTCCGGCAACCCTACAATAAACAAAGGACCTGCTGCACCTCGCCGGCCTCATCCTCACCCTGCAGAGCTGGGAGCTCAGCTCAGCACAGTCCTGGTCATTGCTAAGCCAGGCTTAGGTGTAGGAGCAGCTCAGGCCAGCCCAGCAGTGTCCGTGCCCTGTGACCGCTCCATAGCTGGGAGGGAAACAAGCACCTGGAGACGGGAATAGTGCACACTCCAATGGCTGTTTCCAAGGCAATCTGCATCTGGGTCCATCAGTCCTGAGTGTCAGGGGCTACAAGCCTTTCTCAGATATTTATCCCCTCTCCTTTTTTTCTTCCTAAGTATCCTAACACCAGATTTGCCCGATGTCTCCATCACTGCTGTTTTTGTCATGACATACCAGTGCCATTGCTCCATGCTCCTGTTTGCACACATGGCAATGGGGCCAAGCAGGAGGCACCTTCTGAAACTATTTTTTTTGCGTCAGAACAAACCTTTCCTTCTCTTGCTTCCTCCTCCTGATCAGGCCCAGGATGAAGGACCTGACCCTCACCTCCACATCACATCCACCTCGAGCCAGCAGAAAGCCAAGCAAGCCCGAAGCCGAGACGAGCTTCAGACACAACCAAGTTAAAAATACATATTTTTTGAGACAAAAGTTCAGTCCCCAAATGGTAGGAGAATCCAGGAAAAATGCAGCAGGCCCGGCTGGTGGCTGCCTTCCAGCATGAGCACCTCCCTTCGGAGGAATCCGGTGAGGAGTCTCAGCTAATCCACCCAGGACACACCAGCATTTCTTCCTCATATTATTGGGTTGGGTTGTTGGGGGTTTTTTTTCTTTCTTTCTTTTTTTCCGTCTGCTCAGCAGTTCTGACATTCGCTGGGAAGCTGCTCACGGCTGTGAGGACCAAGCCAGGGATGGCCAGAGGGATCCCCCCCCCCTCCCCCGGCTCACCCCGTGTTCCTGGCACCAGCCCAGGGATTGCAGGTAGGAGCAGCTGGGAAAAAGGGAATGGAGCAAGAACCTGGAGCCACCACACATGTGCCCACCACTCAGGTCAAATAAACACATGGTGTCAACCCTGTGCCTCAGTTTCCCTTCCCCTCGGGGGTGTGCTAGGGGCTAACATGAGCACTTTAGGGGAATGAAGCCATTGAGGCAACACAGAGACTGCTGCAGGCACCCCAGAAGACAGGTCCCCGAGTACCTCCTCCAATCCTGTTGAGCACCAGGGCCCCAAGGCCATCTCATCCCACCCCACCATCAGGGATGTACCTCCATGTTCTGCTCCTGCCCTCGCTCACCTGCAATTCCCAAAGGAAGCACCCCAAATCCCACCTCACCTCTGCCTGCTCAGTGCCCAGGGACCCCTCACCTCCCCAACAAGCCCCACATCCTCCACAGGAGCTTTTGTGCCCAGCACAGATCCACCATCCCCACTGGGCACCAAGCACATTCCCACAGCTCCCTCCAGCCAGTTCCTTCATGCTGGTGGGAGTAACAGGATAGGGACAGGACACACGTGGCCTTGCCACCCACATCAGCTCATTCCTGTTGGGAGGGATGGGAGCAGGGACTCATGAGCAGGGACTCATTACTGGTCCCTCCACAGCCCTTCATTGTGAAGGAGCTGCCACTTTCGGGTCAGCCAGCAGGCACTGTTTTCCCTCCCAGGGAGATGCCCACTGAGGAATTTGCACTTCATTCCTTGACACCTGCTTTAATTATAGGTATCAAGCCGGCTTCTCTCTTTCACAAGAGCCATGAGCTAATTTCCTGCTCCCCTTTCTCTGCAAGGGTTTCATGAGTCACTTGCTCCCTCCAAACACAAGCGGAGGGCTCTGCCAAAGCCCTCCAGCTGAAGTTGTCATCTCACAATGATCTTCAACATTTCAGCCCTGATTTCTCAGTTACCAAGAAGAGTGGACGGGCAGTAGGTGACATCAAGACATGATACAGGCTCTCTAAAGCCAAGCACCTCAAAGGCACAAAGGATGCTCCTTGCAACATGCTTCTCCCAACAGCAAAACAGGGATGGTGTCTCCCAAATCCTCACCCAGAAGCACAGGAGCACATCCTGAGGTGAAGCTGCTGGGGAAGCCCAGAACACCCCTGGGATGCAGGTCATGCCGCTGCCTAGCAGGCTGTGCAGTGAGACACCCCAATGACAGCTTTGGGTTCCCTAAAGCAGGGTACAAAGCCTCATTTATAAAGCTCTAAGGCCTGCTTTTAAGGTTGAGACTCATTTTAAGGGCCCAAAGTTATCATTTTTAAGCCCTGGGGCTGTGGTAAGAGCTCCACTGCATCAACCCGTCAACCCATTTCTTCCTGAAGGGTTTTCCATTGCAGGGTCATGGGTTTGGGGTTTTTTGGTGGTGGTGTTTTAAACACAAGCTCATTAATTTCGCATAATGAGGAACTGACCACGTGGATTAACATTATTTAGTTCAAGGAGACACAAATAGTTGCCCACGAGCTCTACAGCCTCTGAAAGGATGCTCAGCCCCACTGATGGGAGAGCCAGTGGGTCCCCAGGAGTGGGGCAATCACCCCTTGCCTGGCTCAGGAGCATGTGGAGGGCTCCCACCCCAACGCCCACATCTCCATCCCCAGCTAAGCCACTTTCCCAGTCAGACAGGTCATCCCACTGCGATGCTGCCATTTGATCCCACCATCTCTAGCATGTTCTCCTGCTAAGTCCCCCCTGGAGCAGCTGGTTCCCAGTCCCCACAGCTCGGGCACGGGCTGGGAATCCCAGCAAGGGACTTCCCAGCTCACAGCAGCCATGTTGTGCCACTCTGCTTTATTTTTTAATCAAGTCACGAGACGGGGCGGATGCTGCTCGAAATAAATCATCGACCACAACAGCACTAAAGACAACCGAGCGGCCTCAGCTCGGACTTTGTGAGAACAGGACCAGTGGCCAAGCCACCCCTGACAACGGGGTGACAGAGCAGGTCCTGTGCCAAGCTTGGACACCGCAGGTTGTCACTGAGGAAACGGCGACGTGGTTGCACCAGGAAAGGAATGACAGCTGTGGACACAGCCAGCCAAGCCAGCTGCACATCCCTGTATCACCCTCAAAAAGTGATGAAAGGCTGCAGCAGTCCCTCAGATACCCACCCTGGGGACAAGCATCCCTCCTCGCTTGAGGCTGCCTCTTCCCTTCCCAGCCAAGGGTAAAAAGGGAAAGAAAATCAGTGTCTGTCTCTCCCCCATCGGGTGCCAGCGTGGCTCTTCAGCAAATGTGGAGATGAGCCCACGAGCCCCACACTCTGGCTGGCTCCCAGGAGCTCCTCCAAGCCCACCCCCTTGGATCCTGTGTGATAAACAACATCTCTGCTCCTGCACAGAGGATCCAACCCTTCCCCAGCATCAGCCAAGCCCAGGCAGGATCTGGCCAGGCAGGAGCAGGGGGTCTCTGCGTCCACGCTGGGGTCCCTCCGGTCCCCACACGACTCACAGCAGAGGGATGTTCTCCCTTTCTTCTCCAGGAGGATTAGACACACTTCTTTTCTCTCATTGCTTTTCAAAAGAGAGGCTTTTTATCAATGCTGATCCCTGGGGGAAATCTTTTTTTTCCCTCTCTCTCTCACGCTTTTATAGCTTGGACAGGGGGAAAGGAAGTTTTCCTTCATCTCAATCTCTCTGCTGACAGGCACCAGAAACACGATGGAAGAAGCAGCTCCCCAGGTCCCTGCCTGCATCTGAGCATCACCCCGACCTCACCAGGGCTCCCCACCACCTCCCAGTGCCGCCAGCCACGTTGCCCAGTGCCAAGCCCCAGAGAACACCCAGACAAAACCCCATCTTAGCTATTTCGAAAGCCACGTCTCCATTGCGAAATCCCAGCTTGTAAAAACCCAGAAGAAAAGCAGCAAACCCAGCTCAGGGCAGCTACAGGTGCTCTGCCCCTGCCTACCTGCTCCCCATTCTCTGGACATTGCAATTACATTTTCCAGTGCTTCTTAAATGGATTTTTTATTTTTTTTTTACCCCCTTCTCTTCCTGATGGCTGCGGAACAGATCAAGGCAAAGAGAGGAAACTAAAGCTTGGAGCTGGCAAAGCTGCAGACACGCACAGCAAATTTAATGGACCACTCGCATGCAGAAAGCTAAGAACATAAGTTTAAGTGTGCTCAGGATCATGGCACAACCAGCTCGACAGCGAAACAAGTCAAGCCAGTGATCCCTGAAGTGCTGTCAAAAGCTCAAAGTACCCAAAAGTGAAATCATGTTGGTTTTTTACCCTCTGAGCTCTCTCCGTTACCAAAATCAGGGCTGAGGTTTTTCCACAGCACCAGGCTGGGTGTTTTCTAATCGTCGACCACGCTGTGACATTTTCTCTTTATTTTTAGGCGTCCCTTGAAAACTATAGAGGAAATCATCCAAAAGAAGTTTGTTCGAGCGGCCTGTCAGTTGGAGGAAGTGAAATTAAACCAGAAAAAAAAAAAAAACCCTGAATCCTAATAAATCACACATCCACGCACACAAAATTGGAGAAATCTGGGCACGCCTCCAAAGCCAAGTAAATGGATGATAAACAAAACAAACCTGGCTCTGCCCAGCAATAAAGGCTTCCACGGTGGGAATTTCTCACCCGGGAATCACATCCACAAGGGCACAGCTTGTGGCACATGGGGAGATTTCCCCTGTCAAGCTGTGAATCCTGGGACTGAGCTGGGCTCAATGGCCACCCCACACTGAGCTGGGCTCAACGGGCTCAAATTCACCAACTTCCACCCAGCAAAGCCCTGGCCCATTGTAGGAACACGCCCTGTTCCCATTGCCGATGGATCGATCGCCCAGTGACGCAGAGAGAGGAGCTGCTGGGATTTGCTGGAGTCACAGGAAAGCCCTGATATTCCCCAGCACAGGCACCAAACAAGCCCTTGGGTCAGCACCAGGGACCCACTCGGGGCCCACAGACCCACCAAGACTCAAAACTTGCAGGAAAACAAAAAGCAAAGCAGAAACAAGGGAAAGGAATAGAGGAATGAGGATGAAGATGCTGAAATAACCCTCCCCAGGCACCCAGGTGCTTAAAGCAGGAGGCAAAACCAGCATATGGGACAGCACAAAACGTAGCAGCCAAGTCTCCCTTCAACCCTCAGCTGTAGCTCCCATTGATATGGGTGGTGCAAAGTGATGCCCACTCCCTGCCCACCACACAGGGTTCATCTTTTCAGGCCACGCAGCAGGAGGGAGAGCGAAGGGAGGAGGGCAGGGATGCATGCTGAGATGTGTCCCAAGGAGGACAGCCTCTCCATGCCCACAGCTGGGTTTTGGGGGGGCCATACTACATGGCATGGCTGGGCTGAGAGCCAAGGGTATGATGGCAAAGCTGCTGGAGGGGTGGACATGTGAAGTGATGACCACAGCACCATCCAGCATGGTCCCCACTTGAGGGACCTGACCCTGGGCAGGCAGCCCACCCTCTCCCCAATTGTCTCTTTGCTTTCCAGCAGAGATCACCATGAAACAGTTAAAAGTTTCTAAGCTGGGATCTCCTGAGGACTCCAGTTAAAAGTCCACCAGGCATTTTCCCATCATGGACTTTAGCCCCAGAACGTGGCTGTGATAACACATGAGGAGGTGCCAGCTCGCCACAGGACCTGCCATGGGCTGCTCCACCATCACCACAGCACCACGGGGTGCCACCAAGGTGGGCAGCCCCTGCAAGACATGCACAACCCTACACAGGACAGAAAACTACCAAAAATAGGCCTCAGAGCAGCATTTTGGATGAGGTTATATGGAGCATCTGCAGAGTGTGGAGCAGTGGTGGGCTCCAGGGCTCCATGTCTCCATGTGGGAGCTGACCCACCTCCCACCACAATGATTTGGCTGCCCTCAAGGAGCCTGTTTTGCCCATTTCCATCCCATAATGGGTACCAACATACAAATTCCCCCAGGGATTTCACACAGCGGCAGAGCCCAGAGTTTTCTCTTCCCACTGGTCCCCCAGGAGACGTGAAGGCAGATGCTGTGCTGCTCTCCCTGCTGGGAACAGACACCCAAATCTCCTCTCCAAGGTTGTCTGTAAATCCTCTTTCACCAGAACTACACATACCATTTTTTAAAAGCTGGGTGATGTAACCAACCGGTATTTATAATGCTGAAAACATCCCAAAGCTCCATCTCTTCCAGCTCCCAAGCACATTGTGTACTCCTAATAAAATAATTGCAATGATGAATAGCTCCTTGTAACATTCTTCTTCTGCAGCTACTGATAGGGCCAAGAGCTTGGGCGGAAAGTCCTTCTCCTAAATGCTCCTTCAAGGTACAATTTGGGAATTTACCTCTTCACAGCAAAAGGTAAGAGTGAAAATCTGGAAAAAGGTGCCAGTCCTGCCCCAAATCATCCCACCACGCAGAGACGGCGATGACAACCTCCCTCTCCCCCAGCCCAGCCACATCATCATCTTCATAATACAGTCAGCAAATCACTGCAGGTCAATCCCAGCCCTTAGTTAAGCTGACGTGATCTTGAACCCGCTCGATGAAATCAATGCTGAGCCACTGATCCCTCTGGTGCTCGTGGGGTCCCTGCTAGATGAGCTGCCCTGCCAAAGGCTCCTGTGCCCAAGGGTCATCACGACTCCCCAGCCCCGGCACGGGGCTGGGCAGAACTGGGAGCCTCATTTCCTCTGCTTTTGAAATATGGCTGTGGAATTAATCATTCGCTTGCAAGTCCTCATGTGCCCGTGGTTTCCACACAATTACAGGGGCAGGCCAATGGATTAGGGTGTTTTTTTTTCTGGTAGAGTCACTTCTGCTGTATTAATTTGTACAGGTGCACTCAGTGAGGGAGAGCAATGGCTTCGCCATCCCTTCCCATGCAAAGTGAGCTTTTATCCAGCCAGGACCAGGCTCTCTGGGTGCTTTCCCAGAGTCTGTGCTCCCAAAGATTTACCACTGAGCCACCAGGACCAGTCAAGAAAAGAGCTCAGAGAACCGGTGGCAAAGAAGGATCTGGGATCAGCGCTCACCCTGGCATCAATCACAGCTCAGGGAACCCAGCACCCAGCCCTGCATTGGGGAAAACTGGCAGGACCAGCTGCTCCCACCCCCCAGCCAACCTCATACTCACCCCTCCTCACTCAGCATGGCTGGTGAGGACCCAAAACCAGTGCAGGAACTTTTCCACCCCAACACACACTCTCTTCCCTACAAAGGACTGTTTTGGGGTCCCCATGTTTCGGGCAAGACTGGGAGCATCCCTCAGCTCTCTGGGATAAGCTTTGCCCTCCATGCCACTGCTGCCCAGGCCATACCCTGGGGCTTGCTTGCCCATGAATCTCCACGAATTGGCACCAGCGTGGGCCGCACCTTAGGGCAGGCAGGGCTGTGTCCAGGAGTCAATACCACTGGCTCCAAGAAAGAGACCTGGGAATAAGCCCGGATCAGCCCCACACCTCCTGTGCCGCCGTGGGAATTGGGGAAGGTGCAGGGAGAGGTGGCACCTCCCCATTGGCGTAGGCGGGGGCTACAGACGGGCACCGTGCTGTTATCTGCCACCCAGGGCTTGCTGCAAGAAATCCCTGCCCTGCAACATTTCCTGCACGCACCTAGAGGCCCTCAAACCTTGCTGGAGAAGCCAGACGTGGTTTTCCGTGCCCGCCCAGCCTTGGCTCCCCCAACACCCCTCGGCAACGGCAGCACAAAGCAGAAAAACAGCACCGAGGAGAAAACCGAGTGGCTGAGCTAAATAAAGCCCACAGTGACCGATGGCCTCTGATTTCCACAGACCAAACCTGCCCCACAGGTGAGGCACGGAGAGGGAGTGACTTGCTATAAGGGCTCTTCCCTCCCAGAGAAGGATGGAACCCCGGGGCAGAGCTGCACCGGAGCTCAAGGCAGGGCTCCAGAGCTGCTGGGCACGGCAGCACCGCTACCAAAATACACCTTGAAACCCAGGCAAAAACCCTAATGAACCAAATCCATGTGTCCAGACCCTATAAGCAGCAGAGAAACCTGCTGGCAGGGTGTAATGGATCAAAACTAGAGGTGGGGAGATTCAGATTAGATGTTAGGAAGAAGTTCTTCACCATGAGGGTGGGGAGACACTGGCACAGGTTGCCCAGAGAGGTGCTGGAAGCCCCATCCCTGGACATTTTGAAGGCCAGGCTGGATGGGGTTCTGAGCACACTGATCTAGTGGGAGGTGTCCCTGCCCATGGCAGGGGGGTTGGAACTGGGTGATCTTTAAGGTCCCTTCCAACCCTGACAATTCTATGATTCTAATTCGGGGTGCTGCCTCGCTACACACCTCAGCAAGCATCTCTACAGCATCAGCCCCCCCCCAGAAGGCCAGCACAGACCCCCAGCACATCTGGGATTCCTGCTCCCAGCAAGCCCCTGCTCTGAACCCCTGTTTAGATAAAGTCTCTGATATTTGCAAACAATAGTCCTCAGCTGGCCTGGGGCCAGGCTATCTCTAGCAGGGATCACTAAGCCTTCCTAAGTGTTTAATGGGGGTCTGCAGGTAATTGTTCCAGGAGTCTTTAACTCTTCCCAGAGCCACCTCTGATGTCCGGTTCCTGACCAGGAGCACAGCGGGGCCAGCACAGCTCACCAACAGAAAACCAGCCCAGCAAGGATGGCAGTGAGGGGACGGGGATTTAGGAGTCCCCAGGGCAGCACAACTTCCATCACAGGTCATCACATCCTACCCTCCCCAAGCTCTGCTCCTGCTTCCCACCATGGGAGCTCCCCCGGAGCTGCTTGGCCATCCTCAAAACATCATCACAGACTCTCAGACAGAGCACACTGTAAACAAAAAGTATTAATTGTCACAAATTGCTCACGAGGCACCCACCCAGCAGACCACAATTTGCTTAGGGGTGCAGAAATCTTCATCTTTCACAGGTTTACCCTGACAGGAAGGGAGCCTGGGTGGCCCGAGTAGGTACAGGAAACCCCTTTTCTATCACACACATCACTCTGCTTCCTCTGGATTTCTTTACCCTTTCACTCTCAGCCTGATTTATGTCCCCACACTGATTTCTACACGCGTGCACTTCCCTGCTCCCCACTTCATTCCACTGCCATGGCTCCACACCTGCAAAAAAACACTGGCAGGGCCTCAGCATCCATCTGCCCAGAGCTGGAGCAGCCCCTGCAGGGAAGCCTCAAAGAATCACAGAATGTCAGGGATTGGAAGGGACCTTGAAAGATCATCTAGTCCAATCCCCCTGCCAGAGCAGGATCGCCTAGAGCAGGTCACACAGGAACACATCCAGGAGGGTTTTAAATGTCTCCAGAGAAGGAGACTCCACAACCTCCCTGGGCAGCCTGGGACAGTGTCTGGCACCCTCACCGTGAAGAAGTTTCTTCTCATATTTATTTGGAACCCCCTATGTTCCAACTTGCACCCATTGCCCCTTGTCCTATCGCTGCACGTCACTGAGCAGAGCCTGGCTCCATCCTCCTGACACTCTCCCTTAACATATTTATAAACATTAATAAGGTCACCCCTCAGTCTCCTTTTTTCCCAAGCTAAAGAGACCCAGCTCCCTCAGCCTTTCCTCATCAGGGAGATGTTCCACTCCCCTCATCACCTTTGTGTCTCTGCGAAGCCTCCTCTGCTCTCCCCCAGAGGAGCTGGGATTTTGCAGGCAGTGAAGAAGGGAAGATGCACGTGTCCCACCCTGCTGGGCTTGGTGCCTTGCTGTGCAGCCAACACGCAGCTCCCAGCCACCCGTGGGATCCGTGCTGGTCTGCGTGCGATGGGGAGGCAGCAGGAAAAGCACTGGAGCAGCTAATCCAGGACTCCAGGGACACATCCCAGCAAAGGAAAATGAGAGATGGAGGTTTGGCTGCAAGGCGCTGGGTGGTGAGCCCCAGGCAGCAAGCCCAGCAGTGCAAAGGATGGGCTCAATTTTCCTCACAGAGAGGGGAAGGATCCATCATCAGCTCAGTCCTGAGCCCTCCAAAGAGGGGAGCAGTGGACTGGGGAAGCCCAACTGCTGCCACCCACTCCTCATCCCCGGTATGAGCCACTCCAGTTGGGATCAGGCAGCACCTCACCAAGAAAGGCACCTCCAGCACCATGAGCACGTGAAGCAGTGCCTAGGGGTGCTTTTGGATGTCTGGGGAGAAAATGCACTTAAGGTCAATTCTCCACGTCCCAGATTTGGGGCATTTTTAACCTGTGCAGCTGCATAAATATGGAGGGTGGGAGCAGGTGGCCCTGGTGCCACCAGCCATCACCAGGGAGGAGGGATGTGGGGACACAGCAAGGGCACCGACCTGGGTTTTCCATCCCCCTCTCATGCCCCAGAGCTCCATGCAGTGGTCCCGTCCTTACAGCTGCCACCATCCAGGGAGGAAAAAAGAGAAAACTCCAAGGCAAGAGCAAGCCAAGAAAGTATCTCTTGGTCCAATCTGCAGAGCCACCTGCTCACACCCAGCCCAGCATGGCTGGGAAATGAAACCATAAAGGTTATCATTTTGGTGTTTGACTGAGCAGAAAAATCCTACTCTGAAAACAAAAAAAAAAAAAAAAAAGGGAAAAGAGAGACAGAGAGAGAAGCAGCGAGGAGAGGGGCAGCAATGGGGGATGCATGGCACGACAGCCCCTAAAACATGGGAGAGGGGGCTTGGGGGCTCTCCCCACACTCACACTTATCTCCATTTCAGGAGAGTTTCCTGGGAAAATAAATGCAAAGTCTGTTATAAAAGTTTATCTGCGTGCGGGAGGAAGAGCGAGCGCGCCCGACGACGGTATAGAGATGTCATTATTTTCATGCATCTGCCTTACCCAATTTTATTTAGTTGCTTTCTGCACCATTTCATGCTCATTCTGCTGCTGAGCTAGACAATTGCTTTATAACTCTAGGGTGCAATTTCACTGTCTGTGAGCCACACGCACACGCACGCACACGGGGTCTGTGCTGGGATGGAGCTGGGAGCTGCACCCCCCTCCCTCCTCACCCCCACGTTTGGGAGCTCGCATGGAAATGGGTTTTCTTAATAAATTTAAAAGAAAAAAAAAAAGAGAGAGAAAATTAAATTAAAATGCTAAGCCACCATCTCTAATGTATTATCATTCAAGGAGTGCATGGGGGGGGGGCAGGGAGCAGCCCCAGAAAGCATCGGCTCCCCATTAAGGAGGAGGAGGATGAACTGGAGGGCAATTTGCTCTCTCACGCTAAGTGAATGCGGAGAGACGGAGCCCGGCAGGCTGGAGGGCAGGAGTGCTGTGAATCACACTGGATTTTTATGATCAATTGAAAATCACACTTGAACAAGTGCAGGTCAAAAGGGAGGGCTTGGCCATGCAGGTGCAGAGCTCCGAGGCAGCTCTTTGAGACTCGCTGAAGTTGCCTGGTCTATCACAGGGTTCAGGTGGCCTCACAGGGACCCCTGTTTGCACCCCACACCCCTGGCCCCCACAGTTTAAGGCTCCCCAAAGGCTGCCCCTGCAGGGGTCAGGGCTGTAGGGTGCAAGGGGGTCTCCAGAAGCAGCCCCAACACTGCTGCAAACCAACGTGGGGCCACACATCTCCCCACCACGGCGTGGTTGAGCATCTCCAGCACAACCTGCTGCTGATATAACGTTATCTGCTGCTGGCCAGGCCCTGCTCCATGGTGGTGGAGGCCACAGCTCCTTCCACGAGGCAGACCCCACAGCTTCCCAGGCCTGATAAAGCCACTCATCTTACAAAAACGGGGCAGCAAGAAGAGAAAGAGGGAGCAGAAGAGTCCAGCATGATCTGGCAAGGATGACCAGGGGGAAAAGGGGGTCTCTCATTCTTTTTTCCCCATTTTGCAACAGTCCCCACCTGCACAGGGGTCCATGGGGAGAGGCTGCTGCTCCCTGGGATGCAGGGCAGGGAAGCACAAGCTGCTCGCACCCATCACTCGCCATCCCAGGGCAGCCAAAGCAGCTTCCCCAGCTCGATGTGATGTCCCTGGACCTGCTCCGGCTTCTCTCCGACCCTACTTCTCCCTCCGCACCTTCATGCCTCTGCCATCGCTCACCAGCCTCCGCCGCACCCCCTGCCAAGCCCGTCTCCCCACCTCAGCACCTTGGCAGCTCCAGGTGGATCTGGGCTGGAAGTTCACCCCCTCTCCCATGCTTCTCCTTCCGCTCTTGCTTCACCCCATTGCCATTGCCTCACATAATGGGCACGTAGGAGACGCGCTGCCCACAACAAAATTGTCTCGCAGCAGCCCACAGAGTTCACAGCAGCAAGAAACCAGCTCCAAACCAAAAAAACCCACACACCAAAAAAAAGAAAGAAAAAAAAAAAAAAAAAACAGAAAAAAAACAACCCCCAAAGTTTTCAGCACTCACTTGTCAGCTCAAAATGGAAAAACAATAATCAAATATTTCTGCCTTCGCACCCAGCTCTGCACAGCCAGCTGAGACTAGACGGGGCATCCCTCAGCCCTCCCTAATCCACTCCTGGCAGCCCCAGCACAAAAGATTTGCTCCATGAGCTGACGGGTTGTAAACCTCAGGGGGCTCCAGGGCTGCCCTCAGCTCCCCCTCCCCTTATTTTCTCTTCTTCTTTTTTTTTCCCCCCCCTCTCTGAAGTCCGCAAAAGCTGAAGAAAGCCACAAAGAGGAGACTATGAGAGGTAACAACCAGATGGGAATCCCATTACCATTTTATTGGTCGCAAATACCAGTATTGCACCTTTTATCTCTTTGCTCTGCAGCAATCTCGCAGCCAACACAATTGGGGAAAGGGTTTAGACAAGACCCCAACCCAAATGCACCAACCTCCACTCAGGGCCCACCAAAACCAAGAGACTAACTCCCAAAGAAATAAAAATCCTCTGGGGGTTGACAGAAGGAGCAACGCAAGAGGAACCATCTTCACCAGAACAGAAAGAGGATGCGAGCCAATGCTTAATAAAACAAATATTTAGGGTGTTTCTTCCTTGCCCTCTGCTTTGGGAGCACCTGGCTTACACACAAACCCCATCTGTGAGTTTTGCTTTGCTCCCAGGCCAAAAAGCAGCTTGGGGTTGAGGGGTTTTTTTGGCTCCAGGAGCTGGGACCCTCAAAAGCCCACGGGAGCCCTTCGGAGCTGAGATCCCAGACGGATCTGGAAGTTGCCATCCCAGCCAAGGTTTCACAACCACCCCACGCCCTGGCTCCGGGCCCCGTTCCCAGCTTCACCAGCTCAGACGCACCCGCCTGCCTCAGTTTCCCACCCTGCATCCATCCCAGCTGGGCAGACTGGGAGTTTTCCAGGCAAGACCCATCATCCCCTCCTGAGGTGAGGGGCAGGAGCTGGCACAAAACAGAGCTGTGACTGGAATTACAGCCCCATGGTGCAACCTTGAAACTTTTATTGTAGATGACAATAAAAAGAGAAAAAAAAAAAAACAACCTAAACCCAACCATTTTCTGCTTACGAGTGGTCTGTTTGAACTGGATTATTTTTTAACTCCATGGTAAACAAAATTTCAAAGGAGAGGAGCTGCATTCGAATCCTTTCGCCCCTTTCTTGCAAGGGAATTGTTCCCTGTTTATCGCAGCAAACACCCTCCATTTTGCAACACTCACTCTTCTCTAAATACAAACTCAGGTTGCTTCCCTGACTTTGGCTTTTGCGAAGCAAAACGTTGTCAGAAAAGGCAAGTTCCCTGAGCCAGTTTCCATCTCAACAATAGAGCATTTTCCCAGGCTAAATTGCTTCTGTCTGAAAATCTTCGAGCAGTTTGAGCTGGCTGGCATGTGCGGGGATCCTTCTGTAAGGGGTTTTTTTCTTTAAAAAAAAAAAATAAAAATCCTTATTTGCAATATTATTTCGTCTGCTTTGCGCTGCCTTGATGTTGGAGCAGCCTTTGGAGAGACACAACCACTCCTCCCTCCTCCTCTGTCCTCCCTCCAGGCACACGCTTCCCTTTGAGGGGGAGGAGAGGGGAGAAATAACATAAAAGACAAGCAAAGAGGAAAATGTCAGAAAGCTGCTTTTTGTGTGTGTGTCAAACGTTCAAAGTTATTCCAGAGTCTAGTCTTTAAATGTAATAAAATACAGCAACTCCTGACAAAACCAATTAAAATAAAACCACCCAGGCTGCCTCCCCTATTGCTTTGTAGCTCTGCTGACTTTGAGAGCCCACCTGGGCCTTTTAGGAAGCAATTAGGGAGCTGCCGGGTCGGATCCTGCCCCAGCAGCCCTGCCCGCTCTGCCCAGCATCCCTCCACCACGCCTCGCAGGGAGGAGAGACCCAGCTCCCTCCCAGCCAAGGGAGGTGGTGATGGGGAGACGAGCCAGAGAACAGGATTAATTAGAGCCCAATTAGGTTACCGAGCTCCCAGGGAAGGTCCCTGCAATACCCAGCACTTTGCCGGCAGCGAGTTGAGGTGTCCCCAGCTTTGGTTGCCACCAGCAGCCCAGCTCGGTGGAGAGGAGCATGACTGAGATGCAGGAACCCCCTCAGCATCCCTGCTCCATCCCCACCACCCTGGGTGAAGCCCCCTTGCCATGGGCCACCACCTCTTGCTGTCTCACCAGGGGATATTTATAGCAAAAGAATGAGTCAGTGATTACAGGAGGGTTTCTGAGAGCCTTGGAGGAATACCCCACTCACACATGGTCCTACCCCAAAAAGGCACTGGGATGCTCATAGGAACCAGCACCCTGTGCAAGAGGCAGAACCAAAGAACACCCCAAAACCCAAGCCCCTTCCCCGCAGCATCCACAGCTCCACTGTTTGTTTGTTTTCTTAACCATCTTGAAAGTAAAATAAATAAAATAATAAAAATATTCAGCCGGGTGGCAGGGCTCTGGCACGCGGGAATCCACCCCTGCTCCCAGCAAACAATACTCCAACAAAAAGGTTTTTAACCCATTTCTTAATAAATATTTATTTTTCGCCTTCGAGATGTGGGTGGGATGAAGCCAGGGTGTATTTTCCAGTGAAATGTTTTGATTCCCCCCTTGATT
This sequence comes from Brachypteracias leptosomus, assembly GCA_013401335.1. NCBI lineage: Eukaryota > Metazoa > Chordata > Aves > Coraciiformes > Brachypteraciidae > Brachypteracias > Brachypteracias leptosomus. Next base: position 1,641,825 of record VYZX01002231.1, on the reverse strand, counting down.
TTTTTTTTGTTGTTGTTTTCAACAGGAGCAAAATGCCAATAATAATATTTGCAATGAATAACTAAAATTCTGTGGCTTTCTCCCCCGCTCTCTTTTAAATAAATAAAATACCCTAAATACGAGAAACACAAACGTTCTCTCCAACACAGCAGGACGATGTGGAGGAAACTCGGGGACCCTCAGAGGATTTATTTAACTGTCACAGCCCAGATCCTGAAAAAGGCAAAAATTCCTTCCCAGCTTGTTTTGCTTGTGTCAATCGGGAGAGGTCGAGCCCTACACTCCACTCCAGCAAGAGAGACCAGGACACCACGAGCCTTTATCTCGTGCTCCTACAAGGAAGGCCCCTTTTTGGTGCAGCACTGACAGCCCCACGGAGCCAGCCAGCACCTTCCAGATGGATCCACCTCCTCCAGATGGAATCCAGAGGAATCCTCCTTCCTCACAGGGATGCTCAGACAAGCTGTGGCACTTTCTGCGTCTCTTCCAAATCCTTCCTCCCTATGCATTTTCCTATCAGCTGTAAATGTCTGAAGGTCAAAGCAGCAGAACTGAGGATCACGCTGAGGTCTCAACGCCAACATGGGCTCCCACCACCCTGCCTTGGGCTTTGCACAGCAGCCAGGCTCATCCCAGTGATGGGCCTGATAACGAGGCCAGGGGACACGGGATGAAGATGCCTCGTGGATGCTCACGCTCCCACAGCCTCTTCCACCCGAAGCAGCCCCCACACTTTGTGTTGTCCCCCCCACAGCTGGACACGGGGGGTTGTTTTGCTGTTTTCCTCGGAAGCGTTCCCGTCCCAAGCTCAGCAGGGCCACGGACAGTCAGTTCTCACCCCACATCCTGAGCAGCTGCAGCCGGCCCTGGCACGGCCACACGGGTGGGAACACGGACTCAAAGAGGTTACAACCTAGTGAGCTGACCTCTGCAAGGGAAGCACCAGCCTCAGACACCCGTTAACTGTTTCTTCCCACCACGAGGCTGAGCCTCAAGTGAGGGCTCCCCAGGAGCTACAACAAGCAAAGAAGAAAATGAAGCAATAAAGGGACTGCAATGGTCAGAGCCTTGGGAACAAGTAGTTACCCAAAAACTCAAGTTCCTTGGTTTGCACACCAGCAAACGTGGCCCTATGCAAAGCCTGACCTCAGCAAATGCATCCCACCAGGCTGGAGATGTGAATCCGACCAGCCTTGCAGGCACTTCCCTGACAGCTTTTTCTTGATTTTCCTCCTCCTGGAGACTTGGCACAGCACAGAGGAACAAAAGCAAGACATCCCTGATCATTCAAAACCTGGCAAAGGAAGATCTGTAGCCCCAGGCAGCTTCTAAGGCCACATCTGCTGGACACTAAGGTGTTCAGGACCCTCACTCCAGGCTGTGGTGGCACCCACCTCATGCAGGAGGCTGCATGGGGCAGATGTGGAGCAGATACAGAGCAGGCACAGGCAGCCCTGCTGCCCACAGATCCTCTGACCAGGCCACAGGTTGACACGGGAATGGGATTGCAGATAGAGCCGCAAGACAACGGCACCCAGCCCAGGAGATGCCCAGGGACGTGCTGTCCTCACGGGGCACCACTGCCTGGCATCTGCCAGCAGCTCCCGGGACAAGCAGGAAAGTGAGATACTACTATTAAAAGTGCCCAGCGCTGGCCATGCTTCCACCCATGACATCAGCAAGGTTATCTGAGTCTAACCACGGGCAGGACTCGCCCAGGAACCTCCACGGGGTTATCCTTTTTAGGCCAAACTGATCTGAGATTTTGATGGGGTCACGCAGTAACAGAGGCTGATTTTGGCCCCCAGTTGCTCCTGTTCTCCAGCTCAGGCCCGTACTGGTGTGCAGGGAAACAAACTCCACAAACTTGGCTATTTTTCTCCCCTTGGCTTGCAACTGCCAGCTCCTAACCATGACATGGAACGGGGCTAGTGAAACATCCCAGCACTCTCTGAAATGCCAAGACCTGGTGGGTTTTGGACCATCCCACCTCCAGAAAGCACCAAGGCCCCATAGTTCTGCTCTGGTTTCACCAGGAAGGTCTCTGCTCATACTCCTCAAGGCTCTCCTCACTCCTACAAACCCCTCACACTCTTTCAAGCTCAACCTGCCTCCTGCGGACCAAGTTCTCCCCCTCCAAAACCTGCAGAACCCTCTGACCTTACAACTCAAACTGATTTTTCCAGCAGAAGGGCCAAGTTTAGGAGCCGCTTCTGCAGCAGCACAACACGCAGCACACACAAACCCAGACCACGCACCCCAAACAACTCCCTCAAGCAGCTGAATTTCCTCCTGAGCCAGGGTTGCCAAGTTCTGACCCCCACCCAGCACCTTGTTTTTCCTCTGGCCGCTCCCCATGAGCTGCACAGTTGCAGAGACCCACCCTCTCCCCGCCATACGCACACACACGCATTTATAAATGAGCAGATAAATCAGTCGTTTTTCATCTGCACCACTGTGAAAAGCCTTCCCCGAGCCAGCAGCAAGGTGACACACGCTCCCCCCTCTCCATCCCTGTCAAAGTCAACATGACTAATAACGTATTATTGAGCATCTACAGCGAAACAGGTCTGGAAGAAAACGCAAGAATATCGGAAAGGGGCCTGATCCTGCCCGTATCAACAGAGGGTTGGATTGTCTTCTACAAAAGCATCAAAGGAAATGTAAATCTCGCAACAGCCACCCCTGGGATTAAGCTGCTTTTGTGTGGTAAGAGATAGGAGCTCTCTGCTTCGGGGGGTGTGTTTGTGACCACCCCCAACACCTGCATTTGATCCATCCAAAAGGAGCCGGTTTGACTTTGAAAGCAAGACCCACTCCTGGGGGACACTGCAGGTGAGATGCTTTCAGCCCCAGCAACAACTCTGGGTAAGTCAAACCCAGCTGTCCTCCTCAGCCAAGAGGGGCAACGTAAAACCATGATTTTAAGGGAAAGTAGAGCCAGCTGAAGATCTGCCAGCCCACGGAGCCAGGCTCTGCTTGCCAAAGCCCCCAGATCCCAGCAGTCCTGGAAACCCTCCCCGGTGTTGGGGGGGGCAGGACTAGCTGGGGACCTTGTGATGATGTTTATATTTATTCCGCTCTTAGAAAAGAACAACTAAAATTGCAATTCTTAGACAAAAGCACAACCACCCTAAAAAAAAACACATTAAAAAAGAGAAAGAACAAACCCAACACACACCACCACAAGCTAGCAGAGGCTGAGCACAGATTTAAAGCCCCGAGAAGTCAAAGTGGATGTTCTCACTGGTGGGAGGCGGTGACGGAGGTGGCAGGATTGGTCCCTCTTCCCCCTCGCCTGGACCTGGCGCCGGGCTACTTCACTAAAAACTTTTCTTCCCCCCACCCTGAACACTGAGCTCTGCAAGATCACTTCTCCTGAAACCCAGACGCGAGGAGGCATTTCTCTTTAGCAAGCCAGGACTTGACTCAAGTCACCCAAACGATGGCAAACTCCAGCTGGAAATCGGTTTTAAAAATGTAACTAAAGAGGAGGAGGAGGAGGAGGAAATAAAAACAATAAAATAATTTTAAATAAATAAAAAGGCAGGGGGGGTTTTCAAGTGGGAAGCTTGGGGGATGATGTGAGTGGAGGGGTCGGTGCGGGTCAGCTCTGGGGGTCCCCGCGGGTTCTCAGCGAGAGGAAAGGGAGGAAAAAATAATAATAATAATTAAAAAAAAAGAAACCGAGGGAGAAAAGCAAGAGGGGGGAAGCAAACGCTGCGAGCTGCCAACCCGTCCTGCACAACTAACCCCGGGAGGGGAGGGGGCTCCCCCGGCCGAGCCCCGGTGCCCCGTTTGAAAATACCGCTTGAGCCGGCGCCGCCCCCCCCCCCCTTTCCCCCCCCCCCGAAATAAAAACAACACCAAACCAACACACCAAACCCTAAATAACCACTAAAAACCAGGCGGAGGGAGCGGGGTCCGCGGGGCAGGCCCGCCCGGCGCTGACACCGGCTCTCCCCCCAGGGGCCGCCGGCCCTCCCCGGGGCCGGGGCGCAGCGCATCCCCCGCCGGTGCGGGCGGCTGGAGGGGGTAGCGGAGGAAGGGAGCACGGTGGTCAGGAGCTTATTTTATTTTATTTAANCCGCCCGCCCCGCAGCGCCGCCCCGCGACCGCCCCGCCGGGGGAAGCGGCAACGCTCCGCTCCTCATCTCCTTACTACGTTGGTTTTTTTAATTTAAAGCTATGTAGGAAAAGGGGGGAAAAACATATATTAAAATGAGATGCCGGGGTTTTGGTGGGGTGATGTTGAGCTGCCTCAACCGCCTCAGGGGTGACCCCAAGATCCTGCCCCCGAAGGGTGTCAGACGGCATGAAAAATCTCATTTCTCCTAAGCAAGGCACGGCAAATAAGTCTCCGTGTGTGTGCAGCTCATCCACAAACTCACACCTCCCCAGTGCCACCGGGGTGCTGGCCCCCACCTCCCCCGGCATGCCTCCGGGTTTAATAAATGGCACTCGGCCCTGTAAGAGTGTGTATTAGTGACTTGATGGACCAAAGCGCCGCCGCGATGCGTGGAGCATATTAAACATCGTATCGACCCTCCCTCGATGGTCATAATGTGCATAACAAACAGGCTCCATCCACGGCCACGGCTGCTCACGCGTGGTGGGGAGCGACACGGCCGCGTGGGGAGGTGAAGTGACCCCAAGGACAAGTCCTGGGGGTTTCTGCTGGTGTAGGTAACTCCCAACACAGAGCCGAGCTCTCCTGCAATGACTGGGATTGAGGGAAATCAGGAGGTAGGTGGGAGACTCAACACCACCCACGCAGAGGAGAAGTTGCCACAGCCTGTGGACGCGCTGACACCACCAGCCATCACCTCACCGTGGTGTGTGATGTAAGGGGTTTTTTTCCTCCACACACTGGGGAGTGCTTCCCAGCCTCTTATCTGCCAGGATTTATTCTTTAGTTTGGCAAAGCGTCTCATGTCATAAATATTAGCAATGTAGCACCTTCTTCTATAAAAATGAAGCCTTTTATCTCCCACTGCCATATTCCTGTCTATCACCTGCCTGCACTTATCAGTCCATACCTGTCACTGTAGTACCTGAAGCCACACAGGAGAGGCCCTGGAAAGGCCCTAATACCTGATTTTTTTCAACTCAGCACAGGATAAACTCTGTCTGTGCTTCTGGACAGAACCACACATGGGTGGATAAGTGAGGGATACCCCTGGGGATCCCAGTGAGGACCAGCTCCGGTCCCCCCTGCCTCATCCCCAGCACCGCGAGCGACTCTTTGCAATTCACCGGCTTTAATTATAACACGACGAAGAAAAACACCCGAGAGGACCCATCTTGCGTCAGGCAAGAGGCTGCAAACTGACACTCAGCACAGAGCTGCAGAAGTTAAAACAAAATACAACATCTTGGATCCTTTTTATCCTCTGCTCCTGTAATTTCAGCATGTCCAAACAGATTTTGGTGTGTTTATAACTGGTAACTTCATTTGCTCCCGGGCTGGGACCTTAAATGCCAAGTTTCATCTCCAACTCAGTTTTTATGGCTGACTTACATTAACTTCTGGGAGGAAAAAAAAAAAAAGGGAAATACATAAGGATGTAAAAGAAAGTTGGGGGTTGTTAGGAAAAGCAAGTCCAAAGCTTCTAAGAGTGGGTCAGTGGGACAAAAATCACAGATCTTGTGGATCCTTGTGTGCAAACCCTGACAGCAAGAAGGTGGAAATCAGTTTCCTGACACAAACGAAGGCTGATCAAGGGAAGGCACATCTGGGGACAGATCCAGGCTCTCCTGCAAGTACCATACAAATGCCATTTGAGTCATCAGTGGTGTAATGGGTGAAGAGGAGCATGGACCTCTAGGGTGTTGAGCACCTGTGGTGCTCGGGTAGCCTGGCAGCTAGTGTAAATGGCTCACCCCACCACCAAGCACCCCAAACCTCAGCATCCCAAAGCACGCTCAGCTCGGCGGCTGCAGCAAATATCAGGGTTATTAGACCCATGGCTGAAAATCCACCTTTGTAGACTCGAACACACAAAATTACCATAACTAGGACATTTCACGCTCCTCTCCCATCAAGCTGTTTAGAGCAAATTAAATTTCTCCCTAACCAGCCTGTAACAGTTCGTGTTAGATGTGGATCTAAACGTTAATTGCAGTGACAATAACAGGTCTGATCCTGCAGTCCTTATTTGGGTAAAACCTCCCACAGAAGCCAAAGGAATTTTGCCCCAGAGAAGACAGCTGGATGCAGTCCCACATTTCCAGTCTCTTGAAGATGCCAGAAGGTAGCAAAGATATTTCTGTGATGTTACAAACCTCCTCTTTCCCTTTTTCCCCCCCACTCACCTCCCCTCAATTCTGTAATGCACTATTAATTTAATAAGCTCTAACACTGTGCTCAACTCCAGCTTTGCACTCCCTTGCTAAGGCCTTAAATCATCTTTGGGGGCAATGGGGGGGATGTTAAGATAATTTTTGCAGGTCATTGGCTCACACATCTGCTGGATGCAGGGACACTTGAAGGTCCTGCACTGTCTGGGAGAGCTCTTCTGTGAACCTCCAGGCAGCTCTTGTTCTCTCTGCCCTTGGGTGATGCAGAAAAGCCTGGGATCCTAAGGAAGGCAGGATTATTCAGTGGAATAATTTGGGGTCCCACCTGGCCAGCTTTCAGTCCCATCACTCAATTCTAGCTGAATTGATGGAGAGAAGTATTATTTTCATTCACATCTAAGATTCAATTAGGCAAAGGCTTCTCCCTCCATCCCACTGTTGCCACCACATGTGCTGAAGGCATTTGGGGCAAAGAGATCCAGGTGTGTGTGGGCACCAGCAGGAGACAGACGCTCAGCTGCTTTGAGGGTCTGAGACTGCATCCAGAACAGAGCTCTCAGGCCCAGTTAGGGGATTTGGAAATCACAGCTTTTATTATTTTTTCTAAGTGATTCCAGCTTATCTTGTCCATAACCCAGAATTATCTGATGGGACAAAAGCAAAACCTGCTGCGCTTCCCCTACTGCTTCATGCCCTCCTGCACAGATAGGAAAAAAAAAAAGAAAGATCTATTTCCCTCCCTGGCTGCATTTTATTAAAGATTAAAGAAAGAGTAAATACAAAGTCTGGGTGAGAAAGAGCAGGAGAAGCTCACAGGCAATGTCTGGGCTCCATCTCCTCCAGCACAGTGAGGGCTGAGACAGTGATGGGTGATCAGAGCCACCCTGATGCAGGGGCAAAGGAGGTTGTGGCCACAGAGTCCATCCCTGAGAAAGTAACATGTGACCCTGGCAATCTGGTTGGATATCTATGGTGAAAACCAAATGTAGCCAAGGAAAGACATCTCCTGCTTCATGCACACTTCGTGGGACTTTCCCAGGCTCATCCTCAACTCCAGCAACCCGCTCCTTCCAAAGTCACTGCAGGTTCAAAGACCTTGAACCCTTTGGATGCTGTAGGATCAGTATCTGCATTACCTGTGTCCCCTAAGAGACTTACAGGCTGCTGAAATGTCCATGCACTGGGAAATCTGGACTGCAAGTCTTTGAGACAGGACCTACCTGTTGTTCTAAGGGGCATGAGGAGCTCACATGTTGCCTTCCTTCCCAGTATCAGCCAGGCTCCCTTGCAGCTAAGAGACAGGGCAGGACTTTGGGGGACAGGTCAGAGGCCACAGCATCACACAGGGAGTCTGAAAGCAGAGGGAGTCCCCAAGCACACAAGCCAACAGAGCCTTGCCAGGACCTCTCAGCATGTCAGACACATCCAAACCATCCCTGCAACCCCAAACGGCTGCAGGGGTTGGGTCCCCATTCCTTGGGGAGACACTGCACACGCAAACCAGCAAGAACTCTAAAGGGCAAGACATCTCTCTAAGAGCTGGAGATTCAAACTGCTTTGTTTTTTTTTCCCCCCAGCAGCATTTAACAGGCTGATGATATTTGTTTATGAAGTGAAATGCACATGATTTATTTGATCTGCTGGAGCTGGAGAGCCACATTCCCACGCCGAGGGCAGGCAGAGACGCTGCATTCTCCCCTCTTCTGGAGCCTGCTCAGATCAGACCATGTGCTGCACACCCAGCAGTGCTGTGCTGCACTTTCAGCTGCTTCACAACCGGACATTAAATGCTTATTAGAGACCTCCTCACTTACCAGCCATAAAGTTGCATTTGTTCTTGTCTGTCTCCATATACAGAGCAAGTCTTAATAAAATGTTCAAACGGTTAAAACAGGTTTAGGGAAGAGGTCTCGGGGCACCTGGGCTCCTGTCTGGATCCAGCTTGAATAATCCTAGGGGAGGTTTCTTCCTCTCTTGTGCTTTGCTGGTGGATTGGGTTTAGCACGTCTCACTTGGTTTGCAGGGACAGTGGTTTTAATTAACTACTTTGCAAGAAGTCTCTGTAAACGGAAAGTCTGGTTCTGCCTTTTGAAACACCTGGAGATCTCTTTATTTCATCTCATCACCCAGACCAGGCCTCGACTGCCAAGGAAGCCAGCAAAGAAAGCATTAAGGGGTGGAAGATGAAGTGCAGTGCATGAACGATGAGATTTACAGCTCTTTGGGGAAAGCATGTGGAGCATCACCCATCCAGCAAGTGGGACATGAGCCAAACCCTCACCTGGTGTGAGCCAGCAGCACACTGACCAGGTCAGGGCTTGGCCACCAGCTGAAGCTCATCCTGGGATGCTGCAAAGGGCTTGTGCCTCAGCTGCTGCTGATCAGCCCCCTGATTTACACCAGGGCTTGAGGATGTGACCCAGTCACTTAACAGAGCCTCCTCTGCTGGCCTTCTCCTAGTCCCTGCATACAAAACACCCTGCAAATGAAGTGTGAAGAGAATATGCTTTATCACAGGCATTTATTACTGATGATTGTTGTATAAATCTCCCTCCATTCACATACATATACATAAGGTGTATATAAATATGCAGGATCCGGCAGTACCCAGAGTCTTTCTGACGGTGTCAATGTAGCCCTCATAAAGATAGTGGGAAATGATTCATAATATTTATATGACAGACATGATATGAACTGTAATAGCCTGTTGGGATCGAGAATATCCATAGGTCTCTGTCAGCCGCAAATGTGATTTAAATATTATATATGTGGCAACTGTAGCATTAGTAATATGATAGCTGTTATTGATAGAGGCCATAAAATGCAGTAGTTTTGCACTGAAGAATGTGAAAAATAATCTAGTGGTTTTCCTAATGGTCTTCCCAGCAATGCACTGAAAGGAAGTGTACTTTCAATGCCCCCCTTTTTCAATGCCTCCTCCTCCTCCTCTCCTCCCCCCCACAACAAACTGCCATCAAGTTCTACTAGATTGCTGCCAGGGTCATACTTTATTCTGCCAATATCACATGTTGGGGCATCTCATCCTCCCGGGTCTTTCTGGGAGGATGAGGGGTCCCTGCACAGCCAACGAGGCTGCATGTGCTGAGCATGGCCCATGCACCAGCAAGGGCCTCCCTGGGCTAGAGCACAGAAGAGCTGGGAGAGCTGTGGGGAACACCACTGACCCCAAGTTATTCACTATTTGGCCCTCACACACCTCCACAAAAGGCTGGTGGCTTTGCAATGCAGCAAAAGGCTCCTTAAGGCACAGCACAGAGGCTGGTGGGAACTGAGGGACCTCCATCCACAAACCAGACCTACATCTGAGCACAGACAACATCCTTCCACCACTACCAAAGCAGAAAAAGTCCCCATCCCCTTCCCTCCCAGTTGCCAGCCTGCCTTCATCTCCCCCTGCCTCAGTCCCAACGTTTTCCACAAGCAATTGAGAAGGGAAAAACTCCTCAATCCACGATAAATCAGCAGCTGCCACAGTCACTATTTACAACAGCCCCTGGTTTTCCTCTATTAGCAGAGCCAAGTGAGGATGAGACTTGCCTGGGTGGAGAGCCCAGCTCAGCAGGTTCCCTTGGACGTGGCCATTCTGGTCTCACCCCAGCGAGTGCTGCAGGGAGCCTTCAGGAGCAGGATCACACCCAGCACAGATGCCTGGTGTCAACCCAGCATCACTGCCCTGCAGGCAGAGGAGCTGCTTTTAATGGGAGCCCTCTAACTGGGATCAGGTGTTGCATAAAGAGCTCAGGAATGACCTGGGGATGCTGCTCCTGCTGGTGTCAAGGGGCAGGGAGCAGCCTCCGAGCAGGTATCAAGCTGCTAGTTACATCCTTCCACATCACAGAGAATAAATCAAGGAAATGATGTATGCTCCAAACAAACCAGACCGCAGGGCAAAGCATTGATCAGCTCCCTCGTGTGCAGCCTTAAAAAATAAATTAATTAGTGCTACATTAGTGGGGCTTTGCAGAGGAACCCACTCGTGCTCAGGCTCTGATAAGGTCCCTCCTTGCTCTGCGTGGTAACGAGGGGGAAAGGCCGGGCTGCCCGGGCACACCACTGTCCTTGGGGATTTCATTCCCCAGGATTACATTTTAATATTTTAAAGCAAACAGGAGACACACATTTCAATTTAATCCAAAGCACCAGACTCGGGGCAGGCAGAGCTGGGCCCAAGGAAGAGCAGAGCAGTTTGTGCCAAAGAAAGTGGAGCAAGGAGGGGATGCAGACTGATTTACCCCCAAAAAATAGAGGGGAACAAGCTGCAACCCTTCCTCTCCATCAACACCAAAGCCACATCTCCCTCCTGCCCAATCTCCTCCCATGTATTTGTAACTTTGACAATACCTATTTTACAATGAGTCTATTTTTTAAAAGAAAGCAAAAGTATTTTTGAAAGTAAGGGTCTAGGTGTAATTTCATGAAATCATTGGCATTGCAAGGGACCTCATCTTCCTCTTCCTCACCCTAACATGAGCCAGGCATCACTCCAGGGAAAACCATGGGTCTATTTCTGCTCTCATTTATTTACACGAACATAAATCAGGAATTTATTTGGTTGAAATAAGTGGGACTGCACCAGTGTAAAACCAGTGTGAGCTCAGGGTTACAGTGCTATAAAAGCAGTGTGAGGCTAGAATCTGCCTCCAGTATATTCTGGAGGTGGTTTGAGGAAAGCCTGGGGAAATTAGTGATATTGAAATTGGGGGAAAAAAAAAGCATGTGGTTTCCTGATGATTGGGAAAATCAAATCCTCAAGGCCAGCACTCATATTCCTCATCCCATGGAGATGCCTGTACTGGGGAGCACTTCTGCCAGCACAGCTTTTCTGTGTTATTTCTCTTCTGGGTGAAGCAGCTGTGAGAGGCTCTATATGAAGACGTCGTATAAAAATAAATTGAATCAAATTAGGGAAACAACTGAAGTCATTTCTTCTCCGTCCTCCCATTAATCCATTTAGCTTGATTCTTTGGGTGCTTCAAAGGGGATTTGCGTTGCTACCCTGTCAGCATCCATGGTCCCTTCCTCTCCTCTCAAACCAGCCTCAGCACCTCCTAATTCAACATTTTTTTTATTATTCTCCCTCCCTCTGCATGGAGACTTCAAGGAGATTTTTATGGGGCGATTGGCTGCCCTGGCAGGTTGGATTAAGCTGTGATTTGCTCTCAATAGCAACGAGCGACAACGTTTTAATGAGATTTTTTTGGGGGGGGAGGAGGTGAATTAAAGGAAGGGAAAACAAATAAATGAAATAATGATATGTAAGGCCTGAAATATAATGAGAAGCATATCAGTGGCAATTGGAGTTGTTAATGGAGCCTGTGCATTGATAGACAGTGGCAAGACTGCTCCGAGGCAGTCAAAGCAATTCTGGCGTCAGGGACCCTGCGGAGGCTGGGACAACATCCCCATCCAGTGCAGATTTCTGCTGCCCTAAAATTATACGTTGTATTTCCAAGAGGATGAATTCCAGAAAGTCCCAGGGCCCGAGCTGTAAGTAGGTCAGGCTAGATGTTCATCACCACGGTCTCATATGGCCTCGCAGTCTCTGCGCCCTGCGGTGAGGATGCAGAGCAAGCAGTAAATAGCACACGGCCGGGGGATAAAGGCTCCATCCCCTTGCCAGGCTCAGCAGAGGGGACCTGGTGTGGAAATGGCTGCAGAGATATGGTGCAGAAACACCCTGTGGTGTCCCAGATACTCCCCATCCTAGTGAGGGACATTCTGGGGGCTGGTCTGGTCCATCCCTGCTTCCATTCCCACTGAGTCTGTCAAAGTACGCTCACGTATTCCCACAAGGGAGCTGCCTTTGCAAAATCTTCCTGGTGTTATCCCAGGAAAATGACCATCACTGCCACAAGGCATAAGTAATTCACCCCTTGATGATGGCAATGAGCACTGCTCATCCCAGCTCGGGGGCACCACTGCAGCACCGGAGGCACTTCACATCGGTTGAAGGGAGAGGCTGGTGGCACTGCTGGTTTTTTCCTTTTCTTGGTTGGTAAAAACCAGAATTTGTCATGAGAAGGTGGGAAACCCAAGAGTCACCCTCGAACTGGGCGAGTTCCCAAAGCAGGAGGTCCTGTCCTGCCTGGCTCAGTGCAGGGGACTGAACTTGGCTCTCTCCTGCTCCCACTACACTGTGCAATTCCCCTTCCCCTCTTCCTCCGGAGCCCAGGAGGCTTTCTCTGCTGACACTTGAATTTCAGCTGGCTGGAATTTCCCTACAGAGAAGAAACTCCACCAGAAAATTCCCACTTGGCTCTGTGGCACACGCTGAAGGTGCAGTCCCAGGGGGTTGTGGTTGCACAGTCCATGCCATGGCCAGGGATGCTGCGGGTCCAGCGGAGCCCCACTGCCATGTCTCACTCATCCTGCCCTCACAGCCCTGGTCCTGTAACTCTCCCCAGAGGTGCTGTGCTTTGGTTTGGAAGAGCAACGCTCAGTCCTTTTGCAGGACTCTCTCTTCCCTCTCCCAGCCCCGTGTTTTCCAGGATGCAGCCCGGGTTTGGGGTGGCCAGCTGCTGACGCTGCACGTTTCCACAAGAGAGACACATTGCACGGATTTCCAGTGTAAATCGTGAGACAATCCAACATAAACATTTCGAAAGAGATGGCAGAAAGGGGGGTGAGGAGAAACGTTGGGGGGTCCAGATCCTGCTGCCATTTACGCGATGGGAAATCGGACGTCACTTCCCAGCCCCAACTGACCTTGGCTGATTCCTCCAGATTTGCTCTGCTTTTTGCAGCAGGATCCCACCCCCGAGGTCTTGCTTAGAGTGCAAGGTTGGAATTTCAACAGAGTTGCTTCCCGAAATGCCTTGAAATCTCTTGGTTTCCTCCCCCAGGCCCCTGAGCTGACCCCGGGTCCCAGGGGACCCGCAGGGGTTTGTACCCCTCCGGCACAGCTCTGCTCCACAAACATGATAGATCCCAGCTCAGGCTCAGCCCCAGAGGGTCTGGCACTGGAATGTCACAGCCACGGGCCAACGAGCCAGGCAGGTAACATCTTCCCTTGGCTCTTTGGGAACATCTGGTTTTGATGCTGCTCGAAGCAGTTTTCGGTCCCGCTGTTGTGCACAGAGACAGTTTCTGGTTCACCGTGCTCTGGGAAATGTTATCTTCCTAAAGAAATTATGCAAATCAAACCCCAGTGGTAACGCCAGGCACAGGGGGTCCTGGCAGAACAGGAATCCTCTGCTTAGAAGACCTGATTCAGCAGCCACCAAGGGGGATGTGCTTGAGGCAGGAGTGATTGGCCTCTCCTTGCTCCTGCTGCTGAAGTTTCCCAGTTGTGATAGAGAATATGGTAACCAGGACAGTTTTATTTCTCTTAACCACTTTTTCTCAAAGATCAATAGTTCCAGGATTTTTTGCCAGATGAACCCTGGTTAAGTATGTCTTAAGTAAGCTTTAAACAGTTCACTCAAGGTTGAGGACTGGCTCATGCTCAGCATCTCAGCAGGCAGGGAATTTGAAGCTGGTTTAGATGTGGTTCTAGGCTTTGTCTAGCTCTCAAGAGGCTTGGATTTAAAAGTTAGTTTTGGCATTCATAGTATGTGATCATTCCTTAATGCAGCCTAAATACCTTCACTGCCCGGAAAGCAAGACTCAGTGGGATACCAGTCCCAGGGATGCCACTCTCAGGGGTACGAGTCTCAGGGATGCCAGTTCCAGGGATGCCAGTCCCAGGTGCTTTAGTCCCAAGGATCCCAGTCCTGGAGTTCCTGCGTGTGCTCCACTCCAGGTCAGGATCCATCTTCCAATGCCGGCAGATATGCCACTTTCGACTGGAAACCAGCACAATTATGTAGGACCAGGCTGCAGGACCCAAATACCCAGGTCTGCACCTACTGCTTCAGCTTTATTCAACATTTTGGTGCTGCCCAAGCTTCTCCATCAAGTGCTGCAGCTTCAGCAGGGAGATGGCAGAAACCATCAAAGCCTGGGGAGAAAAAAAAGGGGCAGAAAAGTGGGAAAACCCACTTAAGTGCAGAGCAAACCCCACGGGGGCAATGGGCTGTTCCTGCCCCTGCCTCGCTGCCCGCTTAGCTGCCAGCACAGGCAGCCCTGCCAGGCCTCCCACTGGGACAATTGGCAGAGCTCAGCAGCACCTAATTACCCCGGCTGGGTACCTGGCCTGTTAAAGTCTGTTCATTTAAACCTGTTTAGTGTTTTGGTCCTGCCAAGGCTTTTTAATAAGCCGCCGATGAGCGTGGCCAAGCCAGGGTGATCAGAGATGCTGGGTCTGCTGGGGAAGTGAAATGCAAAATAAAACATTATTACAAATAATAACAGCTCAGCGCTGGGGCTGCTGCTACATCACAGAGCCCTCTCCTGCTAAATCTTCGCTGATATTAAAGCTGGCTCGATGGGGTCCTGATCCCTGGTTGAAACATCAATATTACTAATAAATAGAAATAACAAGTGAGGGAAAGGGCCAGCCCGTGGCCTGCTTTATGAATTAATGTAGTGAAAACTGGCCATTTTCCTGCAGCCTTTATCTACTAGAGGCTCACATAGGAACTTCATAGGCGTTTATTGGACATCGGTGCACTGAAATAAAGCTGGAGTGATGCTCTAACCTCATTATCGACTTGCTTTGGTGTGCCAGGGAAAAAGTAGGGAAGGCCCATTGCATACACCCCCGTGGCTTGCAGAAATGCTGTTTCTCTCCCCGGGCAGATGAAATCATCTCTTCCAGCCAGGCTTTCTCTCAGCGTGGATCCCCTCCCGGCCTCGGAGCCAAGAGTGGCTGCAAGGTGTTTCCACGGAGCCGGAGCTCCTCGTTTGCAGGGATTTTAGCTGGAGTTTGGAGTTCCCTGGAGGATGTCTGGGTGTTCCAGCAGGAGCTGGGGTGTGTGGGGATGGATGTCAGCGGGAGATGGGCAATCTGACCCCTCTCATCCTGAGCATGAGCATATTCTCCATGCATACAAGTGCATGTGCTTGTGGCTATATATATCTACATACCTCTCTCTATATATACACATCCATACATACATGGGGAGAGGTGATGTGCATCTCTCCTCTCATCTGTAACTCTGCCCTGTGATTTTTTTTTTGTTCTGCATCCTGGGTGATGACTATCGGGAGGTGTGAAGCAGACGTGACTGTGCTTTGCTATGTGATATGATCCTATCGTCCCAGTAATGTTATATCCAGGCACAGAGGGTTGGATTCTGCTCCAGGGAAGGACGACCTGCCCGACTCGCTGCCAGTGATGCCAAGGCAGCTTTACACCCCCTGTACCAGCACGGAGCGTCCGGCCCTGCTTCCCAACCAGAGACACTGCTGTCTGTCCATAATTTATAAGCTATTCAAAATTTATTGCTGAGAACAAACTCTGACTACCGAAGGGTTTGAAATCCTTGTTAAGTATTAAAGTGGAAATAAGGGTGTTAATGTGGTGCTGGCAGGGATGGGGCAGCATCATCCCTGCCTGCCCATGGCTCAGCCTGCCCTGTGCCCCCCATCAGAGCACCCCCATAGGGCTCACTGATTATTTTATCCCTTTTTTCCCCTTTCCCCTTTGTGTTCACCCTCCTTCTCTGCCATTTCTCCAGCCAGAAGAGCCCCCGGGTCAGGGGTAGGTCGGGGGCTGGCTGTGCCCCCTCCCCGCTGCCCCCAGCCCCCTCCCTGGGGGGGACCCTTGGCTTTGCGGCAGGGGGTCCAGCCCAGGCTAGCAATGGGCTGACAGAGCCATACAACTGCTTGTCACCCCAACGGTGACGAATCGGCCTCGGCTGACAAGAACGGATGGAGGCACTTCCCAGGCTGAGGTGGGGGGTGAGCGCAGGGTCGGATCGGGACCAGGGAGGGGATGCGGGAGAGATGCTGGTGGTGACACCAGGGAGGATGGTGAGGTGGGACTCAGGTGGCCAAGCTGGGGCTGCCCTGTGCCGGGGATGGCGTTTGGGGTCTGGGCTGGGGCAAATTTAATAAGTCTTACGGCGGCCTCCTCCCAGAGCTTGGCTTAATGGGATGCCAGAGACGACAGGGTTGCCTCGATCTGCTCATTCCCTGGGCCTGGGGAACCATCCATCTTGCTCTAACCCTATTTTAAAAAAATATAAAAGGAAAGAAAAGGAGGGGGTGGGGGAGAAAGAAAAATGATAAATCTGTTCAGGGCTTTTGTTTGCCTGCGATTCCTGTAAAGGACAAAAAAATGAAATAAAAGCCAGGCCCATTTTTTCCCTGCTTGGTGTTGCCATGGGATAGCAAGCCCCCCGTTCTCAAGAGTGCGGTGCCTTTGGGGAGGGAAAAGAAAAGAAAAAAAACCCTCGTTAACGTTATGAGTTGCATCTGTTCCCTGGGTCTGGGTCACTTCCAGCCCAGCAGCTCTCGGCTGCCTGCTTCCCCCACCCCCACACATTCCCATTGCTAATTTATTTGGATATCCATGCCCTCAGAAATCAAAGGGGAGATCTGTGCTCCCCGCTCAGGCTCTGAGACAATGACTGCCGTGCTGAGAGCATCCCAGCTCGGGGAGCATCCCAGTTCTGAGAGCATCCTAGTTCCAAGGGCATCCCAGCTTTGGGAGCATCCTGGCTCCAGTAGCATCCCAGTTCTGAGAGCATCCTATCTCTGGGCACACAGAAGGGAGAGGGCAGTGGCCAGAGCAGGGTCTGGGAATGGGATGCTTGTGCATCCCTCTGGAAAACAGAAATGATAATCCTGGGTTGCCACTGCAAGAAACAGGGGTGGGAATTCCTGCTTGGACAACACCATGGGCACAGGGGTTTGGAGCAGCATCCCAGGATGTTGCTCCTCCTCGTCTTCTTCTGCTGGGACCTCTGACCTGCCAGGCCCAAGCCCTAAAGAAACCACATGAACCCTCCTCTGCTGCTGCTTGGCTCCTTGGCTCTTTCCGTGCTCAAGGGATGCATCAGGACCCAGTGCTACCTACCACATCCAGGAGGGTGGGGAGGAGAAAACAAAGATCTTTGATGTAACACACTGTCATGGCAGTGTAGAGTAGAGCAGAGGCTCTTCAGGACTTTGAAGAATGAGGAAATTTGCTTGATATTTCCAACTGCATGTGCTAAGGAACCTGCAAGGTAAAATCCAGCAGACAGCGTGGGGCTGGGAGCCATAGAGAGAAGAGCTTTACAGTGAAAGGCAATCCAGCCAGAACCAGCATGGGGAGAAGAGGATTTTCCTACCCAGCCATGGCTCCTATCTCCCTGGCTCTCATTTCCAGGCTATTTATAAACGAGGTGCTGGGTGAAGACTGGACATTGTGTGTACCAAGTCTCTTAGCACTCTATGCGTGGTTTCCCACACCGTGCTGCTAAAATATACCTGGTTCTACAGAGATCTGGCTCTGAGAGCAGAAGGAGCAGCAGCCCTGGTCATCCAGGTCCACGTCTGCAGCAGGGATAAGTCCAAAGAGAGGTTTGGTGGGTGCAGGGAACAACACGAGGCTGCAGCAAGGGAGGGAAGTGGAAAAGCAGTGATTTGAGCTGCTGTAAAGTGGAGGTTTGGTGCCTGCTGTGCTAATGGTGTATGTGAGCTGGGCACTAAAATACGGCTGTTCTGGCACTGAAGGCTCCAAGCTGGTCCATATCCTAAATGGGATGAGCAGCAGGGCTGTGCCAGAACATGCCATGTTGAGCTATGCCATGCCAAGCCACGCTGTGCCAGCTGCACCATGCCATACCTTGCCAAGCTGTGCCATGCCATCCCAGCTGGGGACACACTCACAAGTCCTGGGCCAGCAGCAGAGCCCGGCACAGGCTCACAACCCAATGGAGGCATCTGTGCAGTGCTCATGGTGCTGGTCAGAGCCTGGCATCTTCAGAAGGAAACGTGCCAGTTGTTCCTGCAAGCCAAGGAGAGGAGCATGGACAAAAGCCTGCTCTGCACACACTGGGGAACACCACGACTTGCAGGTATCGGTTTGCTGGACTACGTGGAAAAAACTTCACAGTCTTTATAATAAAACCCTATAAATAGTTTTGTGGTTCTTCTTTTGAGTTTCAGAACAAAAGGCTGTTTCATTATCATTAAACTTGCGTTTGAGTTGCTCTGTGACCGGGTGTCTGGCTTTTTATTGCAAGCCAGGGTTTTCAAAAGCTCCTTAAATGTTAATGTCACCTTTAAAACAACAGTGGCGAGGCCTTTGATCAGCAGAGCTGGTCACTTCTCGCAGCTGAAGCAAGAACCAGCGACTGACTGATCTTGGGATTTTAATATTTCCCCCTTCCCCCTGCCATCCACTGGCACCAGGAGAGAAGCTGGGCTTTGATCAGACCTGAGCTTTCAGCCATCTCGAGGACCTGCTGCTTAAAGGAGATGTTCAGTGCTTGGTTTTCACAGCTGATGTGATCACAGAATCATTTTGGTTGGAAGAATCAAATCTTCCAACCATTAACCCAGATCTAGCAAGTCTACCACTAAACCATGTACCTCAGCACTACATCTACATGACTTTTAAACATCTCTTAAATATGATGGAGGAGAGCAGGGCTCAGGCAGCACTTGGGTGGCAAGAGCCACCCAACCATGCTATCCCTACCAGGCTTTGGGGACAGGAGAGGGGCCCTCCTCCACCTTTACTGCCATGGACCTGCACAATTCCCCAAGAGACATGGCTTGGGGCCACCAGAAGCACCAACTTGTCTGCTGCAGATGCATCCCTGCAATTTAAAAGCTGGACACGGGGGAAGAAATAAGGTCACCTCAAAGTCTCTCCCTTCCCATGGCACCAGCTTTGCCCTTCACCAAAAACTCACAGCAAGACCACGCACCCATCACTCATTGTCCCTCGCCCATCTGCCACCCCTGTCCCCAGATCCTGGCCAATCCATGCACATGTCCAACACACACAACCACCACGTTTGCTGCTGCTGAGGTGGCCGGGCTGGGGCCAGGGTCACACACACCTCTCCGTGAGCGCCGGAGGAAAGCACATTTCAGGTTCAATTAATGCCATCCGCGGCAGCGGCGGCTCTGCTGGTGCTGGTCTGGGTACAAGGATATGTTTGCAGAGATAAGTGTGAGTGTAACCTGATGACACAAGTTGCCTGCTTCCAAATGTCAGGCAAAGTTCACGCAACCCATGTGAAGCGAGTTAAAATTTAACAGAAATCTGCAAAGTGTTGTGTTGTAATTGAATCCATGATGTGGACGGGAAGCGTGTTCAGACGCATCCCAAATTTGCCTAAACCGTGGGGTTCTTCTTGGAAAAAGGTCGATTGAAAGAGGGAGGCTGCTGCTAAATATGCCTGCACCCCCTCCTTCCCTTTACTGCCAGGAGAAAGCTCTGTCTGAAAACTTCTGAGTCATTCTGCATCGGTTTTGATGTGTCAAAACTGGTTTAAAAAAATCACAGCTGAAGCAGCAGCGAGGGGAGCTGAGCTCAGGCTCAGGCAGATGAATGCAAAGTGCTGCAGAGCTGAACCGCACCGGGCTCCGCATCCAGAGCGAGCCCTTGGAGCTGCACCCCGTGCATTAAGGAGGCAAAGGGCTTCTTGAGGCTCTGATGTGGCTTTGTGTTGTCCTGCTCTTTGCTGGCTGCTAATTCCCCCTTTGTCCTGGCATGGTGGGGTGCAAACTCCTTTAAGCTTTAGAAATGGAAAGTTGTTTTGTCGGTTTTGTGCTGCATTTCTATAGCTCCAGCAGCGAGTGCAGCCCTGAAGCCCTCTCTGCCTGGTCTTTGGGCTGAGCAGGCAGCAGTGGCCAGATGTGAGGGGTACATCCCATCACAGCCTTCGCCTGGGATGAGTTCTATGTGCCTGTGATTGCAAAGCAGCCACCCCAGCACCCTTTTTTCCTCCCTTTCCACATTCCCCTGGCTGAATCCTGCTCAGATCCTGCATCCCAAGCCTGAGCACCAGCCACCAAAACATCCACGGCACAGTGAGGAGGAGGAGGCAGGATAAATGAGCTCTGGCTTACTTGGAGGTTTTTGTCTCTATCTTTTCTATTTAGGGAGTTTATTACACTAAGTGATTGACAGAATGGACTGAAAAAAGAAGTGGATGCCCATCTTAATTCGGACTAACTGAAGACAGCCCCCTGCCCAGGCTGGCTCCATGCGCAGCATCCCCATGGGTGGATCTAGGGCTTGGCTCTGGTTTATCCCCCTCTCCTTGCCAGCAGATTAAACCTCAGTGGTTCCTTGTGATACTAATGGTCGGTGCTTCTGGCTGATCCCTGGGGCAGCTGCACAGCCAGGCTCTCTGCTGGACTCAGCAGGCTTGGAGGAAAGCTGCAAGGGATGACTGAGACCCTTGTGTGCTTTTACTCTGCAAGGGCTTTTCATAAGGGAGCTAAAAACAAATTTAGCACTTAATGCTCTGAAGAGTAAACACTTAAATGCCCTATCATCTGCCCAAGTGCTTTGTTTATTATTCAGAGAAGCCAAACTGAAGCAGTTTTCCATGGAGATGTAGTACCTCCTTCAGATTAGCCCGCTTAATTAGATCCTGGTTGCAGAGCACTGCTCTGGAAGAGGTGCTGATGAGGGAAAGTCGAACAATTGCTTCCAGAAGCCAACCCTTGACTCTAGCAGCCCTTGAGCATCCCAGCCCACAGGGCAGCGTTTTGGAAAGAGATCGGTGAAGCTGCTGATCAGTGAGGGGGACAGGGACAAACCCAGTGTGGGCACTGGGAGCGGAGAGGAGCCACCAGTCGCTCCCAGCCACACCAGGCTCTGTACCAGCTACCAGCCCACTCACACCAGCTCCAAATCCCAGCAGGTACAAACCTGACCTCCAGTAAGGGCCGACAGCTTTACACAAGCTATTTATCCCTGGGCTTAAAAGAATTTGGGGTGGAAGATGCCAGTTTAGCTACTAAATACTAGCAAGTACCACTCTTGAATAGTGGCTGCCACGAGCAGCGCTCCCTGAAGCATAAAAACTCCAGTCTCCCACTTGTAAGCTATTAAAGCTGCTACATCCCATAATGGACATCCTCAGGTGAAGAAGACAAACAACGGAAAATGCTGAAGCACAACCACAATGCTAGACACAATAACAGACATGGCACACGAAGGATATGACATGGGGAGACAAACAGGAGCAAAATTTATGTCACCAGAGATTAAAAGGGCATCATATATCAGCGATGGAGATGGGTCTGAGCTCCAGCACAGGGGCTGGCGTAACCTTGAAGGGAAAATCCTTAGAGTCAAGGAAAAAAAAGCAGAGCTATGTCCCACTGGCAGCTCCTCGTGCCTGGGGAGAGACGGGGAGTTTGGTAGCAGAGAGAGGGACGTGCCCAAAAATCCCACAGTGGCCACGTGCCTGGTGTCTAATGCAATAACTAAAGGTGCTGCTGGCTGTTAACAACACAAGGATAGACATTATTTACATGAGGAGATGGCAGATACCTGTGCCACGATGCAAAGGCTGCTCAGGTTGGCACCTCCTGGTCAAAACAGCATCACTTTGGGCACCAAGGGCTAATTCTGCTCTTTGAGCTGGTTGGGTTGGTCTTTGTCCTTCCTCAGCCACTGCCCATCACACGTTGCCATCCCACTGCCTCCCAAAGTCACTCTTATAATCCAGAGCTCTGAAGGTTTGGGGAAGGGGAAACCAAAGGTCAAGCACAGCCCCAAAACCAAACTGCCACAGTATTGAGGGAAATCCTGCATCCTACCTGATCACAAACAACTGAGAATGGGTCCAGCAGCCCTGTTATGAATGGCTTTTATAACATCATGTGCCCCAGCTGAACTAGTCTGCAGAGGAAGGTTTTATGGACAGCTTATAGGATCTGACCGTTCCTATATCAACTTTCTCATGTTTATCCAAAAACCTGTAAATAAATAGTGATGAAAACTCAGGAACAGTGGAAGGGTGTTGCCCTTCAGTTGGGTTTTGTGCAATGTGAGCACTTTGGACTTTGCTTAACACTAAGACGAATTACGAGGTGCTTGTCTTGCAGCACGGAACCTTATTTTCTTGTTTTAAATGACTCGTTGCAAACATGCAACGCCTGCCATGCTGCAGCACACTCCCCACTCAACACCTTGCAACTGCTTCTGCAAGAATCAAAACCCATGAAGAGAGGCTGGACATGGCTATTGCCATTCCATAAACTAGCAAAGAGAGAAATCATAACCAATTTTGCTCATGATCACAAAATAAGCCCTTGGCCACACCTGAACTCTCCTTCTCTGGAGATATTCAAACCCACCTGGATGCGATGCTGGGCAACCTGCTTTAGGTGACCCTGCTTTAGCAGGAGGGTTGGATGAGATGATCTCCAGAGATCTCTTCCAACCCCACCATGCTGGGAGTCTGATTCTGTGAATATCTATCGCATTCCCAACCATTTCTGGTGTTGGAATGGCTGATGCCAGCCTGCCCCGGGTGTGAAGCAGAGATGAAGGGCTGCCTCTTGTGCTGTGCCTGCCAGGCAGAGTGAGTCCCAGCAGTAGCCCAAGATGGAAAAGGATTTAAGCATCAACCTAAAGAAGGGTGACTGCTGCAGAAACAGAGGGGTCCTGCAAGACTTGGCTGCTCAGCTCTAAGTCACTTGCAAGTCCCAGCTCTCATTATTTCACTCCAAGTCAGTCATACTTCAGAGCAAAAACTGTCCTACTTTCAAACAACCCAGTGCAATAGATGCTTTAGATTCCTGCTGTCATGTGTGCACGTTTCCAGCCGAATGGGCCTCCCTGCTTTGGATGGTTCCCCTCGGTTCTTGGGTTACAGGAGCTGAAATCCGTGTTGATCTGTCTCGCCCCAGAGCCGTAAATTGCCCTGCTGCCTCAGCTGGCAGTAACGCCAGGGCAAGATTACTTCATTGCTGGATGAACTCATCACAGGAGCATTCCAGCCCTTCGTTAAGCGCTCCCCTTCACCGAGTGTATCTGTCACAGGCTCCGCGGGGATCGGACACCCTCAACCTCCACATCACAGATAAAAAATGCCTTTTCTCCTCCAGCAGCACAAAGCAGCAGCTCTGCCTTCGAGCCCAGAGCCCGGCGGCAGCAGCAGAGCCCCCTTCCCTTCCTTCCCCCTCGTACACAGAGATATTGCATTCATTCATCTCGGGGGCCGCGGCGTGCTCGCGGGCTGACAATACATTATGGTGATGTAGGTCTTCATTTCGTGCTGTCAGGGACTATACAACTGTATCTATTACCCAGGAGGCCAAACGGGGCACCTTTCACCCAGCTTGTCTACCTGCACCCAGCTTAACCCAACCTGGGGGGGTCCCTGCTCCATCTGCTGCCCCTGCCCATGAGGTGCTGGGAGGAGATGGCAGCAGCCGATGCTCTGGGTGCTGGGATGGAAGGACGAGGGAGCCAGGAGATGGATGGCCCCAAGTGCTGCAAACACAATGAGGTAATTCCACCCAGCAGAGGCTCATCAATCCCCCGGCTCTGGCGCGGCGTCCCCACAGCTCGGCCACAGCTACGGTTTGCCGGGGCGATAGCCCAGGTGTGTGGCTGTCATGGAGATAAAAGAGGCTTAATTAAGACCCAATAAGCTAAGTGATTTGTTATCTCCGTGCAATATATTACTGCAGCCTATCGATCGCAGGGATGCACATGTGTCCGAGCGCCGCCGACAAGGCTCAATCCCTCCCTGGTGAATATCCATCGCTCTGTTCCCACCAGCACAACAGCTCCAAGTGCCTGTCCCTGGGTATGGGGACAGGGATCAGCCCCTAATATCTCCCCGCTGCTGGGTATATGCACAAAAATATCAGAATTTGCTTTTCCCAAGGGAAAAACTTGCTGAAATCCAGTGATGCTCAGCTCTGCCTAAAGCCTGGAGCCAGCTCATCCCAGTCTGCAGTGATGGGCAGAGTACAGAGGCTGGGCATGATGGGACTACCTTCCTGGTACATGGTGACCTTACACTGAAGCCACCCATCCTGTGGCCAGGCATCTGTCATTTGTAGGACCATGGTGTCTGCAAGCTGCAGCTCCAAAATGGGATTGTCCCCCTGTTCAGCGTTACACTGGCAGGTGCTCAAGAAGCTCCTGGGCAGGTAGGACACAGGTTGGAGTAGGAGCAGGTCTGGAAGGTGACAGAGAGGAAAAAGCCAGCTTCCATTAGAGGAAGGGAAAGCCCCAAGGCTGTGGCATGTCCCCATCCCAGTCTGGGCTGATGTCCACTGAGCCAGGTCCTGCACATCCAAACACACACGTGTCCATGACCTTCATACTCCAGACCAGCCAGCACCACACTTCCCTGGAACTGCCAAAACTCTCCCTTCCAAGCTAAAATCAAACCATTTATTTTTCAAAACTTGAAGGCAGGGGTGAAGGGGAGAGGGAGGGAGCCCGACTCATTTAACATTCGAAATGTTAAACCGCTCAAGAAGTTCTTTGATCTTTTGAGGTTTTGCTGCAAAGGGAACACCCTTTCCCCATTGGTTTACTGAGTCACGCTTATTACTTCAATGCAGAAATATCCTTTATGTCAAGTGTATAAATATCCAGCTCTAAGCTTCAGAAGCCTTTTCCTTTTTTCTGTCTGTCTTTTTTTTTTTCCTTTTTTTTTTTTTCCAGAGGAACGAGTTTCATGCTCTCCCAGAGCCACCTGCACTCTCCCTTCTAATTGTTTCTCAGCAGCAAAGCTGGGTGCTGGGCATGGGTGCCTCTGAAGGGGCTGCTCCTCAGGAGCACCCTGCCCAGGGCTATCTCCTTCTGCATCCTCCCCAAATTTCTGGCAGCCCATCAGCCTGGAAGAGGAAGATGGTAGAAGAGCCAGCCTGGCAATATAGTCATGTTTCACTTGGAGAACCCCAGGGTGGACCTATTGCAAGGATGTGCATCTCTGCTGGGATGTACACCTCTTCTCCAAGGTAACAGGTAATAGGACAAGAGGAAATGGCCTCAAGTTGTGCTAGAGAAGCTTTAGGTTGGACATGAGGAACAATTTGTTCCCTGGAAAGGGTTGCCAAGACCTAGCCCAGGGAAGTGATGGAGGCACCATCCCCGGAGGGATTGAAAATCCATGCAGATGTGGTGCTGAGGGACATGGTTTAGTGGTGCCCTGGCAGTGCTGGGTTAACAGTTGGACTCAATGACCTTAAAGTTCTCTTCCAATCAAAACAATTCTATGATCCTACATGCAGCCTGCCCCAGAAGCCAGGCCTGAGGAGCTGCTGTACAAATGGGCGGACACCCGCTAAGCCCCAGCACTCCCATACTTTCTGCCCACACCGCTGGCATCCTCTGGCCGTGGCTCGGGTTCAAAGTGGCCACAGGTGTGGAGGGAAGCCCTGGGGCAGAGCCACGGCTGGCACACGATGCCGCTGGCACCCACGCGCCCGCCACCCAGCGCTCCCGCAGGAGGGTCTGGAGCCAGGCTGCGGCTGCTCCCTCCCGGCTGCCCCACGACTTGGCCTAGAGCTACGTCTGTGAACAACGCTTGTTTGAACAGTATTGATGGCAGGCAAGTCAGAGCTTGAGGAGCAGTGCTGGGGCTGGGAGGCAGAGAGATTGCTTGTGTGGAGGAACAGCCAGAGTTCCCCGTATGCCCTGGCTCAGCCATGGGGAGCAGGGTCCAGCACCCACCTGCCTTGTTTGGGCTTCCAAGCAAGATGTCAGACCCCAACAGGAGCATGTCAGGGTATACTGGTGCTGTGGGATGTGCCAGCTAATACAAAGCATGCTGAAAACCATACCACAGCTAAACAGCCCTCACTTTCCTTCATCTTCAAGGAAAGCCCCAGTGTTCAGCAAACCACGAACCTCGCTCAGACCCAAACACCCTTAGCCAGACAAAGTTGAGGGATTCCCCAAAATGGGACTGCTTCCCTGCTATGGGCAGCTTGGCCAAGAGAGGCCAAAGCTTTTAGGATACCAGTCCCCCTCCCAGCTCTCGCTGCGAGCCAAGGGCAGATGTCCATAGCTCACAGTTACCTCAGGCATCACCCCTGAGGACCACCAAGCAGACCCCTGAGCAGGTCTCAGTGCTGCCTTCCCAAATCAGGAATTACATCAGGAATGGTGACCTGGCAAGATGGAGCAACAAGAGATCTCATGCAGCAGAGAGATAAGGGCTCACGGTGTGTCACAGCTCATTCAGGGACATGTGTCCTCTTTTTTCCTTTCCTCTGCAGCACATACCAGCTCAGCAGGCAGGTGCCAACGTCAGTCCCTCATGCTACTTGGGGTCTTGGTGCTTTTTGCTGGCAGTGACATTTCCAGGTGGACCCTGATCCATCCCTGGCCACGCTGTGAGCCCCAAATCCTACCACCCACCCCATCCCAAGGGCTGAGCGGGGAGCGCTGCTCTGGGCTCCCAAAGCTCAGTGTGGTGGGCAGGGGAGGCTGGTGCTGCCAGGGCTGGTGGGACTCCCAGCTGACACCTACCCCTGTGCTCCCTGGCATTCTGGTGTGGAAGCAGGAGCATACTTTCCTTTCTCTTCCCTTTTTTCCCCCCCCCCTTGAAGGAGGTCACACCCTCCACTTACATAACCAGCAGCCAGCTCTCGGCAAAGCAAACAAACTTGACATTCACATAACCTGCCGTGCTCTCTCCGGCAGGGATTATTAAGTCATTAGAGTCTGTTAGCAAATTTTCCCAAATACCTTTTGCTTCTTCCTAGGGGCACCTTGATGGTTAATGATCCCAAACTACCGGCTGGGCTTCAATTCAGTCCAGTGATCCTCAGGGTGTTAGAGTGTGTGGGGGAGATCAGGAGAGACCCTTGGGAAAATCCCCCCATAAGGATGCTCATCTGGAATGACAGAGATTCACCAGTGAGGGAGGGTGGGTGGATGCACCCAGGGAGGGGAAGGGGTGAGGTGCCCACCCCAGGGAGGATGGCGATGCCCCATCCTCCCTCGGTAGCACACACCCACTTTTCTCCTTCGCTGAGCTGGCAGCCCAGGGCGATATTTCTAACAGGCAAGTGTATTGCCTAACTGGAGACAGAATAAAAAAATAATCATAAAAAAACCAGTCGGGCAGGCCAGTTAAGTAGCGAGGAGATAGGTTTCACCCACTGCAGCTGACTTGCCCTCTCGTTCTCAGGCTGAACAGCGTGTACGTCAACAGCCTGATGAGCTGCGGGTTGGGAACAGGGGACAGCAGGCTGGCCGTGCCCTCCCCTGGCCCCAAAACCCCTGCACAAGAGCAGAATTGCTTCAAAAATCCATCAGTGGCTTTTTATTGGGGTCCCCCTCGCAGGTTTTGGTTTGTTGTAGAAGCAAGGTGTGAAGGAAGGGCTACGGCTACAGCACAAGGCACAGGCGAGGGGGGAAACCCCACAGATTTCTTATGTTTAAAACCAATCTTGTGTAGAACCATGGAATATCTCGAGCTGGAAGGGACTCATAAGGATCATCAACTCCCATGTACATTTAAAAGGATTCGGGATCAATTCATCAAACACAAACCCCTCATCATTTTTATGAATATCAGTAAAATCAGCAATAATAATTAATGAGTTGCTACTGAACAGTAGCTCTATACAGAAACAATTTCTGTTCAGACAAGCAGTAGGACACATGGGTCCCCACAACCCCACAGCCTCCAAAGCCTTCCAGCAGACATAGGAGGCTGTGATTTCTACCTCGAGCCATCTTTCCTTTTGCTGCCCTGGAGAACTCCCTGGTTTCCCAGGCAAGTGCAAGCACCTCAGTGGTGTCAGCAGACACCAGACGTGCCTCTCCCTAAATCCATCCCCACCATGCGATGCCCTGCAGGTCTGGAGCCCAGGCAGGGGCCCGTGGCCATGGGGGTGGATGGGAATGCCTTTGCTCTGGGAGCTGCACCAGCTCCCCCAGGATGGGCTGCGAGATAGGGAAAGCGAGCCCGATGCAGGCTCTGATCTTCCCACCCCAGCCTGCAGCTACTCAGATCCAGGGCTTGGGTGTGATGACAGGGTTTGCAGGTAGAACCCAAACCTGCCCAGGCTGGGTGCATCCCACAGCTCCCCAGACATACGGTGGAGCATCACAGCCCCCAGTAGGGACCAGTGGTCCCCCAGTGTGACCATCCCCTCTGCCTGCCCCACGGAAGACAGAAGAACCAAGGAACCAGCAAGTTGCAAATGCTCCTCCTTGCCAAAGTTGCTCATGGAAGGAGATTTGTCACATAAGCCTGTTTACTTCAGAAATAAATCTCCCTTTAAGGCAGGTAAATCTCAGGCAGAATCTGGAAGATACCCTAATGTGGCATTAAGCTGAAGTTAAGGTTATATTCCTCCAGGGATGCCAGATGGGATTTGCTTTCCTTGAAGACAGGACACGTATTTCAACTCTAATGGGTTGATGGAGCTCCTTTTATCTTGTAAATATGAATGTGGAAGGGGGAGCTGTTAAATAAATGGAGGGGTTTTACCTGAACCTTTTTCCCTGTCATTGGCTTGGGCTGTGTTAAAGACCTTTGTTTTCTCAGCGGAAAACTCGCTCAATCATTCAGAAAGGGAACTAAATGCCTTTTGAGAACATAACCTTTATTTTCCAGATAAATGGTTCACTCAGAGCAATTTGCATGTGGGAAGCTAGTATATAGCACACTAAAAAAAAAAAAATATTTTAAACCCAATAGCAATGTAGGTCATGATACAAACATCTACTGCTGAGATGACTTCTCTGGGGTTGGAAAGTTAGGGAGCTCAAGGCAATTTAAAAGGATGGGGAGGGTTTGTGCAGCAGCTCTGCTTAGGGCTGAGCAGGTAGATGAGTGAATGAACTAATCCATACCCGTCCAGATAGAAGGCATTGGGTGCTGGGAAGATACAGTCAACTAGATGATAAACTCTACAAATGGTTCCCACCATCCAAAGTCCATTCTGCAGCATTCCTCCCAAAGGCTGAGTTTGCAAACCTATCCAAGACCCTCTTTCTTTCTCTCTCCCAGTCTCTTCCTAGCCTTGATACCACCAGAAGTGTCCTGGTCCCTGGCAGCCATCACACAGACCCCAGGGACACTTGGCCACCCGTGCCCGGAGAAGGGAACCCACACAAGTGCAATTCCTGTAGCAAAGCCAACCAAGGGAGCTGCAGCCACATCAACAGGAGGGGACAAACCACCACTCAAATCACTGAGTCCTGGTGACTCATTTTCCTCCAGTGGTGGGTTTCCCTAAACCTCTCCAAATCGGTTCACCTCAAGATTGACTGCTCATAGAATCATGGAATGGTTTGGGTTGGAAGGGACCTCCAAAGCTCATCTAGTCCAACCCCCCTACAGTAAGCAGGGACGTCTCTACCTAGGTCAGATTGCTCAGAGCCCCATCAAGCCTGACCTTGAATGACTCCAGGGATGAGGCCTCCACCACCCCTCTGGGCAACCTGTCCTAGTGATCTATCACTCTCACATTAAAGAACTATTTTCTAATATTCAGCCTAAATCTACCCTTTTCTAGCTTAAAACCATTACCCCTCATCCTGCTGCTACAAACCCTCATGAACAGTTATTTCCCTGCCTTCCTATAGGTCCCTTTCAGGTACTGGAAGGTCACAACAAGGTCCCATGAGAGCCTTCTCTTCTCCAGGCTGAACAGCCATCCATCCCCCTGTCTGCCTGCCCAGAACAGCCCCACTCACCCAAATCATCTCCTACAGACCAGAAACATCCCCCAGACTTCTGAGGGTCTGCAAACCACAGGCTGGGACCTACAGAAAGGACCTTGCAAGGCATCAACCCCCCCCTCCTCCAGCTTCTCCCCCTGCTATCGCATGGAGGAGGCAGAGCCACAGCCCTGGGAAAGGTGCTGGAAGCCTCCGGGAGCAGCTGCAGCCGAGGCTGGTGCCAACTCCAGCTGCTTGTTAATTACGGTGACATGTTGTCTCATGTACGCACCTCCACGAAGACGCTGGATTAGCTTGATAAGTATTTAACACTTGGCACGGGGGGAAATTTCCACTTAGCATCCAGCAGAGCCGAGCAGCAGGGGGGGGAAAGGTGGCACAGGCAGGGCATCCAGAGAGGGCACGGGCAGGGCAGGAGGCGGCACGGTCCTGGCTGGGGATTCAGCCTCCGACGCATCGTGCAGCAAGCCCAAGCTTTTGTAGCCTCTGCCACCACACTGGGAGCTTACAGCCCAGGGCTGCCCCTGGTACAAAGCCCAGGCTCTGCTCTGGGTTTAATCTGCCCACGAACAGGGATTGTAGTTCCTGGGCCTTTCTTTGACAAGCTTTTCTTGTTTGCTCTGCGTGACCGGCCCGCTGTGCAGCGCTTATTGTGCTGGAGGAGAGGGACCGTGCAAACACTTCCAGATCCAATGTGCTGCTCACAAGACATCTTCATCCCCACAGCTGCCTTCCTCGCCATGGGAAAAGAGGTCAGGCATCTCTGGGGACAACAGGTTGTCCCCAGAACCAAGGGAAACAGAAAGAGGGGGGACCCAGCCAGCTATGCAGAAAAACAGCTATTGTAAAAGGCACCTTTTGCAAGCAAATTTCCCTCCAGCATGGCCAGTTCTGCACAATCAGACCCTCCCTGGCCTCATCCCAGCCACACATGTCCTGATTTGAGCTAGAACAGAACTGATTCTCTTCAGTGATTTTACTTTACTACCCCTTGACAACATGCAAGTTGGGATGAGGAACCACCAAACCCTTCATGCATTCCCCAAGCCCTGCAGAGGGCCTTGGACAACTCGGCAGCACCGCTGCCTCTTTTCACTACCAGGTTATTGAAGCATTTTCCATACGTTTGAATGCAGATAAATCTTTTGTCTGAACTGAAATCAGCAGTTATGAGCCAGTGTTTGGGAGCGGGTGAGTCAGGCGCAAAAGCATTTTTGCCTCATACCCTGGAGGTCTAAGATACAACCCTCACCTGAGCCTCCTGCGTGTGGTCTTGGTTCAAGGTTTTCACAAACATCATTAGCAATCCACCAGCAAGTTCAACAGCAACACACAGCCAAAGCTGCCACCTCCTCCTCCTCCTTCTCTCCAGTTCTCCAGGGTGGGAAAACTCCCTTGGCACCTGGGGAAGCGCAGAGGTGGCCCCTGCTCTCTCCACGCTGGGGAGGCAGTGGCTGGTGATGCTGAGGAGGGGTTTCTCCCGCACCCACAGCACTCAGATCACTCTCAACAGGTTGGCTGAGCACCAAGCTGTCCCCTCGGATGGCTGAGTAGCCGCTCCATGCCAAGCTCTTTGCCTTCCCAGCAGCTTACTGAGAAGATGAGGTGGCTGCAGGAGAAGGGTTGGCTGCTCTGCGGTGCCAAGGGCTGGATGTCTTCCCTCCTCAGCTGGACCTGGAAGCCTCCAGCACAATTATCTGGCTTCAGGCCCCACTGCTGGCATCCCTCCGGGCAGGCCAGGAGGAGCTGGCCAGGCTCCCTGTGCTGCCATGAGCTTCTGCACCTCAGAGCTATGGGAGGGCTCTGCCTGGTCCAAGGCTGCTGAGCAGCAGGGACTGGCAGGGCAGCCCACACCAGAAGCTCAGGTCCCCCAGACATCCCAAGCCTCATTTTGGGCTGTCCCCCCAAAGCTCCCCCACAGAGGAGCCCTGGGCTTGCATTCACTTGCCTTTCAGCTCTGGTGGGATGGAGATTATTAGAGGGGATGTTTTGTTGGTAGGTGGGGCTGGTTATAGTTGGAGGTTCATCCACCCACTCCCTTTGATCCCCCCACTCATCTCCTTACCCCATCTGCTCTTCTTACATCCACCGTGGAATTTAACTCCATCCTCTCCTCCAACACAGCATTCCACCCTCCTGTACTCCAGGCTTGTGCTGGGGAAAAGGTTTAAA
Source organism: Brachypteracias leptosomus (assembly GCA_013401335.1). Taxonomy (NCBI): domain Eukaryota; kingdom Metazoa; phylum Chordata; class Aves; order Coraciiformes; family Brachypteraciidae; genus Brachypteracias; species Brachypteracias leptosomus. The sequence goes on along the minus strand of VYZX01002231.1, from coordinate 1,609,874 downwards.
TACTCACAGGTGATGTGGGTTGGAGGTTAATTTATTCACCCAGCTGCAAGGAACGAGCTAAGACCCAGCAGCTGATCCCAACATGGACCCCGCTGCTGAGCCAAGTTTTAAAGGTACATGGGCAGCAGAGGTAGGAGGGCTCCTTGTGCATCTCCTGCCAAAATCCTGCACCTCTGCAAGGGCCACACTAAGCCCACTGAGACACTCACCAGAGTTTTGGGCCACACTACCACCACCCCCCTCTCCCCACAGCTCTTCAGCTCCTGGCTGCCCTATGGCCATGGAAAATGTCAGAGTATAACTTCTTTAGGGGCTTCACCACATTGAGGCTGGAAGTGGCCTGTGGCTCCAGAAGTTATTAGCCAGGAGAACACAATCTGACACATCCACACGCCCAACACGACCATCTAAACTCCATTTAACTTGGAGGTGCCACGCAAAAGACACCCCAACAAGTGCCACGAGCCAGGGCTGCACGTGCCCGGCGGAACATCTCCACACTCGTTGTTTCAGCCACATCAGAGATAAAAATCCCATTGGCATGACCTAGGAAGGAGCTGTCAGCCTCCAGCTCTGCACTGAGGAGATTAGCCCAGTGAGCGTGTGTTTGCTTTCTTTGCTTTGAAGCACGCAAAAGCCCAACAAAACAGACTTTGTTTACTGCTCGTCCTCTAAACCGCTTAGGCAGTGGGAGATGAGCTGAAAGCTTAGACAAGCTGCAGAGTTACAGCCAGATGTGGTTTCGAGTGGCCGAGTTAGGCACCTCTGAAACCTGAGGTTTATTAATGAAGGTGCCTGCTGAACCATAACGAGCTGTTGTAATTACCTCCGCTGCAGCATCCCCTGCTCCTGGCCGGGCTCTGAGCACCCTGCCCGAGCATCTTGGGGAGGGGAGTAAAGAGGTTAAGGTCATTCCCCACGATGACAGGTCCATGGCTCCGTTGGATGGCTGGGGAGAGATAACAAACCAACAAGGGTCACCACCGATAAGAGATGAAAAGGCTCCGGAGGCATGGAATAATTATTTGTGAAGGGCGATCTTTCCCTCCCAATGACAAGCTCTTGGTCAGAGCCCTCCAGTGCAGAGGATGCTTCACTGAGGGACCAGCTGTGGACCACAGCATCTCTGTGGGGTGAACACTGGGCAGGAGGCTCCTTTCCACAGCCCAGATAGTCCATTCCCAGTTCAGACCAGTGAGAGGAGCGGGGTACTCCTCCCAGAGCATCTCCATTGCATCTCCATAGGTTGACCCCAATGCCTACACCACCAGTCACCCCCAGACAAGCTCCAGCAGGCTTGGAAAGTGATGCTGGGCACCTGAAGCTGCACACAACCAAGAACCCACAGCAGCAGGAGAGGAAAAGCCACCGTGGCTGAGGACAAGAGAGGAGTCCACATCAGGCCATGGGGCTGATGACAATCCCAGCATCCAGGAGGGGGTCATGAAGCAGTGGCTCTGCAGGGAACTGGGTGACCCTTCCCAGTGGCAGCAGGACTGTGTCCTCCTCCCCAAAGTACAGCCCAGAGGGATGGACGTCAGCGCCTTGCCAAGGCAACACTGGCTGGGAGCTTTTCACACCTGGTTTTGTCTCTTGAAGTTTCACACCACTGAATAGCTGTGACCTCAGGAGGGGAGTGTATCAGCTATATTTCCCAAATATCAGCAAATTGTGTGAGAGAAAGAGATACGCTAAGGGGGCAGGCTGCTCAAACCATTACCATCCTTCTTAGTACCACTTAGCTGAACTGTTAAAAAGATCCAGGGCTCCCAAAGACAATTAAGCTCAAGGGAAGCCATAAATCTCAATAAACATCAGGCCAAGTTTTCTTCACTGCTTGAAACAACAGATATAATTTCATTGGTTACTGAGCTCATGCTCCCAAAGGGATTTCAGATAAAAAGCCACTTATTCAAAACACCAAACCCAGGCTTCTCCTCTCTCTCAGGCTACCGAGGGGTCAGATTTCCCAGCATGGGAACATGTGCCCCGCGGTCTGCAGAGGTGGAGCTTGACTGGAGCAAACCTTTGCAGATTTATGGTGTCTGTGGCACGGCGCTGCGACCTGCTGCCAAGGTCAGGCAGCCAGCACCTGCCTGTGGAGGTGGCCCTTCCTGATGGGAGGTAGCCAGCCCACAGGAGGGGACCTGGCTGCTGAGGACAGCCCTCCATCCTCAGCCCCGTGGTGGGCTTGGCAGAACATGGACCTGGTGGAGCTGGACCTCTCCTCTGGGTCTGTGTACACCCCCACAGGGGACAAGGTCGTGCACGGCCAAGGCTGGAGGGAGCATGTCCTGTATCCCAAAGCTGGGTGCCACCCCTGCCTCGTTATCTCTGAGGTACTTGAGGAGCCTAAATAGGCAACATAAACTCTATCAGCTCTCCTTGCTGGCCCAGGAGCAGGCTGGCAGCTTGCCCTTGAGCCGTTCACCCAGCCCATGACCAGCCTACCCCGTCCACGTGCTTTCCACTGCAGAGATCAGAGCGTTTCCCCGTGCAAACCCCATGCCAAGGAAGCACTCACCAGCCTCAAGTCCTCACACCAGCCTTGCCAGGTTTTTTTTCCTGGCAGGCTTTTCCTTTGCAGGGCTGGGGCTCTGGTTTTGACAGCTCTCTGCAAGGTCGCTCCATCCGCCAAGTGCTGCTTCCTTGTGCTTTGATTTAAGTTCTTGCATGCTTCTTGTATTGATCTCTCAGATGTATTTTATGGGGAATAAGCACTCAAACCAGAAGGCCAAGACCTCCTGCCTTGTGCACAGCATAGTAATGGATGGGCTCCTTCTCACGCTCTCTCCCTCCCTCTCCCTCCCCTTCTCCCCACTTCTCTCACCTTCTATTTAATCCACTTTCAAATGCACCGGGGTGAAGGATGGCAAATGCACAAACACGTGAGGTCTCTCTGCTCTGGATACTCAGCTGGGTGAGTCAAGCAGAGGATGGTTTCGAGAGGGCTGCATTTAGAGGCGAGGAGAAACATTTCTCCCAGCTATTGTCAGCAGCTTCAGCTGCAAAAGTATTTCTCACCTTGCAGAGATGATGGGAAGCATCTCCTGGCTCTGGGCACCCCAAGACCCAGGAGCCCTGCTCGGCTGCCCCAAGCTGCACACACAGGGCTCTCCTCTCCACTCAGCCCCTGAAACCCTGAGGATTCATCCATCATCTGTCCTGAGGTCTCCTTGACCACTGGGCCATGCTTTGAGGGCCTCAGAAAGCATTAAGAAGTGCATTCAGTTTTCACTCGTGATAAACACGCTTTGTTATTATTTAGAGCTGAAAAGCTGAAGATGGTAGAACCAAGCCAAACCTAAACTCTTCTCCCCAAGCTATACCCATCTTCCCCACTCAGAAATACTCTGGTAGGGATTTTGTCCTCAAGCATCTTCTGCTGTCTGCACAGTCTGTTTTGAGGCCAAACACATCCAAATATCCCACAGAAGGCTCTTCTGTCATCTCCAAATCTCCTGACCTCAGAAGTGGAGATGCATGGAGTCTCAGGGGGCTGCCTGATCTATCGAGGTTTCCAGCCCAGTGGTTTATCAGCATCCAGGATGTGTGCTCTGGGTTTGCTGCATCCACCCCAGCTAGAGGTGACCTTGGCCCTGCATCGCTGATGTCCTCATTAAACCCCAGATGAGAAGACACCTAAGGTAAGTCTCTGTCAGAAACAGAGAATGAAGCTTCAGACTCAAGGGACCTTTTTTCCTGTATTAGTAAACAAACTGTGATCCCTATTGCTAGCATCAGGTTTCCCAAAACCCTGAGTCCAGACTGCTGAAATAATGACAGTGATAAAAAGGAGGGATCCAAAAACCCCTGTGCTATTTTGATCTGACAATGCAAGCCTAGTTGAGGAGTCAGAATTTGGAAGGCAGCCCTCCCTTCTTACACAGGAGGGATAAAAACATTATTATTGTTTTTCTCAGTGAACTGCAAAGCCTGTTTTTAAGTGAAACCTGAGCTCCCCATCTCATCACGTGCTTCCAGGAGCTAGAGCTTTCAGAAGACCAAATACTTTGAAACTCTGGATAAGACCATTAGAGTTGCTTAATTTCCTTTATATCCATCTGTTTCAGTTCAGCTCGGTTGCTTCTGTCCCAGACAAGACATTTGGCTCTTCTAAATAAATCTTATAGCCCATTTGGATTAAAGACTTTCTGATGCAGCCTCTGAATATAATCCCTCTGATTTGCATCTCAAAGAAATTGAGTTAAAACCGAGTAAGAACCATACACAGAATGCTTGGAATTGCTGGGGTATGCGAAGCACTCACGAGGTCCCATATGGATAATGGTGCTTTTGTTTCTAATTTATCATGAACTCCTGCGTTCCTGCGGCTGTGGTCGCACCAGGCACGCTCCAGGGGCTTTCAGAGCAGGCAGGGTGAAAACATAATTGCCTGGTTTTGCTCTTGTCCAAGGCACCCATGAAACTGGGAAGGCTGTGGGGAAAGTGTGAGACGCACTTAAAAACTCTGACGGCAACAGATGCCACCACAACGGATGGACAAGTAACATCCGAGCTCAATCAGGTTGGGTTTTATTCTGCTCGTTAGCTCTTAATAGGTATTTTTCACACCAAGAGAGCTGTGAGAGCCTTTGCTCAGCAGCGTGTGAGCCACGGGAGCACACTGATCATCCCAAGAGGCAGCCCTCGAGGGGGTCTTGGTGGTGTTTCCCGAGGCTGCTCACAGCCTGGAAATGTTATCTCATTTTTTTTGCAGCAGAGCCCAGGTCACGGGACACCCGGGTGCTATTCCTGGCACTGACGCAGCCGCCTGCCTTCCCAGGCAAATGTTTTTACCCTTTCCATGTCCCAGGGTACCTGTCTGTGGAACACGCCTTGTGGGACGATTGAGACACGCTCGGAGATGGCCCAGATAAGAGGAGGGTTCCTGCTGGTGCAGCCCTGGTGCTCCCTGTCTGCGATACGTGGGGTGGCTGCCCCATCCATTCTCCTTCAGAGCTTTTTTAAGAAGGTGGAGGTGCTTGTGCTGGTAAATGTGGGAACAGCCACTTCCCATTTTCTCACCTTCTGGAGCAGTAAAATCCTGAAAGATAGAAAATTCGGGGAATCATTGAAAGAATATAAAAAGCCTTGATCCAACCATCGATGAGATTCAAGATGTTTCCAGCAGAGCCCATCACAGCCTCCTTTGGCAATATAATCATAAGGGGAATGGACACAAACACATTGGCCAAGCTCCAAACATCCTCCCCAGTGTTGTTGCCTCCTCTGCGTGATGGGAAACTGAGTCACAGAGCAGGTAGGTGGGTTGGCCACCAGCCCTACAGCATGACATCAAAGGATGAGATCCACAGCACACAGTGGGGTGCAGGCAGGAATCCCAGATGCTTGGGCAAAGCAGACACCCACACTCCCAATAATGATAATAATTAATTACAGAGGAAGGAGGACAGAGCAGAACTGCCCCAGCCTGAACCCTCACCCAGAAAAACCTCATTTTCTCCGGGTGAGAAGAGCCTCAGTTGTTTACCCTGGAAGAGCAAGGGGTAGAAACAAGCTGGACCCAGCACAGACCATCACTCCCTTCCCCTCGGCTCCAGATGAAGCAGCTCCACAGACATTACAGAGCCATTAAAAGCCAAATTCATTTCCAGGGCTGGAACCAACTGCCCATAATACAGCATCTTCTGCAGCTGTGGTTCAGCGTGGCACCTGAGAGCTGCGAGGTTAATGACACAGGGCTGTCAGCAGCCTTAATTATATTCCCATTTTTCCATCCCCTGATTAGCTCTAGAGCTCATCTGGTGTCAGAAATTTGGTGCCTAAGCTTTGACAAAAGTGTTCCATTATTACTTAATAAATGGACAAAAAGGAAGGGCATGTCTTGAAGCTCTGGCTTGTAAAAGCTGCCCTTTTTTAAAGTTATTTTTTAATTTTACCTCACAGAGGCCCCCCCTGCCTTGTCTACTTGGGCTGACCCCACTCTCAGTGCCCAGCCAAGAGTTCCCCCCATTGCCAGGAGCCCCCAGACAGGGATGCTGCTCAGGTTCACCCTCCTGGCACCATCAAATCTGACTCCAATCCCCCCATAAACGTGCTCTGTTCAGCTGGGAGCCTGCTGCTCCCTGTCAGCTGACGGCCAATTAATAAGAATCATTTATTACTGTTATATCACCTCTGAAGTGAGCCAGGTGTTTGCAGGGAGGAGGGGAAGAGATTTAAAAATAATAATAATAAAAAGCACAAGCTTTGAATCAAAAGCTCCAAACAGCTTAAAATCTAAAGCAGAGTTTAGGTTCTTCTTGAGATTCAATTTCCTCCAGCCCTCAGTAAAGTTAATTAGCTGGAATATTAATAAAAAGTGGTGAGAAGGAGCCTGGTATCTCTTATCTCCTTCTCTAAAAACACAGTAAACTCCACACTCCATCCCAAGCCTCACCATGACCCATGAATCTCCACCAGCTCCTTGCCCTTGGTCAAACCTTCAAAGGAAACTCCAAAAAGGAAATTCCTGGAGTGAAATTTGGTCAGATAATGACAAAATATTACACTTGTGCTTGGGACTTCAATAGCTGGCACTGCCAAGATGGCTGGGTGAGGTTTTTAAAACCAATGGGTGGGTCTTCACCATCAAGAGTTGGATGTTCCCTTCCACTTGACCTGACAGTCCATCCCCCAAATCCCTCCTGTATTTATGAGCATCAGTAGCAGCCTTTTTCCTGCCTCTGTGAAATCAGGATGGGGCCCTCCCAGAGGAGCAGTCACGTGTGGTTTAGTTTATGGTGAAGGTTTGTTGCTAGTCACAATCTGGGCTTGGCCATTTCCATGGTGGCTGCTTGAGATGAAGGACGCCCTTCCATGACTTCAGCCTTGACCTGTGATCCGTCGGAAACCACAGAAGTTTCCAGCAACTTCAACTACTTAATGTTTAACTTCTGTGGTAGCTTCTGGAGACTGATGTGATATAATTTTGGCTTTGCAAAGACAACTTGGCTCTAAGGAGCTGACTGCAAATCATTAGCAGGACTGTTCTCACCCGGATTCTTCACTTTTTAATTGCCAAGCAGGGCAGCGTGATACATTCCTAGCAAAAAGCTGCAACCACATGAAATTTGCCTCATTTGAGGTTTCATCCCAGCAGAGCATGATGGAAATCATGTTGATATTAACAGAGCCGTTTCCAGTGTCTTCAGAGGTGATTGGGCTGGAGATTGACTCAGAAGTCGTCCAGAGTCTGGAGATGGACAAGGAGCCACAATTGCTTTTAATGAACAGCCTCAGTTCAGCAGAAAGCATCCGAGCAGGAGGGATGGGATATTTTTGGCACAGTCCCTACTGCTGTATCTAGTGCTCTGCCTGTAGCTGTCATGTTTGGCTCCTGTCCCCATGGGCTGAGGGCACTAAAACAGGCACTAAAACAGAAGGGGACCACGGGGAAGGGTGGTGACTTCTGTGTGTCCAGCTTTGAAATTATTCCTATGCCCAGGAATACCTGAAACCACTGAAAATATATTGGGACAAGGGGTAATGCTTTTAAGCTAAAAGAGGGAGGTTTAGACTAAAGATAAGGGAGAAATTTTTGACACTGAGAGTGGTGAGAGCCTGGCCCAGGTTGCCCAAGAGGGTGTTTGATGCCCCATCCCTGGAAATATTCCAGGTGAGGTTGGCCGGGGCTCTGAGCAACCTGCTCTAGTTACAGATGTTGGGGTTGCTCTAGGTTACCTTGAAAGGTCTCTTCCAACCCAGACCAAGTTATGATTCTATGATAAAATCCATCTCCTTCCCATTCCCTCCCACCTGAAGAAAATACTGTTTGCTTTGGGGGGAAAACCAGCTGGAACAGAAATGATCTTCCTCAGCCTCACCAGCAAAGATGATGTGGTGTCTCGTGATGTCCTGCTCTGAGGCGACCAAACCCATGGCAGGTCCTTCAGAACAGGGAAGGACTTTGGTCCAGCCACCTCTCAGCAAGACACCAGTAACACCAGCCCTGCCACACCAAAGGCAGCCCAGCCCCATCTCACTCCCAGAGCTGCGTAATGAAGGGCAAACACCAAGGTTGGCAGCAGAGCCACCAGGCTGCATCAAACCCACCCAGGCTAATAACAGCATTAATTACAGCACCCGGCCCCCTTCTTCCCACTATAAATCTCTATTAGCAATAAACTGGAAGGGCCATAAAAGGGAGTTTACAATGAACCCACAAGGCGATACGTGTCTGAATCCCTGGCTTTGTTGCAGCTGGCAATAAAGCCGCCTTTTATTACAGCATCTACCCTGCCCTGGAGATAACGTAGAGGGCCCAGGACTCTCCAAGAACTGATGCAGAGCCATTTGTTGCACGTTGATTTGCTGCAGAGCCGTGTGGAGGTGGGAAAGCAAAGGGATCCAGTTAACAGGCTCCAGTTCCCTCGGTCCCAGCCTGACACTGAATCACCGCCCTGCGCGGGGCTGCCGAGTAACAGCCTCCGTAATTTCACATCGTAAATGCTGCCCTACCCTGCAGGGGGGAAAAAGAGTAAACATTAAAAAAAATTAAAAAGTTTGAGGTTGATTAAGAAGCACATGGAAATCTCTCATAGCTCTGGAGTAGCAGAATGTTGTGGTGGTGCGATGGGAGGGGGGTTAATAGTTAAGCTTCTGTTTTTGTTTGTGTTAGTCAGGAGTAGATAATAGGGAATGTCGTAGAAATAGGCAGGGATCCATCCAGGGAGATGAGGTTCAGGCCTGGAAGAGATTTGGCGTCTTCAAATTCCCAGGAAGGATGATTCAAAAAGGGAAAAAATTAAAAAAAAAAGGGAAGAAAAAATAAAAGAAAAAAAAAAAAAAAGAGAAAAAAAGAAAAAAAAACCTAAAGGAAAAATAAAAACGAAAGGAAAAAAAAAAATAAAAGAAAAAAAAAAAAAAAGAGAAAAAAAGAAAAAAAAACCTAAAGGAAAAATAAAAACGAAAGGAAAAAAAAAAATAAAAGAAAAAAAAAAAAAAAGAGAAAAAAAGAAAAAAAAACCTAAAGGAAAAATAAAAACGAAAGGAAAAAAAAAACTAAAGGAAAAATAAAAACAAAAGAAAAACAAAAACAAAAGAAAAACTAAAAACTAAAGGAAAAAAATAAAAACAAAAGAAAAAATAAAAACTAAAGGAAAAAAATAAAAACAAAAGAAAAAAAACTAAAGGAAAAAATAAAAACTAAAGGAAAAAAAATAAAAACAAAAGGAAAACAAAAAAAAAGACAAGTGAGATTGATATTTGCAACTGGTGGGACATGGGAGAACCAGCCAGCCCAGCACACTGGTCCCAGTAAAGCTGTCCCATTCTCTGCTTGCTTCCCCGGAGTTTGCTTTGCTGATGGGCAGAGGTCTCTGGTGCTCAGCACGATGCTGACCCCCCTACTCTGCTCCTGGGGCCAGGGTGGGCTCCATTCCAGCCCTAAAAAAGGGACCTGAAGTCATTGGGCTTGCGAGACCCTTTGGGAGGCAGTAACAGAGTCATTAATTGCAGCTCAGCCGAAGGCTGCTGTAGACACCGGTATGAAATCATGGGTTTTATTTAGTTGAGTGGTTAGGTATGATTGTTCTGAACTGCGATTCAACCCTGTTCTCTTATATCTCTCGCAGTGTTAAAAGTAACAAGTCTATCACCTCTGGAGCCATTTCTCTGGTGTTCGTAGCCTTGCCGGAGCTGCAGCGTGTAGCTGGAGGGCTTCATCTCTTTGAGACAGCCACCTGTCAATTATCTGTCTCCTCCATAAATTAAATAAATGGCTGGTGACTTTTTTTATAGCCATACAACGTAGCTCTCCCTCTGCAGAAAAGCTGGTGGCACCGTGTTAGAAGGCAAAGAGATTTTTTGTTCTCCAGGGAGGTTCATACTTGGCTCCAAGGCTGTGGTTTGGATTTTCTTTCAAGTTGAAGCTGAGCTACACGGTCCCTTCACACTGCTGCATTTGTGCTGGGGTTGCTATGAGGCACATTTCCATTCTTGCTGTAAACACTCAGTTTTGGGGCTGTTGCTTGGCCAGCGTCTGCTCCACTGTGCAATGGTGAAACCACACCAGGGTTGCCAGATGAACGGGATGAGTGGTCTCGAGAGCATCGTGCTGTCCCATGCATCAGCGTGTTCTGAACACTGGTTCTTCTTAATCCCAGCACAGCTCAGACCCAAATCCTAGCAAACACCTCCAAGCTCCTCTGAGGAGCTCCAAAAGTGTCCCCTCCCAAACACTGCTGGCCACCAGCACCACTGGTACATGGGGCACAGCTGGTGGGAGCAGAGAGGGATGCCCAGCTCCTCCTGGGCTCTGCCACATCCCAAAAGAGAGGCAAGTGCCACCTGATTTCCCTGAGTGACATCAATAGACACCTGGCATGTGAATTAAAAAATGGTGCCATCCACCACCCAGGGCATCACTGCTGGCAATGTGTCTCAGTGTCACATAGCCCACCATGCAGCCAGACCCAGCATCTTTGGGAAACCCACTCATCCCAGCCCAGGACACCCTCTCCCGTGCTCTTCTCTCCCCCAGTTGGAGCTTTTCCCAGTTGGGTTTACAGGCCAGACACACGCAAAGTCAAGGGGAGAAAAATAACATGCTGGAAGCACTGAAGCACTGGGCCTGGCTTTTTAAAGATGAATATTCCGCAGAGAAATTACTCATTGTTTTTTGTGGCTCTTTTACAGAGACAGAGAAAGAAAAGAAACTGATGTAATAGGAGATATTAGCCAAGCCAACTGACTAATGCACCTCACTCCTCATCTGTGACATCCAGCCTTTCTCCAGCCTGGGCTCTGCTCTCACTGCCTGACCCGGGGCTGTGAGAAACACCCTGAGCTCAACCTCTGCAACCACCTCTGAACTCCGAGGAAGATGTGGAGTCCCACCAGCCTGCAGCCAGGCTTGGAAGGGACCTTGGGTCCCACCAGCCAGTCCTTCCCCCTGGGCTGCTCTTTCTCCTTGCAGCTCCTGCTACTGAGAGTGCCCAGTAGCCCGCAGGGCCATAACAAGCATTACTTATCCCCATACAGCACTCCCCAGCTCTAGCTTCTATCAATCTTGCATGACACATATGTTTACCACCAGTGGGAGGGGTTTTTTATATATATATATATATATATATGTATTTTTTACTGCAGTGAATGTCCCTGTTTCTGGGGACAGAGGAATTATTACCCGCTGCTTTCACGCTATAATAAAGAGCATGTGTTGTACCCTGCATAAATTTAGCTGCTGATTTGATGAGCAAGGAAATTTTTCCCTTTCTCTGTCCTTAATTGTATAGATGGGTGCTCACATTTACCATAACGGGAGCAGGAAAGGGACCATTTGGTGGAAAGTGAGACTCAGGCTCAGATGTGCACGCACAGAGACACATGTACCCGTGCATCTTGAGCTAGAAAAACACTGAGGCTTTCTAAATCTACCCAGCAATCCTGCACTAATCTGCTCAGGCGCAGTCACAAATATAACTCAGGGACAATAAATAAACTAACAGGAGTTAAATAAGTTCAGCTTCTTAACCTTTGGACAGATCAATCCCCGTGTTATCTCCTTTCTCCCTGGTCGCTCTCCATCCCCCACGTCTTGTTGCCTTCTTCTGCCTCCTGTGTGGTTGGCAGGCTGAGAGCTGGGCAAGCATGGTGAGATGAGGCAGGTCGGCAGCTGGAAGCACAGGAGGAAGACCCAGATCTGTAAAAAATAAAAAAAACCCCAACTACTAACCACTTCCTTTCAAAAATCTGGGTTTGTGTTTGCCTGTGCAGTGACAGGCTTCATTGCCAGCTCTGCATCCCAAATTTCACCCCATCCTGTCACTTCAGGAGGATGGACAAACCCCAGGGTGCGTAGAATTGTAGAACAGAATCATATAGAATGGTTTGGGTGGGAAGGGACCTCAAGGATCATCTAGTTCCAACCACCCTGCCATGGCAGGGACACCTTCCACTAGAGCAGGTTGCTCAAAGCCTCATCCCACCTGGCCTTGAACACCTCCAGTGTTGCGGCATCCGCAGCCTCCCTGGGCAGCCTGTGCCAGTGTCTCACCTCCCTCAGAATGAAAAACTTCCTAATTTCTAATCTAGTCCCAGTCCTCTTCCCCTATACCTCTCAAACACTCCAAGGAACCCTGAAATCCCAAAAGTCCTGGGTTAAAAAGCTCTGGCTGTGGCTCCTCCTGTCTCTGTCTCTATCTCCCACCAGCTGGGAGTGAAGGAGCCCGGGTGGCTGGGAGGTGAGATCTGAAAGATGCTTGGTCCTGCATGTGCTGGAAGGGAGTTTGTTATGTCATCCTGCCCCTCGCCGTGACTCATTTGCTGCTATGAAACACACTCATCAGGAAAATATGATGTGGCCAGGAGCATCTTAGCAAGCTGCTACCCAGCAAAGGCCACGCTGGAAGGGGATGGTCCCACGAATCCACATCTCAGTGCATCCTCCTGGCACATGCAGCTACCCTAGGTGAGAATAAGTCATCCTCAGGAATGATGCATCTCCAGCCTTGCTGCTGCTGCCATCTCAAGGCACAGGCCACAGTCTTTTCGGTTTTTTTCCAAGGTGGTCAATATATACAGTCACCATCTTTCCCCAGATTCCAAGGAGGGCTGTTTTCTCTCAGCTGGGAAAAAAGAAGCTGCTTTCCAGACCCCCGCCCTCAGAAGATGAGTCGGAGGAAATTAGCAATGATGCACAACTGAAAACATTGAATTGTTCGAGCAAGTTCAAAGCTGAGCCAGTCTGGAGACATCTGCACACCACATGCCAGGCTCAGTGACACACCAATAAATCCTCCCAGGCTGGCATTGATGGGAGGAAGCTTGAGCCCAACCCAGCAGGGAAAGCTCCCAGTGCTTCTGTTCCTGAGGTGGCTGAAGGGACCCAGTAGAAAAGAGAGAGATTTAGGGCACATCAGGGAAGAAAAACAACTTTGGGAAACATGTTGAGCCACCCAAGTTATCTTCATTTTGGGCACGGTTATTACTCAGAATGTGGTGTCCATAGAGAAGTGTGTTTTCTGATGGACACCCAGATGTTCAAAACTGTTGGGATAAATATGATGAAAACACTTATAAATTGGAAAGGCAACCATGAATTAAAATGGCAGAGAAAAACGGAGTCGAGAGTCCTGTTCTATTTCTGGAGAAAAGGCCATTTTTTCAATAAAAATAAAAGAGGCTTCCCAGGTGAAAAATGTCAATCCCCTTTCAGAGAGATCAATAACACGATACAATCAGCCTGCCCAGCCCGGCTGCAGCTGATCTATTGCTGTTTGCCAAAGGCTTTTATTCTGCCTGTCTTTATAATTTAGCTAATAGTAAAAAACTTCACTGTGTTAAAAAGAAAAGTGAGTAAACAACCCAGAAGCAAAGGTCCAAGAGCCTGGATCCTGCACACAGAGGGAAGAGATGTCAACCAGAGGGGTAAAATCCTGTTGGGTCCGAGCTCAGGAGACATTTGCCATCAACTCCAACAGAGACAGGATTTTATCTGCTGTATTTTTCTGTGTCAGCCTCAACTCTGTCCCACTGAATCTTGTGGCTGAGAAAATGCCATGTGTGGAGCAAGGTAGTTCTAGGAACCTTTTAGGGTCCACATTAAATAAGCAGAAATATCCCTTTGGAAAACTCCAGCCCCATGTTGATGAGATAACTGGAGTCCTCCACCTTCAAGACCTTCTGCGGGCTGAGATGATGGGTGTGCTGTTGGTGGGGTTGGAACAAGATGATCTTTGAGGTCCCTTCCAACCCAAAACCATTCTATGACTCTATGAATGTCATGACCAGCTACCAGATGGCTGCTCTGCTGCTCTTTACGTATAAAAAGGACTCCTGGCCTTCAGGTACAGAAATTCAAAGCAATAAAAACCTGATGTCTGAAGTATCTGCACTTTCTGGAGACGGGAGGCAGAAGGAAGAAGCAGGGTCAGGGTTGGCCCATGAGTGGATGAGCAGAGACGTGAGAACCAAGCCCGGTCCTTCCAGGTGTGCTGCTTCTACTGAGAGAGGAGTTTCACACAGCCCTGAAACCAGATTGTCAGAGAAAGCAGTTTGCAGAAGTGCTTCAGTGCTGGGGGACTCCCATGGGGGTGCTCGAGACCAGACTTTCCTAAAGTGCTCGACACAAACCTCTAGTTTTTGGAAAGTCTGACACTAGAGCAGATCGCTCTAGACGCTGCTGTCTCATATACGTATGGCTGACTCAGATATAAATATATATATGACTGGCTTAACATACTTCCCTTTCTTCCTCCTTCCCCCCCCCAACATTTTGCATGTCTGAAGCTGTTTCAGATAACAGATACCCAAAATGAAAACGCATTTGGGATGTCTGGGAACCACAATGTCAGACTGCAAGCAAACCAGACAGGGTTAGAGCCCCCAAATCCCTGTCTCCTGCCAGAAATCCAAGCCCACTGCCCACTCCAGGTTCTGAGGCTCCCTGTGCTCAGCAGCAGCAGTGCTGGGGCTCTTTGGAAGGTGTATTCCATCAGCCATAATGGGTCTTTCCTCATAAGCTGTGTTTTCATAGTAAATCTTCAGCCTTACATTGCATTACAGAGTTCAGCTGCCGCTAATCCTTAAAAACAATTCATTTCCAACTGCAAAGTGCAATAAAGAAAGGATAATCACTATTAATATTAGTTATTGTTATTGATTTCAGCTTTAAAGAATTGATTTTCAGTCCTGGCTGCATTTATGAGTCTCTTTGCTGAAGATGCATATACAGGGCCCACCACTATTTTTAGATCCTCGTCCCAGCTCCTGCTGCAGACCCAGGAGGAAGAGGATGGAGGAGGCAGAGAAAGGATCTCGTGGGGAAGATCCTGACAGTGAGGGAGGGCACTCCCCCAGGGCTTTGCCTGGACTTCTTCAGCCTGACATCTCCCCACTCCACCCATAGTTTACTTGCTAAATATAACACTAAAATATAAATAAAATGATTTTAGTGCAGGTGACCCGCTCATGTTGGGGGGGGACTCAGCCCTCTGAGGATGCACAACGTCCTTCTTCTGAGCAAATCATAGAATCACAGAATGGTTTGGGTGGGAAGGGACCTTTCAAGGTCATCTGGTCCAACCCCCCTGCAGGGAGCAGGGACATCTTCAAATAGAGAAGGCTGCTCAGAGCCCTGTCTAACCTCACTTGGAATATTTCCAGGGATGGGGCTTCTACAGAACTGCAGGTGGGGTCTCAGCAGAGCAGAGTAGAGGAGAAGAATCATCTCCCTCCAGCTGATGGCCACAAATCTGTGAAAACACCCCAAAACAGCCTCCTGGTGTGGGAGGGGAGGTGATGATGGACAGCATGTCCCTGGAGGGCTCTTTGGGGACAGGGGGACTTGGGGGAGGGATGTGGAGGGGCAGGTTGGAAACATTTTGCCACTTGTGGTCAAAGCAGACACCCCAGGGAAAGATGCTGAGGGGAAAAGAGAGAAAGGTTTCACTTCCCTTTTTTAAGGCAAAAAGGGGGGTTGGGTTTTTTGAACCAACATTTTGCTTCAAAAGTCACCCAAGTTTTGTTTCAAGGGCATAAATGTTGAGAACCTCAAAAGCAGAAGGAAAGGGGTTGGGTTTTTTAAGCCAGCAAAATTTTTCCGTGGGCTTGAATTGAAAAGGTTCTCAACATATTGCTTGGGAAGAAGTTTGGGAGATTTTTTTTTCCCCATTCCAGTCAACTTGTAGCAAACCCTTCTCCTTCCCAGTTGTTTGGAAATGGCAGCATATTAAAAAACTCCATATATAGCTCTATATTCTCTGAGCTTTTAAAGGTCTCCCTCTTGATATTTTTAATATAATCTGGTGAGGATGTGGGATTGAAACTGGGATAAAAAAACCTTAGCCAAGACTGCAAAATAATTAAATGAGCGCTTAAGCAAGCTCATTATTTTCCACCATTTTTATTTATATGCTAGATTGGATACAATGGTCTCGAATATTGTTCCGCACTATTACTGTGCCATAAATTATCTGAGCAAAGCACAGCAAGGCATCATAATGTAATATATTTTTATAGTGCCATAAAGTAATTACGCACCAGACAACAAAATCCTACAGAAGTGACATATTTTATGCTTAAATTATAATTACATTAAAAGTGTCTCTTGCATTTATAGAGCTCACCAACTGCTGTTGGTTGGGCTGTGAACAAAGAGAATCTCTCATTGAGAGCAGGGCTGGGCCAGGGAGGTGCAACTAGGAAATATTCCTTGAGTTTGGGCATTTTCAGGGTGTTTCTGGCAATCTTTGCTACCTATCAGGACCCAAGCTCAGAGGAACGTACCTGTTTCTTGGGTTGGTTTCTCCTGCTGTCTGGTTGAGGCTGTAGATACAGATAGGAGAAGCAAGGTGGTGGTGTCCTAAGAGCTGGGGTGGTTTGTTCCTCCTGGGCATGAGGAATGGGTGAATTACTCAAATTAATATTTGCACCCCTGCAGCCTCAGCTACAGAGAAATTCAACAACCTCCCTCAACAGCAACCTCAAGCCTTCTTCTTCCAATACCTTTTTTCTACTCATCTTGCAATGTTCTGGAGTCTAATTCAGCCCAGAAGAGACAATAATATCCTAAAATTCACACTTGGAGCCAAGGGTGAATGTTCTTTGATGGGAAGTCTGGAGCCATGGGTTTTTTACCTGGAAGCTGGTGGGGTTGCAGCCCACAGGACAGGTCTACATCTCTCCAAATGGGGCACAGTGATTTTTCTTAGTGGACGGTGCCTAGTTTGGGATAAAACTGACTGAGAAGCTTAGGGCAGTGATGCAGAGAGTGTTCCTTAACCCAGGGAAGCTCAAGAAGACAAGCAATGAGGCAGCAACGTTGTCCCGTGGTTGTCCTCCTACCAGAAGGCCCTTCTGGGAGCAGTCCAGAGGATGGGCAAAGCAGCAGCTCTGTGGTGAGGATGTGTGGGAGCAAATCTCAACCTCGAGAGGGCTCAGCATGTGCAGAGCAGTTGTTTCTGGTGGGGGGATAATGGCTGGAGCCTGCAAGGAAATGGCTTCTGTGGTTTCAGCCCAGCTTTTCCTGGAAGGTGCCCAGCTCCCACCTCGCAGCTCTTCCTGCATGACTCACACACACACAGGCTCTCGAAGGTGGGTGTTCACCACCCTTTAAAGGAGGTGGCATCTTCTTAGAAGCGTGACAGGGATCGTAACAGCCAACACAGCAAGGGGCAGCAGTTAGAAGAGAGGATGGAGGATGCCATGCCTGACTTTCCTTCCCACTTGTCGTGGGACCTTCAGAAGTCACTCTGCTGTTGCGTGCCTCAGTTTCCCCAACTGGATGGGAGCTATGCATGAAGGGAAGGAGCACGGGAGCAGGCCTGAGATATTAACACTGTGCAAATACTGCCACACTCAGGAACGGTGGGAAGATACATGAGGTCCCCTTCCAAGGGCATCAAAACCCACGTTTTTAATGACAGCAGAGACAACAAGGTTTTGTGAAGGCTGCATTCGTCTGCCTCTATTTCTGTCTCTACTCCACACACTATCTACCTACCTCTCCATCTTTGCATCTCCTGTGTGTGAAATGACTGCGCTCCTCCAGAGCTGACAACCCTTTAGAACAAATCCATACTATGATAGTTGGTGCTTCACTAGAGAAAGGTCACTTGAGCTATTTGTATGACAGAGCCGAAGCCAACTCAATATCCTTCCTGCCTTGACATCCTTTTTCAGGCTGAAGCCCTTTCTGGAAGCACACAGAGGAAGAGCACAGAACAATCACTAGCACTATCTGCCTTTACTTCCCCCTCCTGTGCCATATCCGTCAATGTCCCACCACCCAGGGGTGGTGATACTTGCTGGACTTCACACTGAAAGAAGAAGAAACAGCTCTTAAACCACCTCTGCACATTGGTGCTCTCTGGGTTTCCTCACCAAGCAGCATCTCCCAGTGCGTGGGTGCAAGAAGCTGCCACCCCGGGTAGCCCAGAGCAGAGCAGCGATGGTTTGAAAGTCTTGCCTGGCTGCTGTGGTTTCCTTTCTCTTGGGTTTTGCCATGACATGCCTGGATGAGGTGACACACACCTGCACAAACTGGGAGTCCCTCCTCCCCACCAGCCTCCTTGGGCTTCCTCTGGTGCCAAGCTCTTCTCGGGAGCTAAGAGCAGGAGCGACGCCGCAGGCTCTGCTGGAAGAGGCAGGAGGGAGGAGAGGGCAGGGGTTAAATTCAGGCCTTGGAGAGCTGAAATATTCCAAACATAAGGCGGATGTGGCACTTCCCAGGCTGCATGTAAATCAGAGACACATGCTCCCTCCACTATGGCAGCACATGCGCTCTGCTGGTCTGGAGGACCCACACTGTCTTCTTTTCTCTGTTCCAACCCACCAGACCTGAAAAGAGTTTGCTCCAGCTCTACATTGCATTATAACATGGGGTCTCTCTCCCCCAAGTAGCTACCTTCAATTTCTTGACCAAAAGGACTCAACGGTGCCCTTTGGAAATGAGCTCCAGATCCCTCACCAGCCCTGGAGCTTTCCCTCCCTCTGAACCCTGCCAGGAGCAGCTCAACATCAGGAAACGGTTCGAGGGACTGTTCCACATTAGCCACAATCCAATTATTATCCACAGCCTCATGATGTCTTCCCTTGTCCCTTCCTCGGCCGTGACAATGACACTGGGCAGGTTGGAGATGACCAGTGGCTCCCCTGCCCTGGAGCCAGCCTGGTCAGTGGGCAGCACATGAAGGGGCACACGCTGAGGTCTGTGCATCTGGATGTTTGCACAAGCCCAAGTTTGCATCGTCTGGCTGGCAGGGGTGTCCTTGGGGTGAAGTCCAGTGCTACGCTGTCAGCGGGCAAAGGGCACGGGCACCGTGGAGCACTTCAAGCAGCCAGAGGATCAAAGAGGGACAGACATCCAGGGAGGACAGACTTCCATGGCCAGGGCATGAAGGGTTTTCATGCACTGGACTTGAGCAGCTCCCTGAAAAGCTCCGTGGTGCACAGGGCTGGGTGCAAGACTTCCCTCCTGGGTGTCTCCTCTGGGTGTGTTGCAAGCAGATACTCATTGCTGGTCTAAGCCAGCCCTGGCTTCATGCCGGGACCTGTGGCTGTGGTCACTGCAGCTCTGAGCCACCAGTGACAAGCCCAGCCTGCCAGCTCCGCCCCCACACAGCCCCCAGCAGCCCAGTGTGGCTTACAAGGCACCTCATCCACCACACAGCTCCTACCCTCATCCTCCACGTCACCCTGAGTCCTTTCCTACCCAACTGCAATTGAGCTCTTGCTGAAATCTGCCCTTTTTCTCAGCACCCAGCCCAGGATCTTCAGCAGGCACCATGGCACCAGCATCCGTGAGTGGGCTCTGGGCTCCTGGGGAAGGTCCTCCCTGCCATTCTGCCTTGCATCTTTCCTCTGAGTTCTGCATGGGAAAGGCAGGAGAACATCACTGCAGGCAGCCTTTCTACAGGGTTATTAGTCTGCTCAGCTGGTTATAGTCACTTAGCCTCCAAATCTCCAGCATTACAGCAGCACTCCAGGCATGGATAATCTGTCAGGAGCTCAACATCTGTCGTATCACCCAGGAAGCACATATTTCTGACTAGCATCTACCGTGCAACCAGGGCAGAGTGAGGGTTGGGCCAGCTTTGCATTGAAGTGGCTTCGTGTCACCCAGGAGAGGCTGGGCCCTGTTGCTGTCCCCACTCATGGAGCCATCAGCCAGATGGGACTTGTCCAGTGATGCATAATCATAGAATTATTGAGGGTGGAAAAGATCTTTGAGATCATCCAGTCCAACCACAACCCTCCTCTACCAAATCCTCTGCTATAAACCATGTCCCTCAGCAGCACATCTACACAGCTTTTGATCACATCCAAGGATGGTTTAACCACTGCCCTGGGCAGCCTGTTCCAGTGCCTGGCAACCCTTTCAGTGAAAACAGATTTCCTAATGTCCAACCTAAACCTCCCCTGGCACAATATGCTTAAGCTTTCTTGGTTTTCTTTCCTTCCCAGTGCTCTCCAGCCAAGCCAAGCTGATGGTGGAGATGAAAAGGATGGCTGGGGAGGAAACCTGCTGTCTCCTGTGTCCCTAGTGACTTGTTTACCCTGACCTATCTCCACCCCAGGGCAGCCCTGTGACACTGGAGACTGCTTGGTAAGGTTTGGTACCCAGCCATGAATGAGCATCCTCCTCCAATGGAAGGAGAAGGGCACAAAGCCTCAACCACCAAAGCTGAAACTGATCCTCCATCCAGCAGCCAGTTCCCCTCAGGTCCAGAGAGGCAGAGGGACTGGGCTAACTGGAAAGCTTGGGGAAAGCTGGGTTGAGTACAGGCAGCAAAAGCCACCCCTCAAAGGATGCAAAAGTGTTGTTTGGAGCCAGCTGTGACCAACCTTTCCCTGCTGGATTCACACTAAAGTTTTTCTCCCTTTTGAACCCAGGGCTGATAGAAAAAGACACACCTGGTGCAACCCCCACTGCATTCTTTGGCTCTGTGGTGCCCTTGCCCATCCCACAGCCGAAGCCCACAGACAATCCCAGGGAGTCTGGAGCCGCCAGGGCTTGCCCAGCTCCAGGAGATGTTTCTGAACCCACTCACAACATTGAGCTGCGGGGAGAGGGCTGGGGGAGGCGAGGGAACCAAAACAGAGCTCAGAGGGAGGGAGGGGATCCTTGTTTTTCATGCCCAGGTGAGGAATGCTTTCCTCTGAACCTATGAGACCTTGACTGCACCCACAGCCTGAGCCAGGATGGTCCCCACCATCCCAGGAGCTCTGCAAACTTGCCTGCCCAGCCCAGCAGCAAAAGCAGGCGACCATGTACCATGAAACCTGGCAGCAGCACAGCTGATGCTTTCCTCCCACTCAAGACAAATCAGCCTTTATCTCCCAGCTAAGTGGGCAAGAGGTGCCTCTTCTGCTGATGACTGTGCTGGGAGTGCATGTGCCACGGGCAGGACCTACAATGGCTCTTTGTAATGGGACTGGAGGAAGCTGCAAGCCCAGGGAAGCACAACAGGTTTGGCTTAGAGGCTGAGCAAAAGACCAGAATCCTCCCAGGAGCAATTATCAGGGGATCTGAGTGTAAGAAAATCCCCCATCTCCCTCTTGGCCGCCCATAATTGGGATGTGAGGACAGGCTCACCCGTGAGGACACAGGTAAAAGAGTGAGAATCTTGCCATGGGTGCTCCTGGGGATGCTGCCAGTGATAGAGCTGCTGATGGGAAGTCCTGCCAGCCTGACCGTTCAGCTCCCTACACAGCACCACAAAGTGTTGCTGGGAAGGACAAACTCCTGCTTAATTTGGAGCTGGAAAAGATCACCCTCCTTCAGATGGCTTGGAAGCATATTGATTTGGCTGTCATGGTCCTAGGCTGTCGTGCTGTGTCAAAACAAGACATTCTGAACACTGCAGCAAAAGAAATGTTGAATTTTCCTGTCAGGAAAATAATTCCCAGGACTGTGATTTTCATCCCAGCTTGGGAGTGAAGGAGGCTGCCCTGTTCCAGCCTTCCCCATGGGACAACAGGGATGTTTTCTTCTCTTTTCCAAGCCCTCAAGTCCTTACTTCTGAAATTCTGGGTCAGGTTTATTCATAACAAGGGATGCCAGAAGGCCTTTTTACTAGTATTGTAATTATAATTGAAATGCCCATAGAATCAGGGCTCCAGAGAGAGCAGAGACTGAAGATGAGCACCAAATGCCTCAGGAAACCTTGAGGAGATGAGGAGACCTGGCACAAGGACTCAGAGCCCTCATCAGGGCTATTCTTCATCACTCTTATGAGTAACACCAAACCAGAGCTCCCACAGGGAGGGCATCAAAACAAATGGTGGTGAATGGAGGAACATCTCCCATCTGCTGCTGCCAAAGGCTTTTTCTCCTGGAAGTGCCTCAGACTGAGTCCAGTCCCTGCAGCTTTAGCAAACAGACATCTTGAGTCACAGGATCTCTTGCTGATTCTATTTTCTATTTCTCTGCAGGCCAGTTTGTCTCAGGAGGAGATTTTGTCACGCACTCTCCAACAGATGCCCAAGCCAAGGCAATTCTGGGCCGTGCCACCCACATCTCCTGCTGTACCCGAGGTTTCCACGTCCACCTGCATGCCAGGGTGGTGAAGCAGGAGGACATGCACAGCCACGTCCAAGGCTTGCTCAGGTTGGTGCCAGGCTGCAAGAACAGGTTCCAAAGCGTGGCATCTCTTGATGGAAATCCAAACCAGGCTGTTTCCAGAACACACCCGCCTGTTTCAGCACCAGGCCCCGAGTTTTGATCATCCAACCACCCACATCAATACCTGTGAAACAAGTTTCCCCGTCCACTTCTCACCTGCTTTTAAAGTATCAAGCACCGGGATGACCTCAGGTGAATTGGGATACCTGGTTGCTCTTTGTAACCCGCTCACAGCCCAGAAACATGATCAAACTTTGCTTGTGGCATCAGATCCACCACCTCCCAAGAGGTTTTGTGGCCTTTTCAACCCCATATTCAGACCTACAACCCAACATGCAATGATTGAGACAAATGGTCTTGAAGAGCTCAGAGCTATTTGGACACAAGCAACACCCCAACAATGCCAAGAACTTGCTTCACTTGAAATCTGCAAACCCAACTTCTGCACAACTCCTGCCAAGAGAGCAATAATCCCATCTGCAAAGCCAGGGCCAGGCCAGCCCAAGCCAGGGGAGCTATGACCCTGTTTCATTTCAGAGCAGCAAGAAGGTTTTACATTAAATAAACTGGTTTAAAAGTGAATCTATTCAGAAAACAAAGAATTATGGGAACCCACTGCCCAGGGCAGGTGAAATTTGCCCATGTGGCCACCCAAAAGGGGCAAGATGCCAAAATAGGGAGAGTTAAAGTTACTTCTTTAGAAATTGAGGAACTGTAAGTGATGCTCAGTAAAAGCAACCAGATTTCTGTGTGTGCTGCCTCCATTCTCAGCAAGAAAAAAGAAAAAAAGATGCAGCAAATTAAGGCTTATTTTAAACCTTACCTCCTGGCTCTTCTGCTCCTCATTCCACAGTCACGCTCCTGATTTACACCATTTCAGAGACAGCCTTGCTCTTGGAAATGGAGCTGGAGAAGCTTTGCCAAATACCTGGGTGGATTGGGTCCTCTGGCAGGGCCAAATCCTTCTCCTTCCAGAAGCAGAGTGCAAACATGGGGCTGGGCAATGGGTCTGGGATTTGGTTGTGAAACAGATGCATGACTTGTCCATGGGGCTTATTCTTGCTCCCTGCCTGGCTCCTGCCTGGAAATGAGCTGGATCCATGCACACAGAAACTGCTCAGTCCTCTTCTGGCAGCTTTCCCAATGCAAAGAAAAGGATAAAAAAGGAGAAAAATATTATTTTTAAAACAGACTGAAAGGAAAGGGCTGTGCTGAGATTGGGTTAAACACATATTTCAGGCTCAGTCTTCCTTCCTCCCCCAGAATCAGCAGCAGAGCTCTCACTGTGGTTCTCAGCACAGAGGGAGAATTACCCTGACATCTAAATACCTTCACTTCAGAGGCCTCCTTTAGCTGGTCCTCCTTTCCACAGCTCCAAGGTTGCCTGCATGGAGACTGCCATTAAACTGATGCTGCCTGGGTCAGAAATCTCCTCAGACAGTGCCAGTCCCACCATGTGAAGCCCAAACCCTCCAGGAGCAAGGTGAAGTACCCTCAGGAAGCAGAACCCTGGGCTAGGACATGCTTATAACCTTTCCCCCCAACCAGCTGGACAATTTCAGGTGCCCCTTGGTAATTCATTATTTCCACCTGCAAGAAATCCGTGTTGATGCTTATTAGGTCTTTGCAAAATGCTTGGAGTTCTACAAGCTCACAAGTGTTCAAAGCAGAGCTTATTTTTGGCCCAAGAACTGCAGTTGGGTGGCTGGATTTTGATTCAGCCACTCGTGCAACCATCAGTTAAACTTTAAGCAATGTACCAAAGGACACATCGAAGTGTGGGGTTAAATCAGGCTTTCCAGAGGAGTCTCATTGAGTTAAACATTCAACTCCTGATGAAATAGGATGTGGGCACCTGCCTGGATCCCTGAACCTCTTCCGAAAACAGGATATGGAGATAACATTGCTCCACCTGGATACAACACTTGGAGAGTCCCATGCCCAGCTTGGCCTGATGTCTTTCCCAAGACATCATGTTTTCCATCACAGGGAGCCAGTCAGGAAATTAATGCCTCTGAGCCTTCACACATGTTGAAGCCATGGAAATGAGGACGGGTGCCCAACGGTGCCAGTGGGTTTGTGTCAGTGGCTCATCCCTGACAATGGTGGAGTGGCTCCTGATCCCAGGGTGACATCAGAGGTGCCTCGTGATTTTGCAGAGAACTTGAGCTCTCTTCTGCTTAAGCAATCTTCATCTTGAAAACAAAGTTATGGAGAATCCACTGAAAGTCTCTTTGCGTTTCCTTAGCACTGAGGAAATGAGTGAGATCAACTGCAAACTCTGGCAGTGAGCAAGCCCTGCCAGAAATATTTGTGCTGGGCCCAGCAAAGCCAACCTTCCCAGGCTGCCTTGGGAGGCCAGACACTTGGCTATGTTGACTCCAAGGGAAAATGTTGCCAGCTGCCAGCATTCAAACCAGCAATGCTGCTTCTGAGCGTGAAATCAGCCAGGCAAGACTTTGTGGTGGGGAGACAGAAGGCGAGAAAGGAGAAGAAGAAGGGAGAAAGGTGATACAGAAGCCACCACCCTGAGAAATCCAGCTGTGGCACAGAGCTGGAACATGCCCAGGTGATATCAAGAGACTGGGACTGTTCATATTCCTGCCATCCTTCACCCACTTGTCCTAGGAAAGGGGGCAGGAGCTTCTAAAAACGTGCTAATGCTCTTGCTTGGGATTGCCTGACCCTGCTCCTGGTCTGAGAGCCTGGACAGACTGATCTGCTCTGGATACCTGGGTATTGCACCGGGAAGATGACTCAATCCCACCTAGGCACTGAGGATGAACTCGTGCTGGATTACTCTAGAAGAGGATTATTTCTTTTCATGGGGTCCCTCAGTGTGATTGCTCCCACATCAGCCTCTCTGGCTTTGCCCCGCTCCCCTCAGCACTTTCAGGAGCAGCAAGATGAAAGCAGATGTTGGCAGCCTGCAGGACTTTTCTTCCTGAGCCAGGCAAAAGTGACTTTGATTTTCCATGCTGCTCTAGAAGAG
This sequence comes from Brachypteracias leptosomus, assembly GCA_013401335.1. NCBI lineage: Eukaryota > Metazoa > Chordata > Aves > Coraciiformes > Brachypteraciidae > Brachypteracias > Brachypteracias leptosomus. Next base: position 1,584,810 of record VYZX01002231.1, on the reverse strand, counting down.
TTTTCTGAGTGTGTGAGTGGATATGGCTGATGGTGAATTTACCCAATGAGTTGGGATATGTAGAGTTGTACATACACACACATATCAAATGCCTGATTCAGATTAATATCCCATGACTGTTCTTTATAAAAATAAGAATTTATACATGAAAAAATGTCGATATCAGTACAAAGATAGCCACAAGGGATTGTAAGAAATTGTACACATACAAGAGCAATAGTTTGAAAGATAAAGATGTGGGGAAAAGATAGAAAAGCTTCGGGATGGAAACCAGGCTAATTACTTGGGTTAGGAGCAGACTCAACCACATCAGGGGTTTTTTTCACACTTCTGCTGCTGCAGTCACTGTTGGTGGAGAAAGACTTTGGGACTACCTGGGCTGTGGGGCTGGTGGATCATCCCGGGTGAGCTCTGAAGGAGCCAGCAGGCTTTTCTAGAGTCTTTTTGTTGACAAGAACATCACGCTGACAAAACAGCCCTTTTTCCCCAGTCTACCCTCCTCCTTATCAGCCGCTCGTCGCAGGAGTGTTGGCTGACACGGGATGGTGGCAGACACAGATTATTAAGCTGTTGACAGAGCGCTCATCCACTCTGAGCAGTTATCATGGCAGGGAGCAGCCACCACGCAGCCTGCTCCTGACAGCCTCTCATCAGCCAGATGCCGTGTGTCGGGGAGAGCCTCCTTGAGATGCATGGCCCCATCTTCCCCTCTTAATGTGCTTAAAGGAGTGTTCCCAGCAGTGTCGTGGTTGATTAGCCCTGCAGAGCAATTTATGAGGGGACACAGTGATGAGGAGTCCTGGAAATACTTCTTACCTGTGCCTCCAGATGAAAACATCTCTGCATGGGAATAGGCAGGGAAGTTGGAGGGGGGTTAATTTGGGTTGTCCTAATGAACAGGGAGCACTGGGCCGTGCCTTCATGGATGGGGAAAACCCGCCAGGCCAGACCTACGCCTTGCTCAGACCTCCATCACTTCACTGATTTTGGTATAAGGCTCCTGATTGCAGCCACCCCAAAGGCTGGGATTAGAAAGCCAAAGCAATCTTGGATGGTTTTGTCCTCAGCTCACTCAATTTGTCCTCTCCTGGAAACAGTGCTCAAGGATGGGTTTAGTGGATGCCACCCAGGCAACCTCTTAGAGCAGGGTGGGGAGGAAGGAAGGATAGAAAAGAGCAGGGCAGGAGGAGGAAGATGTTGGTGAAATGTCTTCATTCCTGCTCCCCCCCCCACTGCTTTGCCATCCGGGCAGCTCCTCAGCTAATCACAAGGAAGAAGCAGAAACCCCCCCAAGCCCACGATGCAGTGCTGGAAAACTCGAGGTTTCACTTTGATGTCTGCTTGAAAGATGAAAAGTCTTAATCAAAGCCAAGAGCATGTAAAACAGCAGACTTTAAAATAATTGGGCACTCCAGCCTTCTTAGGTAAGTGCGAAAGGGAGGATTATTGTGGCATGGGCAGTCAAATGTGTATAAGCTTTAATCCAGCTGGAAAAGGACACAGGCAGTGAAGGCACAGGGATGCAGGCTCCAGCACACACCATGCAAGGCTTGCCCACAACTCCTACAGTCTCTCATGTGCCCAGGGATGGTGCTGCCAGAGGCTGAAGGAGACTTTTAGAAGGTTTTAAACTGGTCACTGCTGGTGCAATGGAGACAGGACTGGACATAGGCTTCATGAGAGAATCATCTTGCCAGTGCTCTTAGGACAATGTGCCAGGGAATAAGGGACAACCATGATGTCTAGATGGGCCAGAGCAGCACAAAAGGCTGCAGAAATCAGGAGGGATAGAGAGGAGAAGTCTTGCTGCAGGTCGAGCTCTCACTGGGCTCCTGCGACACGTTTGCTCCTCACACTTAGTTCTTGAATTGAAAACATCAGAGCTGGCCTGGTGGGGGGTGGCCTGGGCCACCAGCTCAGATGCTGATGTGGGGATGCTGGAGTAGGACCCAAACGTGCTCATTTCTCATTGCAGTTTGTGTCACGTTGGCTCCCAGCACTTCACAACCACGCTCCAAGTGCAACAACACACACGTGAGAGAGCACTTCTGGCACGGGGAGGATTCTTCATTAAAAAAGTGCTTTTCCCCTGATTGGAAAAGCTAATCAGAAATTAGAGAGGAGGGAGCATCACATCAAATAGATTTGCAGGTTCTCTCCTAACCCAACAGGTTTGCAGAGAGCAAGGGGACAGCTTCTCCTGTGAGCCACTGGAGGAGAGGGGGTGCGGATGGATGAAGGAGAGGGATCGTCTTTAAGAATGAAGAGGACACGAGACAAAATGTTCTTGCTCAATGTTGTAAACAACCCTAAAGTGTTTTGAAAGACCCTGTCAATATAAATCACCGACAAACAAGATGCTGGAATTGCAAAAGAGGAGCCCAGCTGGGGAAAGGCAGCTCCCCAAGTGCCTCGCTGCCTTCCACCCCAGCCACTCAAGGGCACTGGCACCGCTCTCCTCTGCCCTCACACATTCCTCTCTATTCTTCCCCCTCTCACACGGAGGAGATGCACCGAGTGCTCTGTGTGAGATGAGTGCACTAAAGCATCCTCCAGCCCTAGCTTCCACGGCCTTGCGAGCAGAGGGAATTTACCAGCAGAGTGTTTCAGGATAATTCCCTGCACCAGCCGTCCCCGTGCACGGCCACATGAGCTGCACCCAGGGTGGGGGTTTGTGAGGTCTGCTCAGCATTGGTTGTGTCCCTGCTCCAGCAGCCCATCATGAAGCTCTTTGCCTTCACCGTGCACCGAGGCCATGGCCAGGGAGCAGCTGCTGTGCTGTAAATTCACACCCTGGGTTACCTCGTGTTAACTCTGATGTGGCTGCACCTTCTCCTGGGATGGCAGCCAGAGCTCTGCGAGAAGCAGCCGTGGCACTGCCTGCCTGACTCAGCTCCAGTCACAGGCAGCCCAGGCTGGCAATTAAAAGCCCAAATGAGAGCAATGCTGTTCTTTTAACCATGGAGCTTGCCAGGAGGGTGCTGCACACTCCCCGAGTGCATGGGGATGCAGGGATGGGGAGAAGTGTGCTCACACACACACACAGGTCATACTCTGCTACAGGTTGGAGCCAAAAGTCCCTTTTTTGGGATGTGTTAACTCTCTCTCAAAGAGATCTAGTAAAAAAAACCCTTGCAGGGGCTGCTGGTGTGGTGAGCTCCCAGTCCAGACCAGCACCAGCTCTCTTCCCATTAGGGCTCTGCTGGTAAATCTCAGGAGGATTTAAATTATACCAATGGGAGTTACATCACAGCGAGGCTCCAAAACCCCTCAAATTGTCTGTTTGCACCTCAGACATTTCAATCTGGCCCCTGATGAGTAAGACAGATGAAACAGATGAAAAATGGGAACTTCCGCACCCAGAGACTTTCCACCAGTTCCAGATACCACCCCACGGATGGCATGAATTAGGGCTCTGCACTTTTCCATTGCTGTTTAAAGCACAGATGTCTAAGCAGAGCTCCAGGAAGAGAGCTCTGCCTGGTGCAGAGCCATGGCATGCACATGGGGATGGTTTAAAGCCATATGGGATTTCCACCGGGCTCTGCTGTGCTTGGGCCCCGAGTTCAGGGCGAGGGGAGTCCTGCTCCATCCCTCCTCCCGAGGGGTGGCTTCACCAGCTACAAAAATAAACTGGAGCAGCTTCATCCACCACTGAAATACAAACACGGCCAGGATGGCAGCAAGCCAAGGAGAGAGATAATATTTTTCTTAGATATTAGCCTCGTATGAAATCAGAGCAGAAGGATACTCAAAGAAAGTCTTGACAGGGAATAATGAGAGTTTCAGGTGGGCTTTTAAAATTTAACTCAAAAGCTGAGGAAATAATGAATTCTATCAACCCTCCCTAAGATTAAAGGGTCTTGGCGTTACCCCCCAGGGTGGCACCGGTAGGAAGTGATTTTCAGAAGGATTTAGTGGTTATATCTCTGCTTCTGCTTTACATTACAGGAGGACCAGCCTGGAGCTCACCAGTCCTTTAGCAGCAGAGAGCCCAGCTCTGCCCATGGCACCGGTGCCCACCGAGTCCTGCCCTGGCACGGAGATCACTGTGGGGCTGCCCTTGGACCAGATCTTCAGCTTGCCAGAGCCTGAGCCTCCTCAAGGAGGAGAAATCAAAGCCAGTCCAAGATGCAAGCAAGGACCAGAGAGAACCATAGAATCATTTTTGTTGTAAGAGACCTTTAAGATCATTGAGTCCAACCATTAACCCACCACCAAACCATGTCCCTCAGCACCACATCTCCACGGCTTTGAAACCCCTCCAGGGATGGGGACTCCACCACTGACCTGCCCAGCCTTCACAACCCTTTCAGGGAGGAATTATTTCCTAATGTCCAACCTAAAGCTCCCCTGGCACAACTTGAGGTCTTTTCCTCTCATCTTTGGGAGAAGAGACCAAACCCTACTTGGCTCCAACCTCTTTCAGTGAGTTGTAGAGACTTGTTCTCCAGACCCTTCACCAGCTTCATTGCCCTTCTTTGGATACATTCCAGCACCCCAATGTCCTTCTTGTAGTGAGGACCCGAAAGGTCTTCTCTACACGCATATCACTGTCTCTCAGTCATCTCTGCCTCCTCTTGGGGCTAAAAACCCCTTGCTAGTGAATCCCAGAGCAGAGCTGGGGTGACAATCTGACCCAGGGCTGGGAGTCTGGAGCAGGCAAATAGAAAACAGAGAGAAACCCCCCATTTTTGTTGCCACCAAGATGCCAGCTCCGATCCCACGTAGGGACACGGCTCCACAGGCAGCCCAGGAGGAGACTTTTGGCTGCTGTCTCTCCCTGTCAGGCTGCAGGAACATGAGACGATGGACGGTTTGCAGGAGCAGAACTAACAAGCCAACAAATCAGGCTGCTGCCATCTCCTCCACCCCTCTCTGTCTGGTTCAATAACAGCCGATGGGGGAGGCTCCCAGAGCTGCTGAATGGCTCCATAACCAGGAGCCAAAAACATTCAAAACCACACGTCTAAATTAATTCATCCCAAAGCATCCGCAGACAGCAAAAGGGGAAGGGGAAGGGGAAGGGGGGGGGGGGGGCGGGGGGGGAGGGGGAGGAAAAGAAACAGAAGAAGGAGGAACGACTTGGCCTCTTTTCAAACCCTTTCTAAAAATGCTGAAAGAGTTTGGCAATACTAATAAAAACCCCGTACAGCAGTTGCCCTAATTTCTCCCAGCAACGTCACCGGGATGCAGGCGACAGGATGGCTGTGGCATGTCAAATAGGAGCTGAGGAGGGTGAGGGGAGAGTATGGAGGGGCTGGGTGTCAAAATGATGGTGGTAAAGCCAGAATTTAGCAGGATGGAGGAAGAGACCTGGGGCAGCCAAGCTGCTGGAGCCCCATTTGGAAGACTCCCAGCTCCATCTCTGCTCCTCCACAACTCCTTTCCATGTTTTTGTGCCCTAATCCACTCTCAGCATGCTCAGCTGACCACCTCAAGAGTGGCAGAGATGGATTTTAACATCGTATAGAGGAAGCATGCAATATAAGACTGTCTACTGGAATGAAATTCAACAGAGCTTCAAGAGGCAGGCAAGCCCAAGAGCAAAGCTTTGGCATCCAGAGCGAGGGAGCCCAGCAGCCAGGCTGACTGCTCGCCTGCAATGTGGGGCAGGGAACATTTTTTCCTCAAATAGTGTGCAATCCATACAGGAGAGAAGTTTGAAATCACATCCACTCAGCCTTTGAAGCCCCTCTTAGGGAGGTGAAGGCTGAGGGAGCACTGTGAGATTCCTGCAGACATAGGCAGTGTGGATGAGGTTTCCTGAAGTGCCACCAAAGCTGCATTTTGGGCTTAATTTCTATTAAAAAAATGTTTGTGACTCCAGAGAGGCACCAGCAACATGCTACATGGTCATACCTAGCTCATCACAGCCAAGGAGAGATGCTTTGAGGTGCCTTTGAAGTCGACTTCATCAACTGAAAGCTCAGAAACAAGGTCCTTCAGGAACTTTAAGCTCAATATTTTGCATTTTAGGTTTCCAACATTAAACATCACCAATGGAGTTTAGGTGACTCCATTCCTGGAGGTGTAATCTCGAGCTGCTGGTTGGTTTTCCCAGCTATCTAACGATGACATTTCTAGGGCAGTGGTAGACCCAGGCACATGTTAGGAGTTGATAATTTGGAAGGCTACCATTGATGTTAGCAACACAACACTTAAAGACTGCAGCCCACCAAACCCCCCAGAACAACCAAGGTCAAAACCATTTTTGAGTCATCCCATGGAGCCTTACAGGGATATATATAAATAATTGTACAGGCTAAAGCTAATGACTGAATGCAAACACTCCCACTGCTGCAGAACTTGGTGACATTCAGCCAAAAGGTCAGTTTTCTCACCATGGTATTTGCATTCCCCATCTACATACATTAGAAGGAAAGCAAAGGAGCTGAAAGAGGCAGAGGAAAGGCCTGGAAATGTTGACAGGTCCCTAGTTTGAATAGGACCTTGTATTTATTTTCATCCCTTTAACTATTAAAGCTGAGCAGCAAAACACCTTCTGGAGTGTTGGGTCTTTTACTCACTCTGACCAAGGTCCCCTTAGGGCAAGGACAACACCACCAGAGCCAGCTGGGACATTGAGGCTGCTAGAGAAGACCATGGGAAGATGCTGGGGGCTTTTGTAGGGACCACTGGAGAATGGGGCTGCTCTATCAGGCTGCTTTAACCCAAGAGAGGGGGGATTGGAAGGGGAAAACTGTGAACTCAAGCTCTATCAGGTCAGGTAGTGTTTTTAGAGTGCCCCTCACTCATCTCAGTAACAGTTGAGGGCAAGTAAAGATTGCAGAGGGAAACTCACAGCTCTTGGGCAGGGGCCACTGAATCCCCATCTGACTCCAGACTGGCCGTCTCCAGTTGGGATGAGTGAGAAACTGGGTTTTTCTGCCTTCCAGAGCTGATGTTTGTTATCTGGGGAGTGTGGGGAGGGAAGAGGTGTTAGGAAATCTCTCTGACTCAGTCTCAAAACTTGCTGCAATGTAGCTGCTGCATCTGAGGGGTTTCTTCCTCTGAGCCCTACCCTAGCTGCAGAGGAAAGCTCCAAAAGTTTAAACCTCCAGCTAATTGTAGATGGACTGTCCTGTTAGTCTCCATCAGTTAAATCTTGTTTCTCTGTGATACGGGACATTGGAGACACCCTGTACCAGAGGAGATGGGTTTAGTCGGAGCATTTCTGAAGCCTGGGGCTTGCTGCACTAAATGGCAGCTCTTAATGCAGCTTCTGCTGGTGTCTGAGGCACCTCAGAGAGCAGAAAACATCTTTTTCACCAAAAAGAAAAAGGCTGCTTTGTACATGAGCCTGGTGAGCCACGTTCTCAAAGTCTGGTAGAGGATCAAAGTTGGATGACCCTCCTCCTTGCTCCCTAGAACAGGCTGCCAGGCTGGCTTCTTGCTTATTCTCTATATGAGTGTGAAGTCCCAGTTAGGATTTTAACCACAGCAGATGATTAAGAAGAAAGCAAAAACCCTCCAGATCAGCCAAATCTGGAACATGGGCTCTGCTATTCTAGAGGAGACTGATGGAGGGGTCCAGCTTGCTCCTCTCACAGGTACCACAGGCTTTGAAGCATCTCCTAACGCATCTTCATGTGTGTGCAAGGGGAAGACATCCAATCCTGGCTCTGGAAGGTGTTTGCTCTGAGCCCTCAGCTAGGGGAAACCATCTCGAAAGGCTCAAAATAGGAAATGCCTTCAAAAAAATTTAGGGGGAAAAACTAGTCTTTGCTGATCTTATCGGAGGGGAAACGGGAATCGGGCTTTTGGGAGGAGACATTTCCCACCCCTGAGGGCTGCCAAGCCAGCCCATGCTGCAGCAGAGCCCTGGCAGCTGGTGTGCAGGATGCAGGAGAAGGTCCCTGAGACATTTCTTTCAAAAATAGAGCAGGGGTTACCCTTTCTTTCAAAACTCCTCCCGGGAAGGAGCCGCCCTCTCCCCAGCGTCTCGCTGCCCAGTTGCTCTGTGCACATTAACCCAGCCCCACCGGAGGGTCCAGCCTGGCTCTTCCATGGCTGAGGGAGCAGGTCCCACTTCTCCTGCTGATGGCTTCCCACATGGTCCTGAAAAGCTCAAGATAACACCAGGGGAAAGCAGGGATGTGACCATCTATCTTGATAACGGGGCTCTCCCCTACACTTCTAAGCTGGCCAAGCAGGAGACCATCCAGAGCTTGTGGTGGAAGAGGAGCTATAGCAGAAATTTTAGAAGTGCCAGATCCCTGCAAGCCATCAGTGTGAGACAGCCCCATGCTGCTCTGCTCTCTCAAGACAGATGTTTCCAGGTGTGGCCAGCCCAGCCCATCAGGCAGCTGGACTAACTTGCAGTCAAAACGATGACACATCCAGAGATTTGGTGCCCAGGGGGTTGCACGCCAGGTCAGCAGGGAGATGAAGGGTGGTGATTTGGCACATCTCAAGTGGCAAAGCCCCATGAGTCCTCTCTAACTGGCTGAAGATCATCTTGTGGATCCAGGTGACGTCTGCTCCTGAGTTTGTGCCTGTTTAAAAATCAATAAAACAATACTGGGCTTCTGGAGGGTGTTGTGACACTCTGTGGATGTGGCTGGAATGGTTTGAAGTTCCTCCCTCTGCAAGTGCAAATTGGAATTGCTGTTAACCTTTTCCTGGGTCCTGTGTGGACCAGTTTCCCTCCAGCATCCAGGGGATTCAAGCTAAGATCAAGGTTCTCTTCTGCAAGACAACAAAACATACTCAAAGGCCATGTTGAGATGGGTCCATCACCAGAATGAAAAGGAAATGAGGAAAGAAGAAACCACGAGCAACTCTATCGAATGGATAAAGGGATGAGGGAACCAAAACTGCAGCCAGAAGAGGAGCCAAGATTTCACCTCTGCTCCGCTGAGTCCTGGCCCAGAGCTCTGCTCTCCTGAGCATCCATCCTGGAGCTGCTGATGCTGCTGATGTTCCTCACCCAGTGGGAGGGATTGCATCTACTGCTGCTGCATTACCTGCAGGGCATGCAGCTAATTACCAGCCAGGCACTCCAGCAAATGGCTCTACCATAGAAAAGGGTTATTGACTGAATAAGAGTGCAGGAAAATGGCCCCATCTCTGATAAGGTAACCTCCTTTTTCTAAACGGTTAATCTCCAACATTAGAGCTAGTGTGTTAAAGGAGGTTTAGGACAATTTAATAGCTCATAAAACTTTATGGTCCCGGTTGAAATTGGAGTGATAACTCTGGAGTGTAAAGCTATACTTTGCTAAATGTCTCCCTTAGATTTTTTATTTTATTTTATTATTGGGAACTTAACATCTGCTACAGCAAAATAAAAGGGAACAATTTCCACTGTTGAGAGACGTGAGCATTCTGCTCCTCTTCATTCTGTTTATATGTTTATTGCTTAAAACTTGGGCGTCGATATTATCCTTGATTATTAAGATTTCAATCACTTCGAGGAAGGGAGAGAGAGAATAAGCCAAAAAATGTACCCACCATCAGTTGAACCTGTGAGCTGAACAGAATCCAAGAGGATGCTAAATCAATATTGTTGGGAGCCTTTAAATTTCAGTTAATTATATGGTTCCTTGGCTAAATTTTGTGCTACACAAAGCAACAAACAAATCATCATGAAAAAGGAGATATGGAGGATGTGGGAGATGTTTGACCTTGAGCAGTCCCCGTCTTGGTACAAGGTGCAGCTGTGCCTCAGTTTCCCCAGATGCTGAGTGCTGGTGACTCCTCTCCTCCCAAGCAGATGCAGATGAAAGACTCATCCCAAAGGTGAAGCATCATTTCTGCACTGGGCAGCAAAGCTGGTCCTGATAAACCCTTACATCTCTCTACATGTCCTTCATGAATCCCAGCATTGGGGGTTTCTCTATAATGCCCCAAATACTGTTTTTTTTTCCCTCCAGCAAGTATCTATTTGCTATTCCTCCCCAATTCTTTTCCAGCATACAGTTCACACTTTCAGGCCACATATTTAGAAGAAAAAATATGTTTCTAACAGAGCCCTGTGAGAAATGAACCGGGCACTGATGAAGCCAGAGCAGCCAGAGCGTGAGCAGTGATTCACATGGAAAATGAAATGAAAATGTTAGTGAACACCAGTGAAGGGAGCTCCAGGGGGGGAGAGGGTCAGACCAGCCCAGCTCAAGCTCCTGCACCGCTGGTCCTTGCTCCCTGGGGCTTGTTAAAGGGACTTTGGGGTTTATTCAATGGTCCTTGTGTAGAAGCCAGCTTAACTCCAAGTACCAAAGCAGCCTGGAGGTCTGGTTTAAGCCTGGCTTTATTTGGTGCCCCTTGCTCAGTGCATCACCCAGTGCTTCATTAACTGGAGTCACTGGTGATGACTGGGTGGTACTGGAGCACATTGCAGCGAGCTCTCCCCCTGTTGCCAGCAGTCCCTAAAAAGCCCTTTCTGTAATTTTGGTATTTAATTGCCTCTTGGAACACAAGGAAACCGTTTTGGCACAGGCCTGACAAGAGCAGGACGTCGTGTACAGGCTTGAAAGGGCTCGTCCCTCCCTGACAAGCCCCAGCTCTGGTCCCTCCCGTTCTGGATGATGTGTCCATGCCAGGCTGTGTGGCTGGGGGAGGACATCAGTGGGCAGCCCGCTGGTCTCACAGTTAGTTCATCCACTTTCCCAGGCAGCTGGTGGCACGCACAGATGTCCCCATTCCCTTTAATTCCTCCCCAGTTTCTCCTGGCACAGAAACACTCAGTTTCCCAGCTGCTTGCAGGGCAGCTTTGCACGGATGCTTTCCCAGCCAGTCCGTGATTCAGCAAATCCCAGGGCAGAGGCTGAAGAGTTAAAGAGCCTCTTGTTAAGTTCCCCCCAGGGATCCCTTCCCAAGCTCCAGTCTTGGCCTTTGCTGAAAGATTTCCCCCTTCCCTGAGATGTCATTTAGGCCATTAGGGGATCTTTTGCGGGGAATAATGCCGATCCCTTACACGTGCTCCCCTTAATTAGTAATTAGGATAATGCAATATTGAAAAAGCAAGGCACAAATTTAATTAGTTGTGTTTTATTAGAGTAACTAAGGAGAAGGCCCCTGGACTCCACTGGAGGGAAGAGATCGATGCTGAACATCTATTTTCACTAGAAAACAATCGGAGCTGAGGGTTGTCTGTGGGGTGGGGAGGTGAAGCATCACCCATCACAACCATCCCCTGCCCACCAGAGGGGAAGGGGGAGCTCAGGGCCTGGCAGAGAGATGATCGATATCTCCAGAGAGTATCTGTGTATTCTCAGTTAACGTTAGGGAGCAGCTAATAGGAGCTGACACATAGCTATAGGGAGATGGCTTCCATTACTCAATTAACTAATTATCTTTTAAGCTGTTCTGACTCAGATGGGAAATAATGGCAGAGGAGCTGGATTTTACATCTATTTTCCTTTTTGGTGAGTTGGTTGGTCTGTTTAGAAGGAAATCCCTTCCCACTGCCACCCTCTCGTCCCCCAGCTTGCCCGGTGTGCCCAGACCCCACAGAGACACCAGCCTGGCTGCACCATGGCATGACCATGCCTGGGTGGTGTGAGACTCCAGAACTTTTGTCTATGAGAAACAACTTAATCTCTGGCTCTTGGGATTAATCAAATCGAAATCTTCCCCAATATTAAACTGGGACAGATGGTCACCCTGCACATCTCCTGGGAGCAGCCACCACCCTCCTTCCACGTTGGTCCTCTCTCCACAGAGGTTCTCCACACACCTCGGTAGGGTCTGCAGAGCAGCTTGGGGTGTCTCCGTGCTACCCAGATGAAATTACACCTTTGTTTGCTCTGCAAACCCTTCTCACACACATATTGCAAGAGACGCTTCCTCTTTGGCAGGGCTGGTGTGCACACAAACCTGCCTTTATTTAAGTGCTTTCTTCCTACCATGAAAACCCTCCCACCTGGGCACACCACGTTGTAGCAGTGCCAATGAGTCAACAAGGGCCGTATCTTTGCATGACTTAATAAAGCCACCAGACAGTTTCCAGTCCACCTTTTCCTACCCCTGCTCTGTTCCATAGTTGTTAGCTTTTCATGAAGCACCAGGAGCTGTGCGTGGTAAAATAAAGGGATTGCATGCAGGCACTTGTAGCTCAGATTGGGAGATAAAAGCTGGAAGAAAAGAATGACTCTTGTCTAATTTAGTTAAGGGAGAAATAAAAGTGTTGCTAGTGGCCACCACTCTGGGGGTCCCAGGCCAGTGTGGTGTTCTCAAGGGCAGCCAAGAGCTGGCAGCACAACTCCAAGCTGTGAAAAACTTACTCAAAACCAGGTGGAATTGAATGGAGGTCGGGCTTCAAGAAAAAAAAAAACAATGGCAAAGATAAAATGTGAACTTATACCTATTTCTCAACCTGGATGCTTGAACCACCCCAGTCAATGCCTCCCTGGTCCCCACTGCAGAAGGGATGCAGTGACACAAAGGGAGATGGGTTGTGAGCCCAACCTTCCATGGGCTGGTGCAAGCGAAGCCTTTCCCGATGTTTAATGCTCTCTGGTGTGATTTTGTATAGAGAGATCAGTCAGGCTCTGATAAGATCATAGCAGGAGGACAGGAGGAAATTGCAGTCTTGCCCAATGCTTGATCTTACGCTGCTGAACTTGCTGTATCTGGGACATTATAGTCCAGCCTTAATAGCATCATATTAAGCTGAGACAATGCAGCCCTGTGACCTTGCGATGCTTGATAGCCATATGTGCTATTTTAATGAAAAATTGGGACTTAAGTAAATGGCGGCCCATCGGCAGAGGGCTGTTAACGGGATGGTGCTCGGAGAGCAGCCCAGGCCTGGGGGTAGGGCTGGGGAAGGGAATTGGGATGTAATAGCCATAATCATCCCTCAGCGAATGACCTTCCACCTCCTCTGATGATCATGGTCCGTGATGCTCAGGGAGATACATCCCCAATAAGGCCACCACTCCCTCAGGGCTGGAGCTGCTGGGCTCTGCCTTTGGTCTGCACCCAGATTTGGTAGTAGGCTTTGGTTTCTCCCAACCAGAGCTGAACTGGGACAAAGCACAGCTGGGTTCCCAGCCCTTGCTCCCCTCCAGCATCCCCAGTGCCAACACCCACAGCCAGTGAGCGGGGACACGGGGCAGCCGCCCCCTCCAGGCACACGCGCTGGTTTCCTCCCCCAACAAATTGAAGCTGTAAATATTGATAGCCTCCTCTTCCAGGGCTTTTTAATGCCCTCTGATACTTAGAAACTATTAAGCACACCCATCATTACTAACCTGAGAAGTAAATGCGTCCTAATGGGCAGGCGAGCTGCGCTGGCCCCAACTAATCATTTCTAATGAATAGTACCTGGCACATCCATCACCCTGAAACGCCAAAGCAAATCCATCTGCGGGAGCCACTGAAAAGAGCCAGGCAGAGCTCGCCCTCCCTTTCTTCCCAAGGTAGGGGAGGGTTTGGCTCTCCACACGTGAGGGTGGCTGTTTCCAATCTTCCCCCATCCCCACAGCCAGGATCTTGGAGGCGCATTTCTCAAGAGCCGAGCGGCTCCCGCAACACAATGGCGAGAGGTCTCTGGCAGCAGCATGAAAGGTTTTAAATAGAAACCAGCGTTTCTCCCTCACACAATGCTTCCCTGACCCCTTCCCGACCTCACCCTCAAATCTGGGGTTCACAGCCCCAGCCTTGAACCCGGCTCTGTTTTTTCATGTTTGGCCTCTCTATTTCCTGAGGTCAGGCAGCCCACCGCTCCATTAGCATGGAGCAACTCAGGGCTCATTTGCCAAAACTGACATCCTGGGAAAGTCCTGATGAATTTATGAGTTAGAGGCTACGGATTCTTAAAAGAATTAAGGGGTTATTTATTTCTATATATCTATATATCTATTTTTTTGTCATTATTATTCGCAGGAAATCAGCTGCGATGCTGCTGTTTTCTCTTTGCTGAAAAGCGCCGTCAGCCTTGAACGCTGCGTCAGCAGCAGTTTTCTTTTAAAGAGGAAAAAACACATTTTTAAAGGCCTGTTGTTTTTTTTTTCCCAGTTGTTTTTTTTGTTTTCTTAAAGGAAGGGCCAGAGGAAGAAAGTTCAGGGAGCAGGAGGGCGAGGGAGCCGGCTCGGCATCCCCAGCGGGGTGAGCTGCTCTCACCTTGCGGAACGCAGCGATTGCAACACCCAAGCAAAGAGGTAAAATTTATATCCCATAAATCACATGTCAAGTGCCTGCAAGAAGAGGTCATTAAACAGATGTATGAGGCAAGAGGCAAAGTCCATCCATTTCAGGAGACGCTCCCAGTGTCAGCAGCTCTCCAGAAGCCTCGAGAGGAAGGGATCCAACCAGCTTGCCTGATAGTCTTATTTATTTCCTCCTCTATTTATTTGATTGCATTTTCTTCATTAGAATAACTTCCCGGGCTTTCCCCTGCCAGAGCCGCCCAGTGCGGGGGATGTGGGATGGAGATGGAGGGTAGCACATCAAACAGCACGGGAGGGATGGAGTGATGGATGGAGGCCGCCCCACGATTAATAATCAAACCAAGAGCTTTTACTGGGAGTCATGTGGAAAATGCAGCTTTGGAAACATTTGTCTTCATCCCACAAACAACAAGTGGTGTTTCTCTCCCTTTCTTTGTTTCCCACCCTCCCTTTCCTCCCTCCCCCTCCCTCTTTTGGCTTTTCTTGCCCAGATTCACTGATTACAATCTTTTCCATCCTTTACCTGCTCCAAGTGGCTCCTGTTCTGGTTTGATTTATGCTTTGCTTATCTCAGGTTTCAGTGGAAAAATAATGACCAGATAATAAAGAGCACTAAGTAGCTTTTCAAGTGACATGGCATCCACCATCCTGCGGGGAGGGAAATGCTGCCGTGGCCTTGGGCCAGAGTGGAGGGAGGATAATGGGAAGAAACTCCACTCCCACTGCAGCCGTGGTCCAGCAGCTCCTCACCAGGTGAAAACTGGGGACACATTCCAGCAGGTTCCTCAGCCAGACCCTCCGTGACATGCCAAGGGTCAGGTAATTTCACTTGGCAAACTGATGCTGTGATTTTCCTGGGGTTTTTGGCTGGTATTGCAGTGGCTGTTGGTCCTCCCAGGTACAGACACCAGTATCTGTCGAACAGACTCACTGGGATGCTCTTTTCTACATCCTTGTTTATCTCCTGGACAAACCCTGCCAGTGAGATAGGAAACCCCCAGCTCCATCCTTCAGACCCAAACCCCACTTCTTGCTCTCAAGGGACCTGCAAGGGATTCAGATCATGGAGATCAGATGTTACTATAGGGTTAGGACCTATATGTTTCCCCGCCTTATTTCTCAGTCTTCAGGGCCACAGAGCTTCACTGTCCCAGCTTTCCCCATCCCCTGCACCAGTGTCATCTGGTTAAAGAATTGCCATTAATTTTAGGGTAGGAAGGACCCATTGTTCACAGCGCGATGAGGGAAAAGGGGATGTTTTTGTTGCCAACGAACTATTTTTAATTGTAATGCAGATCCAGCATGGCCAGCAAGGTAGCTGCTGCGTGGGAATAGCAGGTTGTTGGCAGCAGAAGTTGGACGTCAGGCAGCCAGGAGAAGGGGACAGCAGGACACTGGGACAAGCTTGCAGGCAGCTCGCAGGGATGCACAGCAGCGCTCGCTTGGCCCTGGAGACAGCAGTAGCCAGCCCTGTCCCTTCCACTGCACATTCCCAACAAATCATCCCCCTTCCACTACACGTTTCCAACAAATCATCCCCTGTCCACTTCATATTTCCAACAAATCATTCCCCAAAATCACTGCTCGCTTCAATTTGAAGGGAAGAAAATATAGAAGGCAGCGCAGGACTTGCAGCATGAAGTTATTATAGAAGGGGGGGACAGCAGAGGTCCCTCCTGGCTTTAAATAATCCTGAAAAACAGATGTCTGTGGATTGCCTCCTGACTTTTTCCAAGGGGTAAGGGGTGCGTGTGTGGAAGGGGAGGGCTGCCTGTTTATTTACCCCCCTGCTCTGGCAGCTCGCACCTATGGCAGCAGCCGCGCACACATTCCCCTCACTGTATGCTCTATAAATACGTGTGCACGACAGATTTGGCACCGTGTATTCCTGTAAGTGATGTAATGGTTGGGAAGTTACTTAGCAACGGTGGAAAATGTTTTGGAGGCTCTAATTTTTCAGCGTGGTGGAGTCGTGTAGGGCTGTACGGCAGCTAATCAGCTCGCTGGCGAGTCAGCGCCGATGAGCTCATTTTCTTCATCATTATTTTATGTGAATTGGGCTTTTAGCACTAAAGAGACCACAAAGATTTAATTCAAAAATGGGATTGCTCTGTGTTTCCAGGGTATCATTAACATGGTATCTACGCAAATAACCATGGTAACAAACTGGTAATTAGTACATATATGGCACTTATTATTAATACAGGAACAGGACAAGTTCCAAATCAGTGCAGATTACAGTACATTATTACCATAGTAATTACCTGCAGTAACACACACAAATTGAACTAAATGGCCAATTGAACTAGAGTGAATGGCTTTTTATTCCAGTCCCTAAATAATGTGCATTCTTGGCTGAGTAGTTCAAGGTAAATAAAACTGCTTTAAATTTACTGCCAACTTTTTTTTTTTTTCCTTAGGTGGGGAATGGCAGGAGTCGAGAACTTTTTTTGCCATGCATACAGTATAATTATTGTACAGACTAAGCCTTTCCTGACTCCCATAGAAAGACAAAGAGGGTAAAAGTTACTAGTTACTATTTTATTAGCAGGTTTATTTCTTTAATTTCAGCCATGAAGTCATGTTCAACGTAGCTAAAAGAGTCGATGCCAAAGAATGTAGGGTCCAAATTCAGTGTTTTGTTTTCTGGAATGGTTTTCTTGAGAGAAAGGATATCTGCATTTGGAGGAGGATAGAAAACTAAACTTTTTTTAAATGATCACATTATTAAATAATGGAAAATCAGGGGTTTGGCCTAACTCTCACCCTATATAAAAGTGTTGTACCCACAAATCCAAGATCAAACCCAAGAAGTCAAACACTCTGGCTGGAGCTGAGGTGAAGCCAACCACCAAAAAAAAGATTAAAGCTCCAAATTGCTTCATTTCTCCCTACTTTACTATGTTACATGGGTACCCTGATGCCCATCACAGCCTGGGGAGAGCTGGGAAGCATCTTTCTGGAGTGCTAAAAGATGCTGGAGCCAGGGCTGGGAGGAGCAGAGGCAGAGGGGATGAGCCGGGAGCGATCCTGCCTACGGGCACCTTTTCAAGGTGAAATCCATCCATCCATCCATCCATCCATCCAAATTCTTTTTTCTTTCCAAATGGAAATAACATTTAGAGGGAAGCTTTCAAAAGAAATCTCTGCCTGGCCCCTAAGCCTGTGATTTTTGCAGCCCCAGGAGCAGCTGCCCCGACCATGGCAGGGATGCACACGCGTGTGTAAGGTACTCACGAGCAGCCAGTCCTGCAGGTGCCTGGGTCAAGACCTCTTTTTTTCATGTTTTTTTCCAGCTTTGCCTCTTGAAATGATTCTCCTGGGTTCTTTGTATGATGATGATATTACCATTCACTCCTTACTTGGAAGGACTTTCCTCCAGCTGGCTTTTTTTGCTGCCCCAAGCCCCACTCAACAAGTTCTTGGAGTGCAGAAGTGGCCCCAGGCTCTCCAGATGAGGTGCCTCCCATCTCCCCAGCACTGGCAAGCAAGAGTGCAATTAAAATTGCAATTATTCACAGATTTTTTCCCCCCTTTTCCTTCTCTTTCCTTTAGACAAGCACTAATATTTCCACTCACTTCTGGTAATTCAGACACCACCATTCCTTGAGCTGACTGTGGAGCAGGACTGGGTTGCATGTGCATGTTTTGTGATGGAGATGGGCAGTTCTTGAGGGCTTCAGCAGCCAGCATAGCCATGGAGAGCATCCTACACACGGGCCTGTATGAGAGCAAAAGGGGAGAACCTTCCCCACCAAAAAAAAAGCTTTATTGTGCTCTTTACCTGTGCACCTCTGCCAGGCACGCTGGAGTATCATTGTTCCTTTATCAAGTCCATCTCTCATTGTACTTTGCCTTCCTCAATTCATAAGAAAATTATTATTTTAGCAGGCAAGCATTTAATTAAGTTTCACTGTATTTGCTTTGGCTCCCACAGCATGGAAAAAAATCTTTGAACAACCGTCCATTGAACGTGGGTTCCGATAAAGGCACATGACGTGTAACTCAGCTTTATGCCATCCCCTCTGTGCTCTCCCTTTCTCCTGCCAAATCCCAAGCCCAGCTAAGGCTGCTGAGGTGCTCTCAGCCAGGTCTGCCATGCCAGAATCATACCCAAACCCTTCCAGCACACAGCAGAAGCAGCAGAACTTCTCATCCCTGCATCGTGCCTCCTGCCCACTCCTCCTCCTGCCCCCCACCGCCTGACTCACAAACTTGCCACTTCAAATTAACACCCATTAGGGCTTATTTCCATCAAGTTCTTCCTACGCACCCACAGTGGAGCACTACCTGGGTTCAAAACAGGGTTTAAGCCTTGTTTTGATGAGGAGTTTATCCCAGTTTTTTTTCCTAGGGAGGGTTTGCCCTCATTGGAGCTGAAAACATTGCTCTGGAGGGTGGGAACACAGCAGGGCTGCCTCTGAGGAGCAGCTCTGCTCCTGAGCTCACTTATTTCACCCAGCAAGTCCACAGCACATCAGTTCTAAGGGGTAAAAGGCTCTTTTTTCCTCCACGGTGCCAACAGGCACGAGCAGCTCATCTTTGTGCACTGATAGTGAGCTGCTGTTGATGACTGCTCCTCCTGTGCTGGCCATTTTTTGCTTTAACTTTCTCAATAAAGACTGAGAAGGAGAAATCCACAGTGGGTTTGGTATCCTCAGCTCTGAGCCCTGCTCTGCTGGCAACCACCAGGAGCTGGGACCTTTTCCAGCCCACGCACAGGCTCAGGTACCCCCAGAGAACCACCAGAGAGTCAGACCTGCCCTATGGACAGCCTGGGAAACGCCATCCCCATGGCCCTGTGCTATGGTCACTGATTTATTGCAGCCCCTTCCCAGCTCCAGAGGCCAAACCAAGTACCCCAGGATCCTCCAGATCCTCCAGCAGCCAAGCAGAGCTGAGCACAGGTCAATGCAGGGGACGTAGCATCTCTCATCAGCACCTGATCCATGTATTAACCACCACCAACCTGAGATGCACCGTCCCTCTTCACCTTAAAAACCCCTGAAGCACAGAGCAGGGCTTTATTTTCTCTCCCCCCCTCCTCCTCCTCTCTTCTCGTTACTGTTTTGTTTTGCAGCAGTTGCTGCTGTTGCCATGCTATCTCCTTTTGTTGCTATGGATTAATAGTGTTTTTTACTTATTTTTATGTATGTCCTGGGAACATGATTGCTTAATTTGCCCTGCAGGTTTGTCGGCCTGACAGGCATTTCCACATCGTCCCGGTGCTCACCTTATCTTAATCCAGTTCTGGGCTGCTTGTAGGGTAAATACCTGCAGAAATGTTCACTGGGAGGCTGGGGACAGGTATTTGCCCCAGCAAGTGGCCAGGGTGTGAGCAGAGGGGACATACTGTTCTTACAACCTCTGCTCTGCCTGCTCTGCTGTCATGGGGCTGTTTTTCATCTCACCCAGAATAACAACTCAGAAGAACCAGCATAATAACAACCCAGAAGACACCAGCATGCTGGTTTCCCAAGCCTGGGCAGAAGGTCGGGCTCAAGCTGTCCTCCACAGACCCCCAGAGCCCAAAGATGACACGTCTGAGGGCTTGTATAAAATATGCTCTTTTATGTTATTGTAATGGGCAGCAGGGTTTTGCCTCCAGCTTTTTCTGTCCCTGCAAAACCCTGGTCACTAGAGGGGGGCCAGGAGTCTCCAGGGAGCATCTGAGCTGTGCCACTGGAGGGTCTGTTGGCTCCAGCATGTAACGTGGTGATGGGAGTGAGGGTTTCAGAAAAAGAGTAGGAACAAAGTGTTTTCCAGTGATTTTAGGAGGTTGGTTTGAATGTTGTGGAGTCAGAAGACTCAGCATGGGGAGAGCTGAGTTCCTGAGGCCATTTACTCACCCCCCAGTTCATCCATGTCCCACAAACCCCAAGGGCTGGTCCATCACTGCTGGCTGTGGCAATGTTCAGCGTTGCTGGCCACCTCTGCAACGTTACTTGTCACCAGCCTGTCCAAGAGGAGAACTTGCATTAAGGAAACCACTGCAAATTTGTGGTTTCATCATGTTATATAAATGTGGAAGCACATGGAGGGGATCAGGAGGGATCTGCCTCAGGTCTGGCTCCACAGCAAACCCCTTGTGGGATACGCTGCTTTATTATGTTAAATCAAGCCCTTAATTGCTCTGCATCTCCATCCTCCCCACATGAAATGAGGAAAACAACCCTTCCTTTTGTCCCATTATTGAAATCTTTGGGGAAGTGACTTTGTCCTGTTATTATTTTTGCATTTGGCTCACCACAATGACCACCGAGCCCCGATGTGCTAACGAATATGGATACAGGGATCGGGCTCTTCCCTTCTGCAATTAATCTTGCCTCCATCCTACTGGGTCATCTAATGAGCAATACTCAGACAAATATCCCCCTGGAGTCGGTTCCTTGGTTGCACACATCAAAGGGGAGCTGGTGACATCATGGAGATCACAGAAAACATCAAGTCTGTCTGTCTGGGGCGGGGGGAAAAATAGCTTCTTGCAGATCCACAGCTGGTGGGGCTTTTAATTACACAAGGGCTGAGGAACATTCCAACCATAACATCCTGCAGCCTCCCCGCCACCAGACAACGCGTCTTTTATTAGCGTAGGAATGTATCTTTAATAAACTGGAGATTTTTAACTTGTCAGAGAGTGCCAGGGACTGATTCCACCACGGTCTTTCTTGGCCTGCCTGTTGCATGGGCAGCAGGGCAGGTCATTCTACAGCTGCCTGAGTCCCTTGCCCATGTTGCTGTCAGGCTGCTGTGATGCTTGTTGTTCTTTCTACACTCTCTGGTCCAAGACCCCTCTGATCTTATAAGGGGGTGACTCAAAGAATCCTCCATGGGCATCTCACAGCATCATCACAGAACGTTAGGGGTTGGAAGGGACCTCAAAAGATCATCTAGTTCAACTGCCCTGCTAGAGCACAATCACCTGGATCAGGTCATACAGCAACATGTCCAGGTGGGTTTTGAATGCCTCCAGAGAAGGAGACTCCACAACCTTCCTGGGCAGCCTGTTCCAGTGTCTGTCACCCTCACCGTGAAAAAGTTTTTCCTTATGTTTACCCAAAACCTCCAATGCGCCAGCTTGTACCCATTGCCCCTTGTCCTATCACTGGATATCACTGTCTTCCCTGTGATCCCACCAAAATCCACCCACACCCCTGCGAGGAGCACCCAGGAGCTCTAGGTGAGGCTAAAGTCAACCTGGCAGAGGAACAAGTCCATTCTACAGCCTTAATTACCTCCATCATCACCGTCACTGCCCACGTGTTTGCACAAACTGGGCTTTGTAGGGAGTTCCGTGAAATAAATCTGTTTTCTCCAACTCCAAAACTATCGTCACTGCTGTGTCTATATGTGTATGAACGTGTGATCTCCTCTAATTCAGTGGGGTTTGGGGCTTTATTTAAGGTTTGCCTTCGCTCTGCTGCAGGCAGCGCCGGAGGGAAGGTGACGCTGAGCGGTTGCTTTACGACTAACAAATCTCTCATATTGTTCCTTCTCCTTTATTTATCCTGAGCTGGAGGGGGGGGGAGAAAAGCAGCCTGGAAAAGTGTGCAGTGTAGGGGGATGTACAGCCCTGCAAATGGCTGTTTGCTTTAATCAGTGCTGGAGGAGCCCGTGGGGGCCGGGAGAGGTGTGACGCCGGAGATTTGTTCTATTGATTAACCCAGCGCCGGGATGGCAGGAATCAAACACTGGGAGTGGATAAAAGCCTGGGAGGTGAATAGAAGCTATTGTCGGGTTTGGTTTGCAGGTTATTGGGTTTGGGGGATTTTATTTTTCTTTTCCTACCTGCAGGGGCTGAGGGAAAGAGGAATAACTTTTCTAATATTCCTCCCCACTTGCCTGTTTCAACTTCCCTGGGTAATATCACACGCTAGAGAGACCCCCCCCCTCCGCCTGCCAGCCAGAAGTAAGATTTCACATTATTGCAGCTGACAGCTCTCATTCCTCAGGCACTTTCTTTTTCCTTCCTCAAAGGAGGGGGGAAAAAAAGAAATCAAAGGTTTCAAAACCTGAGCACCTTCTGAGCCTGCAAAGTGCAGCCCCTTGTCGGGGGGGATGCTCTGAGCAGGGGAGTGAGGCGGGGGACACACGACGTGATCCTGAGCAGCTTGGGAAGAGCAATGTTGGTTTGACATCACATTTGCCTTGGGCCCTTGGAAGATGTTTGTAGTTTTCAATTAATCTCATTTAAGTTTGGAAGTAGACGGAGAGGCGGGAAGGCAGGGAGGGGAGGCGGGAAATAAAAATAATTTCATGGGGAATTGTCTTTAATGACTTTTTAAAAACACATAATTGAAATAGGAGCTGATGGAAAATGTTTTGAGAGCGCTGATGCCAGCTCAGGGGAAGCAGAGAGGGATGCTCAGAAAAACCCTTGTAGGAGGGATCTGCTGGGATAGGGCTGAGCTGTGGGGGCACAGGGTTGCCCGGGGGGCTGGCAGCAGGATTGGGACCCACAGCCAGGTCCCCCATGGCCTGGGCTGTGCAGATGAGCCACCCTGGCTCTTGCAAAGCCCTGGAGAGCCCTACTTGCCATCAACAAGCGAGCATTTAATTTCCTTTTGCTGCTCTCCTGAGGTTGAATTTGCAAGCCTGGAAGCAGCCAGTGATTCCTGCATCCTGCCTGTGCCTCGCTCACCAACAAGGTGCCAGCCCCCACGGGTGCAGGAGGCCACTGTGGTGACACTGGGATGGCCTGGAGTGAGGACAGGGCATGGTCTGGATGGGCATCCCTAGAGGGATGGCTGGAGGAAGGATGGAGCCTGCTTATAGAAGTCAGGGCATAAAAACCTCTCTGCCTGGTGATAACCACCCTGAGCATCATTCCTGCCCACCAAGGGAGAGCCCAGGGTACCTCGGGGGACATGGGACACACCAAGCATCCATCCCATGTCCAAAGTCACTGCATCCCAATTATAGAATCATTTAGCCTGGAAAAGATCTCTAGGATCACCAAGTCCAACCTTCATCCACACATTCACCAGAGAGGAAGACCCGCTCACCAAGAAAGGCATCACTTGCTAGCTTTTCAAGGAGGATCCTGTGTCAGAGACTCCCACCAGCCCCTCACACACCCCAAGCCCCACACCAACCCCTCAGAACCACCCCTTGCTGGCTGCCTAGCCACAGAGCTGTGCCCTGCTCTCCAGCCTCCAGGCTGAGCGTTTAATTGATCGGATTATCCCTTATTTACTAATTAGCAGCCCCCGGCTCAGACTGCGGCGGGGGCCAGCAGCTCTTTCCCTTTATACCCCAGCAGTTGGTGTTTGACGGCGGCAGAGGCTCCACCAGCAATTTGCAGTGATTCATTTCTGCCGTGTAAAACTGAAACTTTCCCAGGAGCAAAGCGACGCCGCCAGGAAGAGGCGATGCCAGCCCCTGCCCACCTTCTGACTTGCCTTATTCTTCGTTATTCCACACCAGGGTTTGGTTTTTCTGGGTCTAACGAGCTCTGTAATTACAGTCAGAGCTAAAGTCTGCTGCTCCATGTAGGGAGAACTAATAGAGAAGTTATAACCCAAGGGGAGGGACTTGACACCAGCCCTCAGAAGACTTGGCTTTTGTCCCAAAGGGGTTACCCACGGTGAGGACACATCCCCCTGCCCATCACTTGCCTCTCTCCATCCTCCTCCATGCTGCTGCCCACGCCGCAGTCTCTTGCTCTGGGTATTCATCCATCCATCCATCCATCCATCCATCCATCCATCCATCCATCCATCCTCTCCCAGATTGACACTCACCGGCTGATGCCACCAGCAGTCAGGTTGTGCTCACATGCCTGGAGAGAGGCAGGCTGCAGGATTAGGCCCGTAGAGTCACCAGATGGTATTTTTGTTCCTATTAGCTCTTAATTACTGAGAATTTGGGGACTTGGGGAAAAAACCCAATCACCTGGCACTGTAGGGTCTTCTCTTTCCTCCCCTTGTTTGCCATCCTGTACCACCTCTGCTAAGGACAGAAAAGGGCAAACTATGACAGAAATATCCGTCCTTTGCAGCAGAACCTGTGAGGTCAGCGAGAGTGGCCCAAGGGTGTAAGATGCTAAAACAACAGAGTCGAAGGAAAAAGCTGAAGGGTGTGTTGTCAGGCTGGGTAAACCAGGCAGCTGTGGAGGAAGGACACTTGAATCCACTGATGATCCATTAGCAGGCTCCATCAGGAGATGTGAGTCAAGCTTCTGAGCCAAAGAGCACAACTTTTGACTTAAGAGCAGCCAAAACCTTGTGTGAGTTACTTAGAGGTGGCCCAGGGGCACACACAGACCAACACCTTTCCCTGCCAGGAGCCAGTTACATAAAAGGAAAGACTGCCATGGGAGAACATCTCAAAATACACACCCACAGGTCCAGGTTGCTCTGTGCTGGGGCTGTTGAGCATGCAGGACACAAGGCAGGGATGTTGGGGCTGTGGGGTGCACATGGAGCCCAGGATTACAGAATGTTAGGGATTGAAAGAGACCTTGTAAGATCATCTAGTCCAATCCCTCCAGGATGGAGGACAAGCTGCTGCCACACCAGTCAGACATGGTGCCATGGCCATGGTGCCCCCGGCTCCTGGCTGACCGGGGGTGATGCTGGCTGGGCACAGCAGGACGGGTCCTCCCCCCACTGCTGCTCTTGCCAATGGATCAATTGTGTTCGGGGAGCTCTGGGCTGTATGTAGGTCAGGCTTCAGCACTGCCATGGGGCTATTAAAATGAACAAGGACCCTCCCTTCCCCCCCGATTCAACCCCCCAGTGCCCAGCCCTTGGCACAGGGCAGCCTTGGCTCCCGTCCTAGAGGGGAAGAGTATTTCTTTGAAGCTTTGGGCTCATTTGAGCAAGGCCAGTGTGTGTGCAGCTCCTGGACCAGCACAGATGCTGTGTCCCGTACATCCCCCCCGAGCAATGAGCTCCCTGTTTGTCTGTGCACGAGGAGAGCTCTGTGCTGGGAGGGGAATGGGCAACATGACCCAGTTCATGGGTTTCTGTCAATACGGCTGGCACGGCTCCCTCTCGCCTTTGTGAAAGGGATGGGGCTGAACCAGCTCCCAGAGAAGGGGGAATTCTCTGCCAGGGGCCATTGCAGCATCCCCTGGGACAGGCTGGGCAGCCCCAGGGAGGAGGGAGCTGGATGTCCCACGAGTGGTTGCTCCCCTGTTTGTCTCTCTCCGGAAGGGGAGTAGATAAGAGACATCCTAACTTTCAACCTTGGAACCTCTGCTTTTGGCCACCCAGCTTTGATTCCCCCCCCAAAGAAGCCTTTATCACTCAAGGAGGAAATCCAAATCCTCTGGGAACTCGGGCTCCTCCCGGGCTCACTGGCTGGAGGGAGGGGGAGACATGGTAAGAGAGAAACCAAGCAAGCAGAGGAGAATCTTCCTCAAATTAAAAAATGCAGCAGTTTAGAGCAAACTTTGCACTAGCTGAAGATCTGACCTTGTGTTCTCTCCTAAGAGCAAACAAGAGGAGAACGAGGATCATCTTCTTTAGCCTGAAATTTGGAGTGGATCAAACCCCTGCTGTCCGGAGCCCCTACAATGAAGGGCTATAAACAACCCACGTTTCCGGAGGGTGAATTAAACAGCGAGTCCCGACTGTGCTGTAAGAGATGTTTATTTGTCCTCCATGCCTCTCTATAGAGAGTTGCACAAGGACTTACTAAATTTTAACCCCACATTGTTCCTGGGTAAACACTGCCCTTTTTTCCAGCGTGATGAGTGCTCACAACCCAGATAACAGAGCACGCAGCCTCCCAGCAGCGCTCCCAGGACAGCCCTGGGCATCAGCCCTACACACAGACCCCATGGCAGGTCCTTCCCAAATTGCCTGCAGACCTCTGGCAGTTTTCTGCACCTTTCCACCAAAAAATTGTATGTAAGAAGGTGGGGATGACCTTGGTCTGCAGAAGTGTAGCTGAGGCTACACCTTAAATCTCAGCTCCTCTCCTTATTTTACATTCTGGAGAGGGGAAGGGTGAGAAATGATGAGTGTTGGCCAAAGAGCTGTGCTCTGAGCCCCCAGTGAGTCAAGTCCCAAGGAGAACCTTGTCCCAAGGTCCTCCTACCCTAGCTGCCATTGGCACATGGAGCATGAGCAGCGATGGAGCAAAGCATTGAGAGCTTCCTCCTGAATTTGCACCATCACACCCAGGATCGCTGGTGAACACACAAAAAAAGCTAAGGGGGATTCATACCACTGCATATTTTCTGTTTTCTTTGATTTCCAAGGTCTAAACAACCTGCACTTCTGGACCATGTGCTGGGTGGGGAGTTAGGTCTACACATCCATCAGCAGTTGAGCAAGAAGAGCAGCCTGGAGTGCCATAGTGCTGGGGAGCAGGGAAGTGGTTTTGCTGCTTGTGAAATAAAAACTGAGTAAAAGCATGAAAAGTAAACCCCGATGCCTTGGTGTGAAAGCTGAGCCAGCTCTCCTTGTCTTACCAGGAACCCCCAAGTCCTCACTTCCCTGCTTCTGGGGGTGTTTTGGGGTGTTTCCTCCACTTTGGGGGGATGTTAACTACAGGAGATGAGATGCTGAACACGGCTCTCCAAAAAGAAGAAGGATCTGTGCCTTGTAGAAACATTTCTGAACTCATGTTTGTTCCCTCTCCTGGGTCTGGGAAGAATGTCAAAGCCTGCTCTGAGCTGGAAATATTTTAAGACTAGCACTCACTGGAGACTGAAACAATGGCAATTCTTCAGCTACTGAGGCTTTTATAAAAGGGCTTTTGACACAGAGGCTGCTTAGGGTTGGGTTGGGGCTTTTTTAAGTTGTTTTTTCTCCTGGAAAGTGCTGTGTTGGTGTCCGTGTGAGTGTTTGCACACACTGCCAGGTGTGCAAAATAATCTTGCCCGGGAGGATGCCCAAGCCCTGAAGCCCTGCTCAGATGCAGGCAGCTCTGGAGCAGGAGCCCCCCCTGGGATGCCCCCCCCGGGATGCCAGGCAGCCCTGCAGGAAGAAGACATTTTAGAGTAAATGTCAGCTTTTGCGTTTCTGGGTTTGGGGCTTTTTTTAAACACGTGGGTGGGACTTCTAATGCCCACACGAAGCTGAGACAGTTTCGGTCTCCGGGGCTTATCCAGAAGATTCACACAAACACTATGGAAAGTGTCTCTCTGCTTAGGAGGATGAAACTTGACGCTGCAGAGATTTTTAACCCAGTATTCCAGCAAGGAGCCTCGATGGTTAGTGTGTCATATCTGATAAAGGCTAATCAGCCCTCCTTCAGGCACCGTTCAATTCTTATTTTCATCTGCCTCCCATGCACGTTGCCTTATCTATGATACGTACTCACAGCCAGGCAAAACCAGTGCAAATTCTGCTCAGCTCTGGTCTCCCCTTGATCCAAGACCAACAAGGAAAAGGGTGAAGAAGTACAGACCCCACAACCAGAGTCCTCACCCAATAACACCTCCAGCATTGCCTGGAAACCAGCAGCCTCCAGCACCAGCTTGCATGGGTGTGGGGATGGAATCCCAGTGTGGGGATGGGGTCCCAGTGTGCAGGTTTCTGCCCAGTCCTGCTGTTGGTTGCCTGGCCCCAGTGCCTGCCCTGCTTGTGCCGTCCCACCGAGTCTTCTCTCCCCGAGGTGTCTGAAGCCTCCTCAACAATTACCCCAGTTGCTGTTTGTTCAGGCGATGTGGATTTAGCTCTCCAGCCTCGTGTGCAGTGTGTGTATAGGGAAAGATAGATTGCTGCTACTTTCCAGTATAAATCACATTCCTTACAACACTCCAAAGTAGCATTTTCAACCTCAGGGTGCTAATAGGATCCAGCAGGAGAAAGAAATGTCAGCTAAGTAGCAGGCGCTGTTTGGAGAGTGCAATGGAGCTGATCCACAGCCCCGGGGCAAAAGGAGCAATCCCAGGGCAAAGGTTAAAGAGTTCAGGAGCACTTCAGCCTACTTAATTACAACAGGCCTCTTACACAGCAAAAGATGGATGACTCAAGGCGGGCAAGGGGGGCAAAGCGGGGCCAGCACATCACCAGCTGCAGGGATGCAGGGGACCGCGATGGAGGGGACCACAGCAGCAAGATGCTGAGGGATGAGAAGGTGACCCACACCACACCCTTGGCCACCAGCTCTGTCCTTTCCCCTGAAAGTCCATTCCCATCCCCAGCTGATAAATGGGAATTTATATCAGAGCAGGCTGATGCTGGGGAGGTTGCATTGCCAGAGCTCAGTGCTCATCCAGGGAGATAAATAACCAGGAGCAAGAATAACTCCAGCTGCCAAGGAAATGGTTCTTGCTCCCCTGAAAATCATAAGAAACATTTTAAGGAGAAAAAGAAGGGGGAATTGGTTAGTGCTGCTGTTCTTGTCATTTTTACAGGATTTGCTTTCTGATTCCCTTTTATTTTGAATCTTCAGAATCCGAACGTGTTTTGTATCAGCCCCAAGGTGCTTCTGCTGCGAAGGTGCCTCAGATAATATTTTTAGTAGAGTTTTGACTTGTTTTCTGACACGCATCTGATAAATGTCATCAAAAGCTGATGTTTTGCATGGAAAAGGTCTTTTGCATTTTTTTTTTTTAATGTAAAAAAAAAAAAAAAGTAAGTAGAATAAAAATATTTCTTTCATTTCTCACCAGTGAGGTTTATGCTGTTTCCCTGGTGATAAAAGCACAAGGCTGGCTCTTGAGACATATGCATTTAATTCCCAGCTCTACCACAAACCCCCACAATGCCCTTGAACAAGCCACTTAGGCTCCGATCTGTACGGGATGAGATTTTTCTGTCAAAGCTCCTGTTTGGCCTCTTTGCTTGGGATAATATTTGAAAAATCCCACTCATTTCAGGCAGGCATCTTGTTCCCCAGCCCATCGCCCACTCACCCCACGCCAGGGGTGCCCACGGTGGGTGCTCCATCCCTGCACCCCGAAGCCCACCCGGGCTGGCCAGGGCTGCAGGGCGATGGAGCGAGGACCGAGGATGCCATCTCGTGGGAAGAGCCGGGCTCAGCCCCCACAGGTGACCGCGGGTTCCTCTGGCCCTGTGCTCCCCCCCCAGGTACCCCCAGCACTGCAAACCTGCAGAAATGCCCCCCCCATCCTCCCCGGGATGCAGCTCTGCCACCAGAGCATCACCAAAACCTCGCCAGGGCAAAGAATTTAGCATCTTTTATCAGGGAGGGGGCAGATGTGAGTGTCCTGCCCACCTGTAAGAGCAGGGATAGGGGCTTCCCTCCTCCCAGTGCCCCCCTCAAGGGTCTCCAGCCCCCCCCCAGCTCTGGGGGGCTGTCGTGGTTTAACTCCAGCCAGCAACTAAGCACCAGGCAGCTGCTCCCTCACTCCTGTTGGGATAGGGACAAAACTAAAAAAAAAAATAGTGAAGCTCTGGGTTCAGATAAGAACGGTTTAATAACTAAAATATAATATGATTGTAAAAATAATAGTAAAATATAATAATAGTAATTAAAAGGAGTATAACAACCACCACAAAAAAAGATAAATAAAAGCCAAGAAGAGGACAAGTGATGCACGAGGCAGTTGCTCACCCCCCGCTGACTGATGTCCCAGCAGTGATCGACCCCTCCCCAACTCCTCCCAGTTTCTACACTAAGTGTGGTGTGGAATATTCCCTTTAGTTCAGATCAGTTGTCCTGGCTGTGCTGCCCCCCCAGCTTCTTGTGCTCCTGCTCGCTGTAGAGCACAGGAACCCAAGGAGTTCTTAGCTGAGGATAAGCACTAACCTATCGACAGCTAAAAGATCAGTGTGTTATCAGTTATTCTCACACTAAACCCCAACACAGCACTGCACCAGCTACTGGGGAGAGAGTGATCCCAGCACTGGGGCAGCTAGGTGATCCTGTGTTCACCTGGACATCTTTTCACATGTCTCATCTCACTCGGGGGTGGGGATCGAGTGATTACCTCTGGCTCTGCCTCTTCCTCCTGTTCTGGTGACCCTGGTTCATCTTCATCCCTCACTAAGTGAAGCAGGACAGGGGCTCAGGAGAGGAGCAGGACAGTGAGGACGCAGGGCAGGAGGAGAGAGCCACCGGCGAGCCCAGAGGGTGGCCGGGGGGCCCCGTTGCAGAGGTCGGTGTCACAGCAGTGGATGCGGACCCCCGGCAGCTCCTGTTGCTGGCAGTGACGGGAGGTGGCACAGCCGCTGGTCAGCAGGATGCCCAGGACCACTGCAAGGCAAGCACAGCGTGGGACATCAGGGACAGGGGGAGAGCTGGGCTGGAAGGCGATGCTCTGCCAGCTTTACACCACAGCCAGGTCCCGTTTGAAGGCTGCAGGGTTTGCTTTGGGGTGAGAGCATCACGGGCTCCATCAGGCACCCCCAGCCCCTCCACAGACTCACCACTCTCTGTCTTAATGCAGAACCGGTGTTTGAAGCCCTGGTGGGAGTGGGAGCAGGTGATCACCTCGGGGTTAGAGCACCCCATGTCCACGTTTTTGGTGCCAACGATGATGTTGCAGCCATAACACTGGAGTCCAGACACTAAACAAGAACCATATGATACAAAATTGGATTTTTCCAGAGGGGGAAAGACTTCAGCTCCTTCCTAGCTGCTCTCTAAGGACGGCTTTGCAGGGCTCTCTGCCTCGCCAAGTCGCATTAAGCACTGAGCCAGAGCCCAGAGCCTCCTGCCACTGGTTTACCCAACGGGCCCGAAAAATATCAAAGCATCCCCCACTAGAGGTCAGTGCGAAATCAGGGATTAGCTGGAGATTGAAACTGGGGATCAAATAGTGGGAACAAGGCAGCTTTGAACCAGGGTTTGTAGAGAGGAGGTGAAACCTCCCAACCACAGACATCACCCAGCCAGGGCTCAGCCACTCTCAGGAGCAGCTTTTGCCTGTTTCACCAAATTCCTCCAGTTGAAGGTGTTCACACCAGAGGGGTGGTTTCATCAGTGTGGTTCAGTTTTGTCCCTAAACACCATCCTTTTATTGCAGGGTCTATCGATGAGGCAAAACAGCCCAGGAGCAGAACCATAGAATGCCAGGTTGGAAGGGACCTCAAGGATCATCTAGTCCAACTTCCAGAAGGGAAATCCTCGCTCAGAAGAACCGTGAGCCATCATGCCTGTGACCCCAGGACAGCATTGGTGTCCCCACAGCTCTGCACACTGGTATTGGTGACAGTTCAGTCCTTCCCTGCAGTGTCAGTGACTGTCTGGGAACTGCTTCCCTGGACCACCACATCAATGAAGCCATTTCTCAGGCTTCTTTAAAAAAAACAAAGCCTTCAAAGGTTATTAATTTACATCACCCACAGGGTTTAAGGCAGACGCAGTACCTGAGCTCTGGGCTGATTAATTAGAGCAACAAAAATCAGCTGACCAAAAAACACTGACCAAGAGCCCTTCCCGAGCCCAGCCTCGGCTGCTCCCGTGGGGTTTTGGGGAGGTGGGTGAGCACCCCCAGACAGCCGGGCACAGCGAGGGGACCCCCTGCCCAACAGCACCAGGGAAGAGGAGCCCAGAGGCCCAAGCTCCTTAGAATCATAGAATCATTTAGGTTGGAAAGGACCTTTAAGATCATTGGGACCAACCATTAACTGAACACCGCCAGGTCGCTGCTAAACCGTGTCCTTCAGCACCACATCTGCACAGCTTTACCTTGCCCACACACCCTTAATTTGTACAAAATATGACAACATTAACTCTTTCCACAAACCACCAACACACGACAACACGCAGCTACATCGCTTGGGGTGGGAATGCCCCCGATTCCTCCTGAGATAAATCACACCTTATCACCCAGGGGTTGGGGAGGATGCAGATGTCCATAACTCCAAAGCACGGGCACGCTCCGCACCCCGGGGACAGCAGCACTTACCCTCTGGCAGGACGAACACCACGGTTATCAGAGAGAGGATCCCATGGGCACCTCCAGGTATATGTCCCGAGAGCATGGGGGTCAGCTCCCAGAGCCCACCTGGGGCTTGGAGGATGAGCACCAGTGTGAGGGGGAGCAGGCAGACCCTGCTTCTCCTCCCAGCTCTTCCCCCGAGCCGTGCACGCCGCTTGCTCTTCACCTCCAAACCCCTTCACCAGAACAAGGGGTGCAGCAGAGATCTGGTTGCTCCCCGCTTCTCCGGCCAGCCCCGTGGTGCCCAGTCTTGATGCTTAATTTCTCCCTTTTCCTCCTGAGAAATTCTCTGATTCTTTCAGTCCGTGCACAGACGTGAGTGCGTATGTGCTACCCTTGGTTATTTCTGTCCTATTTCCTCTGTCCACGATCACTTCCCATTAATACTCCTGTGCAGCAGCTCTTGGAGAGAAATTCTCCCTAATCAAGATTTAGTTTTAAATCCACTTCGAAATCCTCTAATTCAGTTGGATTAGGCAGAAGGGGTTTGGGGAGATGTGTGGTTTTACTTTTTTTTTTCTTTTCCCCTCCTCTTTTTCCTCTCTGAGCTGCCTCATCCCCATGAACGGACCCACCGGCTTTCTATGACATATTGTGCTATTTAAAGAAGGCAGGAATAATTTTATTAAAGAGAAGCCGTCAATTAATTTTAAATCCAAGGCTCGAGATTCTCTCACAAAGTACAGCCCTAGGGATGGCTGTGGGTTAAAGGAAAAACCTCAATGAAACAGAAGTGGGTTTGAATGTAACGTATGCATTTGCACACAAGAAAATAGTTGCCTTAATAAAGCAGCAAGAGGCCAAAAGGGACCAGCCCTGGGCTTGCATCAGCTCCAGAGGGAGCCAGGCTGGGGCTGCTCAGGATTTGGGAGGCAGTGGAGGAAAGCACTGGGCTGTGATGGCTCCAACCTCACGGGGCCAGAATCAGACCCACATCCACATGGGGCATCACGGACATCACTGGCTGCAGAATCAGGCCCCCAGACCCTTCTTGGCTCCTCTATCGCTGTCCCCACAAGCAAAGCCCCAGCTCTCAGTGGAGCTAATGGGACTTAGAGAGCTAATGCTTACTAATAAGAGAACACAACCGAATGCATGGGATTAAAAAATTAAAATGACAAAATAAGCTGCTTATGCAGCCCATCCAGCAACCGCCTGCTAGTAGCACCTGAAACCCCCCACCCTGGGCACCCCAGCCCACCGGGCAGATCACAGGCACCTTCTCTGTCAGACACAGCTCCCAGCCAAGCAGGGGCTTGGACCTCATCTCCACACAGCACCTTCGTTAGCAAGCACTCTTGTTAAGGGGAAGCAGCTGAAACTTATCCAAGCAGGGGCATCTACAGCTGAGGAGGGGCAATTAGCACCTGGGAGAAGCACCTGAGTAACACAGTTCATTTCTTCAAATCACTTAAACCACCCACAGTGTCTCGCCTGCCTCAAAACAATGTGATTATAACAAACGTCTAACACAGCAAAGCCCGAAAGCCTCGGGTAGAAGGGATAAAATGCAGGAAATGGGATTGATTTAAACACATGCATAAATCAGAGCGTGCAATAAGGAGGGGAAACTAACTTTTAATCCCTTCATAAACTCATCGGTCTCTGGAAGCCTGGGCTCTGCTGAGGTGATGCAGCAGCTCTGCACAGCTGGTGGGGCCG
Source organism: Brachypteracias leptosomus (assembly GCA_013401335.1). NCBI lineage: Eukaryota > Metazoa > Chordata > Aves > Coraciiformes > Brachypteraciidae > Brachypteracias > Brachypteracias leptosomus. The sequence goes on along the minus strand of VYZX01002231.1, from coordinate 1,551,219 downwards.
GGGCCATGCACAGCCCTGGGCACAGCACCTGGATCCATGACCTTGGCCGGCAAAGTGGCTGCTCAGCCAGGGGCACATGGCACTGATTGGCCCTTCCCACCTAGAACCAAGCTGGTGGGACCAAGGGACATCACAGTGCACTAAATTCAGTGTTGGTGGCACCAAGAGATGCATCATGCAGCAAACTCAGCGTCAGTGTGGCTGAGGGACAAGCACAGTGCTCTAAATGTGGAGCTGGTGGAGCTAAGGGACATCATAGGGGGGTCAAGGGACAGCACCATGCACCCAACCCAGCACCAGTGGGGCCAAGGGCCAGCACCATGCACTAAACCTGGCATCACTGGGACAGGCAGCAGGGATGCTGTGGTAAGTAATCCTGGTGGGAACATCACCCCACATCATCTTCCAAGGCCAATTTGAGGTGTTGCTGGTGCTGATTCAGCCAGACATTTGTTTGGGTTTTATTCTGTTAGGATGTAGAAGGAGAAGACTTTTAGAAAAAAAGAAAAAAACACCCCCAGCCTCTTCAGCCGCTTCCACATCTGGAACCAGGGTCTGTCTCTTTTAATTTGCCATTAGTTCTGATGCAATTCAGGGATTTCCCAGCCCAGGGGCACCGGGAACATGTCAGGAAAGGACCTTCCTCCCCTTGCCTGAGAACAATTTGATAAGCAAATCCCCCGCTACGCCCGTGTTCCCGCTTAAACCATCGGGATACCCAGAAAGACGGCTCAGCCCTGCGCAGATTAGACGGGTTCGTCTGCAAATCCTGCTTTAGAGCTCATCCCTCCGGGAGGCAGCGCTCAGCACCCACCCACCCCCGCCCCGGCACCCACCGGCGGCGGCCCCGGCGGCACCGAGCCCCGCTCCGCGCCTGCCCGAGGCGGGACTCGAACCCCGCCTATTTGCCAGGGCGGGGTGCGCGGTGGGCGGGGGCTCGGCGTCGACAGCAGGGGGCAGTAGGAGAAGAAGAGGGCGCTGCGCTCTGATTGGGTGAAGGCGATGAATATATTAAGAAGGTGTCCAAAAGAGCCGGCATCTGTGCTATTTTAACAGGATTTTTAGGGTTTTTATATAAATTAGAGGAATTAGAGTAAAACCGTATTACGGGGATCGGAAAGAAGTGTTGAAAAGAGTAGAAGAAACTTTTCTTTTTTTACTCACCTGATGTGATGTGGAGTCGATGGCAGAGAGGTCCATATAATGGCTGGAGCAGCAAACCACAGCTGTGTTGTATGAAAGGAGAGAAGGTTAGCACTCCCCTTGATAAGGATGGAAGAGGCCCCAGTGGCCTATACAACACGCATACGGTTAAGGCACTGCCACTTACTTCGTGGCATCTAACCATGTTTTTTCGGGGTACCTTATAAAGAAAAGTTCCCTCTCGTTTTTTCCACCTGAGTATCTCCTTTTCCCGCAGCAGAGCTGAGCAGCAGGGTGGTAGTTCTTTCCCTAATACTATTTTAGTGGGTCAGATCAAAAGCCTTTTAGGCTGGTACTCTACAAATTTGTTCATAGCAACCTTCATATTTCCAGTACAAAACACCTGTGTGAAAGTGTCAAAGAAACAGCAGGACAGGAGTTTAAAAAGTAGTGTATATTAATGTGGAAAACCAGAGCACAAATGGTGTGCTCTGGAGAAAAGGAGGCTCAGGGGAGACCTCACTCTCAACAACTCCCTGGAAGGAGATGGGGTCAGTCTCTTTTCCCATGAAACAAGCAACAGGACAAGAGGAAATGGCCCCAAGTTGCACCAGGGGAGGATTAGGTTGGACACAAGGAAAAATTTCTTCCCCCAAAGGGTTGTTAAGGGCTGGCCCAGCCTGTCCAGGGCAGTGATGAAATCCGAAATCCCTGGAGAGTTCTGAAAGCCAAAGAGATGTGGTGCTGAGGGACACGGTTTAGTGGTGACCTGGCAGTGCTGGGTTAACAGCTGGACCCAATCTTAAAGCTCTTTCAACCAAAATGATGCCATGATTCTAAACTCCAGCCTGCATTCAACACAAGCAAAGCAACATCTCTCCTACCACAGAAGGGTGACCCAGCCAAGCCACCACACAAACCTCTTTCTCAGGGCTGTGCTTTATGAGATTAGCTAATCCTGGCTGCCAACCCACCACTGACATGCCAGGCTGGATATGATTATAGAGCTGATACCAACAGGCCCCAGCATTATTCCGAGGTGGGATACTAGGGACTTAACCAACCTTCAGAGAGGACAGCTTTCTAGTAGATCCTTTATATCAGAACCCTTCAGTTTGAGGGGGTTCAAGAGATTTCCTCCTGACAGCAGGGAAACCACCTCCCTTATCCATCACTCTGGCTTGGAGGGCAGAGCTGGGCAAGCAAAGCCACTCACACAGCCACAGCCACATGGAAAGCACTACACCACAAAACATTACTGAACCTATGTCAAAATGCTTTGCTGGAGTAACACACCAGCTTCTCCACCCTGGTAAAGCAGCACAGTCACATCTTGCAAGGCAAGTTTCATTGGCCTGTGAGAAAGGCTGAAAAAAAAAAATCATGAAGTTAAGAAATCATTTCAGCAGTGACACTAAGTCTAGAGACACCGTGTCCTTTCCTGGTAATGAAAAACCTCAAGACAATGATATTAATAGCAGTTTTAGCACCAGCTCAAGATGAGATCTATTTTTATATTTTAAGAAGAAAAGCTGTTACCTTGTCTTGCAACCGTCATCTTCACTGAGGCAACACGAGACAGTCTCTGAGCAGCCACTAGAGGAGAGGTTTGTACTGCAATTGATTTTCAGTTAGTATCAAGCACAGGAGGTTGATATATAAAAAAAGATTTTTGCTTCACCCAGAACAAAACATCCCCTTATAGCAGAACCCTTTGGGTGCAATAAAACTCATGTCTCAACACAACTCTGGAGCACCACAACCTATCTCCTGGGTCCTCACTCAGGAGAGGGCAGCAGGATTCCTTTCCCCTTAGCTAAAGGTCTCTGCTCAGGACACCTTCAGTTCAACCCTCTTGCTTTCTTTAAACAAATTTTGACTTGAGTTATGCTCCTCTTTGCTTTCTCCACAACAGACATCAAGCACCACGCTGCTCCTCCTCCTTACTCCAAGGAATCACTCGCATCCTTCTAATGGAGTTTTTAAGGGAGACTTCTTTGGACACAGACACTTCACACCAGTGACACACTCTTACCACAAGCATACACAGAAAATCCCACCTTTTTATTATGGCATATGGCATTTTGCTGGACGTGTAAATACCACATGGGTATGACAAAAAGGGAAAGAAATACCAATGCTGAAATCGATACAGAGTCATGCCATTATCAATACAGTTTCATACCATGGATTTTCAAGATACAAAAGTCTGGGTTGGTTGGTTGTTTTTTCCTTTTTACATTGAAATAACTTTACAGTGTTCTGTGAGCTTGCTTTATAACCAGAAGAGAAAGAAATTAAAAATATGCTGAGAACAACTACAAGCAGGATTCATTTTAATGGTTAACAGAAGAACTTGGTAACTTTGCTCTAGAACAGCATCTATTAAACACACGTAACAAGAGGTAAGCAACTATACAGAAGGTAAGAGGAGGTTTCACCACAGGAGCCAAGTCAGGGACAGGAAGAGGGGAAATCTGGAACTGTATGGTTTTATTTGGTCACAAAGTTTGAGCTGAGTGTTTAAAATGAAGCACCCTTAAAGATGCAGTACTCCTAGTTAAAACAATACAGAAACTTCCCAAGAGACTAGAACCTACATTCTGGAAAAAAAAAAATCATAAAAAAACCTTAGACATTTAAAAAAAATTCCACACACCTCTAGGCTCGGGACTTAACTTACTGTTACAAAGTAGACTGGCAGCTCTTCCTTAAGCAGCAACTGTGCCCAGAAGTTATGCCACCATAAAGTACAGTATCTTTGGGGTGTCCAACACAAGGCTGACACTTCTAACACGATGTCAGAACAATCCATTTGTCTGCCAAAAGGTCAGGCAAGAAAAGGAGACACTGCATCTTTTTTTTTCCACCACGTTGCCCAGTTCTAGCAAAGAGCTAAGACGTTGTCTTTGGGCCAAGACTAAGAGAAACCACTTTATCAAATATTCTTCAGGTTTCCTGCCAAACTGGATTTATTATTCTCATGTGGGGGGGTTTTTAACATCTTTTTTTTTTTAAAAACATGTTTTTCCTGACAGTCTCTCAAGTGATACTGGAACGTTTAACAGTCACTCTTCCACAGTTTAATTGTTTTGTCGTTTTCTAGTGCTGCTGATGCAATGATGTTTTCTGTTGGGTGACAAGCTGTTGAGATTACCACATCTAAACAAAAAAGAAAGAGATAAGAACATCATTATTTGAAGAAATGAAACCTGGTTCCTAGCAGGCGTGTCTGAAGATGGCCACATTTTGCTATTACACTTGAAAAGAGCACAGCCAAGTTACTATTTCCTTGTAGCAGAATTACAAATGCTTTGTTCATCAATATTTTCCAACTATTGCTTCTCTCTGAGAGGAAATACTAGCAAAAGAATTGAGAGTAAGTAACTGGAAAGTGTTTGACAGGTTTCAAAATGTAGAACTCTCCAGATTCCAGTTCTTACTTGCTTTACAGGCAAAACTCTTGGTATATTACATCAGAGACAGCTAATAAAAGCCCAGGTCATTTTTTTCTCTCCATCTAACTTATTTCCAATGTTTTTTTTTTCCAATGCTTAGATCTTCAGAGCCTTGTCCTAGCCTGAAAATGAAAACCTGCTGCCACTGCCCCACCTTACAGTCCAAAGCAATGGTCTTACATCAGAATAAGCATTAATTTCACAGCATCTCCTAGTCAGTGCAGTGGAAGTGCTGTCCTCTTAAGGATTCAGACTGAAGCACCCACCAGGTGACACCTCAACACATGCTCCACTCTGCCTCAGGAACAGGCAGAGACATTTACAAACAGCAGGGTCACATCAGTCCTTATCCTGTCAAGAGCTGCTGCTTTAGAAGTCACTAATGGGTCGTTTAAATATCTCCACCAGTTCTGAACTCTTCTGCAAGCTGATGCCAAAGTCCTCACAGTGAGAGAATAAACACTTGCAATGCCCATAAAAAACCTTCATAAAAAGGAGTGATCTCCTAGGGTTCAATTAAGCTTCAACCAGCCAAGAATTTATGGGTCTGACAGTGGAAACTAAACAGCAGAGAGAGAACTCTCAAGCCAGGCCCTCATTGCAAGCTGATGTGAGGGATAGTCCAACAATAAAAAACAAAATCCTCCTCCACACCTGTATGTCCTTGTAATTTCTGTACAATCTCTTTTGTCTGAAGGTTCCAAATATAAACCAGGTTGTCTTCTGAACCAGACACAATCCACTAGAGCAGCAGAGAAAAAGAAAAAAACAAAACACAGTTATTTTCATCTTTCTCCTCATCTAGAGCTAACAGATTATTCAGGAAACATTTCATTGTCATCATATGAAAGGGAACTTCCAACATTATATGACTGCTGGACATGGTTTGTTCTCTCTCAGCCTCCATACAGGCAGCAGGAAGCTTTGTTCCACCCTGCACATGCTGGAGGAGGAAAACTACAGGAGCAAAAGGTGCTAAGGTGGTTCTGCTGGGGCTTAATCTCTGCTGATTTCTCCTGTCACCTCAACCTACCACCTGATGGCCAGTTGCTGTGTGGTTAGAGTGAACTGACACACAAGCAGCTGCTCTCCTGCTGCAGGAGAGTCCTTTTCTAGGGCAGCAGGTCCACCCAGAAACACAGAGTGCTCAGAGGGACCTTCCTAGGACACCCTTTTCCCCTCACTGCACTACAGCACCTACCTGAGGAGGTTTCCAACCCCAAACTCCCATTTTTTCTACAGAGAAAAGCAGTGAAAGTTGCCCACCAGCAAAAAGCACCTCAAATAAACACCAACCTTTCCACCAGTAACGGAGAAATTTGCAAATATGCAGTACTTCTCATTTTTGTGTCCTGTGTATGTCTTCAGGCACTGAAAGTGAAGAGCCATGAGATATTAATACAGCTGAGAAGTAGTTTTCTCAATCAAGTACAAACCCTTTTGGCAGAGCAGACTAAATATATCCATGTTTCCCATCCTGGCAACTTATAGAGGATGCAGAGGGCATCTCTGCCCTAGAACACTGAATTTTGAGGAAGGGAAAAAAAGCACCCTAAATTTGTCACTACCACAAGAGAGTAATAGCAATTTATTGTCCATAAAAAGAAAAATGCAGAAATATAGTTTTACTTCATGTCCAAGGGCTATGCAGGAGCCCAACCACTTCTCTGTTTTCAAAGGCTTCTTTAGTCCTCTCCAATAAAGGAGCACTAGCACTTTTTTCTACAGTATTCAGAAAATGTTAAGCAAGTTTAGAAAGCAAGTATGAAATCCAGATTTTCCTATAAGCTTAGTTAAGTCCACATAGCAAAGTCAGGATTGTTCTTACCTTTCCTTTGCTGTAGTCCCAAAGTTTAAGAGTGCTAGAAAATAACAGAAAAACAAAGATTTTAATTCTTGTGGCTTTTTTCCTCTGACAATTTTCTAGCAGCAGAAAAAGTTTCTCCATACTAGAGTTCTTGAAGTCTACATGGATGACTTTAGCCTGGCAGGGTTAGTTATCAGTTTTACTGCCATGTTCTTCACATTCTCCTCCATAAAAAAGGGGGTATTTAAATATTTCCCCACACCTGCAAGTTTCTTTATAATGACCAGACAACAATGGAAACAATGGGCAGGATCACAAATGACAATGAGAGAGGATAAGGTGGTTTGGCCTTAGACATCCCCCAACTCCTAATGCAGTCTTTTATAGGCTAGATTTTCTGTCTCTTGATGTTACACAAAGAACCTCACAAGGAAATGTTGAGGTTTGGAAAGGTACAAGGAATAAATGGGAGTTGCAGTCACTAAGTGGAGTCAAGACTTTAAGAAGACCCAAGTCCTGCCTGGGCCATTAGCAAAGCACAACATCTTTTCATGTTTCAAAGCATGTATGAGCTTAAGCAGTATCATGACTGTGATAGCTCAAGAGCAGCAAAATAAAGTTTTATCTGATACTCAGACACTTCCAAACCTGTGGGTTTTTCTTTTTTAAGCTACTTACTTGTCCAAAGTTGCAGCTAGTATGTATTTGCCATTTGGTGAGAACTTCACAAAAGACACAGGAGGGTTATCATCATCTCCAGGGAAAAGAAAAGCAGTATTAAAACAGTGCTCTGTTGTATTGTCTCATTGACAGTGAATTCCTTTTGATAGTAACTTGTTGCTAAATTGTTTCACTGAACTAAGCTTTCAGTTCTGTTGTCCCTTGGTATTTCAAGAAAGATGTGTAGGAAAGGTTTTCATTTATTTAAAAAAGGAATATTAAGCATTTTGCTCACATTTTCAATAACCTTTTGTAATTGAACTTCCCTTCCTTGCATCAACACTTATCAGAGCAAGACTATCTCTACCTTTCAAAAATCATTAATTAATGATTTAAAATTAGCTAAAATGAGGCCCCATCCCTGGAGATACTTAAAAGATTTAATGTGGTGCTGAGGGATAGGGTTTAGTGGTGGGTTAATGGTTGGACTCAATCTTACAGGTCCTTTCCAACCTAAATGATTATATGATTCTATTATATCAGAATACATGTCATATATTAGATTACAATGACATATAATTTGCCTATATAAAGCTTTATAAGAATATGAAGGACCAGGATGCCCAAAAGGTGGTTCACAAGATGCCTTCCTGCATCTTACAATAAAAAAGCAGCTTGTGTAGTCAAAATTCCTGTTTCCATCACACCAAACACCACAAACCACCTTCTTGTTGCAGTTTTGATCTGCTGCACAGCAAACACTACACAGCTGAATGGCAGGAAGCTTTGGAAAACCCTCATTTGTCCATCTATAATACACAACACTTAAGCAAGTTTTCATTCACATGAGGGGATAGCTCCTCTTACTGCAATAGACAGGAGGACAGTGCACTTACAGAATGATAGGAAGACAGTAAAATAGAGCTTAAGGAAGCCACTGCTAACAGCAATGATACAGAATATCTATGCCACAACTTAACAGCAAAAAATAAAGCACAAATAAGAAATATTCCTACTCACCAATCAGTGTTTTCAAGCACTGGCCTGATGCTGTATCCCAGATTCGACTATTAAAAGCACACAAGAATCATTACTGTTGGTTTTGTTCCCATTTTAACATGACAAATACAAGTTGTTTTTTTTAAATCATCTTTTTAAATGCAAAAGGTTTGAACAGTGCTGCAGACAAGAAATAACCACTTACCAGAGTCCATCATAGCTACTTGACACTATCAGGGATCCATCACGATTAAAATGCACCTGTAATATTAGAGAAGGGGAAAAGTAACTGTGCTGATGTTCATTAAGATCCAATGTTTAAGGTCCACTGAAAGTATTTAACTTCCATCACTGGCACAGTAATTCATGGGGATAGAAGAGAAAGTCAACAGCATACAAACAATAGGCATTAATTTAGATGGGTAACATGATCAAAACAAAGATGTTTTCCCCCTCTCATTGTCTGGTATAATTACAAAGAAGGATGGACATTAAGTACAGCTGTTTATTGAAGCACCATGGACTGGAATAGATGTTTCCTCAGAGGCTAAGAAGGGCACACAAACACACAGACACTCTGTTCAAGCAGCATTAACTGATCAAATAATACTATCAAAACTGAGGATAGTACACTGTAATTTTAAGGGCATGGAACTTAACCTCATATTTAGCCACATATGTTTTAAGGTCAATTTATTGCCCCAAAATACTGCTATTTTAAATAATTACTACTAACATGTATTTGTAAGTGTGAAATATCTTCTACACGAGGCAGAACAATCATGTTACAACAGCCAAGGTTCAGCACATTTTTTTCAGTTTCCTTAATTTCAAAAAAACATTGAGAGATGAACAGCTGGGTTTACTTCTATTTGAATGGATATTGGTGTACTCCAAGCTTCTTTCTCCTATTAATTGAATGAGATTTGAAACAATATATTATGGAACTACTTTGCTGTGGACTTTAGTAATACCTTGGAATAACACAAAAGCAACTGATGTTCAGGTTGTTCTCTGAGCCTCAAGTAACCACAAATCCACATCCCAGCATCAGATTCTATACCAGCCACATCACTATTCACTGCTCCCCACATCAACACTTAGGACCAAAATCCACAAAGGAAACACTGTCCATTTCATCCTCATTGAGCAGTGACCACTGGGAAATCCCCCACAGCCCACCCAATACACTCTACAAGGGCTTGATAATGAGATTTAGAGCACAACCCCACTCCTCTCCAAGCAGAGGCAGGATGGGAGCTCTGCTGAACAAAATAAGTGTGTTAGTGCATTTATTTCTCAGAAGGGACTTACAGCTGAAACTGGGTCAGAATGAGCAGGCAATGTCTTGAGGCACTTCCCTGTTTTCACATCCCATATCCTCACGCTTTCGTCAAACTGAAGATTGAAGAAAGGCACAAGGTGGTTTAATGATGCACCTATTTGAGGCATGCAAGGTGTTAACAGCTCGACAAGATGCACGTGCCCTCCTCCAGCCTGCACCAGGACACCAGCACCCACAGGGCAAAAACACACTGGGAACAGAGCTCCCTGAACTCTTCCTCTTCAAGCAGGAAGCCTGAACCTTGAGGATCTTGAGGATGGGTTAAGGACTTGGCTGCATCCCCAAGCAGAGACAGCAACAACTCTGCCCAGTTCACCTGGTTGCAAGCTGTGTTTGTGGAGGAAGAGAGGGAACTTAAATGGTGTCAAGAGGATGGAGCCACTCTTCTCAGTGGTGTCCAGCAACTGGACAAGGGCAACTGGCACAAGCTGGAACCCAGGAGGTTCCATATGAACAGGAGGAACTTATTTACTATGAGTGTTCCAGAATCCTGGCCCAGGCTGCCCAGGGAGGTTGTGGAGTCTCCTTCACTGGAGACATTCCAAATCCACCTGGACACGATCCTGGGCACCCTGCTCTGGGTGAGCTGCTGGAGCAGGGGGGTTGGATGAGATAATCTCCAGATGTCCCTTCCAACCCACACCATTCTGTGGTTCCATAAGGGGTTGTAACCAGTAATCTTCCTGCTCCCAACCCCTGGTAACATGGCTAGCACAACTAGCACCATTTCATAAGGCTCACAGCCATTCTGTGACTGAGCAGGTCATGTATTTGTTCCCTTTCCTCTCATTCTCAGGCCTTGAAGGTCCTGTGAACCAAGCAGGCAAAACAAACAGATTTCTTCTTCCCCTCTTCTTCCCCTCCCTACCAGCCTCAAGATTCCTGGGCACTGGACTGATTCCTCCCTTCCTCACTGGCCTTGAAGGTTCCAGGCACCTGGAAATTGCCCACTCCAGAACAGGGGATGTGTAACAACACACAGAGCACTGTCTATAAAATCAAGCAGTTAAATGTCCCAAGTGGGGAACCTGGTCCAGAGCTGGTGCTGGACAGTGAGACCATGACCTGCCCCAGTAGCCAGGGACACCCTGGCCATCCCCTGCTTTCTCCAAGCACTGAGTGACTCATTCTTTTATTTTATATGATTTTCAAGTCTAGATTATGATTGTTATATTGGTACAGCAAACTATGTATTAAGGTATGACCTGATCTACAGAGGGTTCGGATGATTAGAAGTCATACTTAAAGTTATAATCTAGGCAATTACAAATTAGAAGATGTATTAAAAATTCTGTATTACACTATCTATAAATATCACAATGTTGATTCAGCTTGTAGAAATCCTGTGCCATTCTAAACAAATTCTGTGCTATAATAATAACAATATCCTGTTAAGAAAAAAACCCTTTAATTATAACTATGATTTAGTGCCATCACTGCTCTGCAAATACACAACACTCAGTGCCAAGTGACAGGGGTATGTAGTACTTGCTTTGCACAAAGAATAGAATAAAATAAATTTTAAAAAAATCACTTACTGATCCAGAAACGATGAGGTTTGACTGAGGGTTGAAGTTGCAGCAGAAAACGTAGTTACTGTGCCCTTTCAATGTCTTTAAGCACTTACCCTGAAATAAGATTTAGCAGAATTAAATATACAGCATCCTTCAGAGTGATAAATGCATTCAGATAAGCTGCATTAAGGTTAATCACTGTGCAGCACACAAAGAATCCATCCCTAACCTCAGATTTAGATGGGCAGAGGCCCAGCTAGAGCAAAACAACAGGAAAGAAAAATCCCCATTCTTAATGATTGCAGCTGAGTTGCAAACTCTTTGGGCAGCTCAGGAGAACCACACAGTTTAACATACCTGATCAAAATTCAACTCAATTAGCCAGTTATTGTACTCACAGAAAAGGAGGAGAGAAGCAAAAACAAGTGAAGCTATAAGAAGTTACAAACAGGTTTCATCTGAGAGGCTGCTTTCAAAAACAAAGCCCATGGTTGCATTGCCACCATAAGGCTTAAGAGCTTCTTAAGGCTTAAGAAGGTAAAACCAGACTCCTCGTGGTACCCAGAAACATCCTCCTCTTTCCAGGAGCAGACAGCACAACCCCCTCATCCTCACAGCCCATTCAACCAGCAGCTCATTGAAAGCAGGGAAGAGTGAGGATGACCCAAACAGAAGTCAGTGCTTAAATCTACCTTCTCTCATCACAGCACACCAAGGCTGCCTCTCAGAACATGAATTAAGATGCCAATGTTGAGGAGAAGGAAAGTAAATATGTTTCCATCCTTACCGAGCTTACATCCCATATTTTAAGAGTTTTATCATCAGAGGCAGAGACAAGAAGGTTGGAATCTGATGACCAAGCAACATCGGAGATACCCTAAAAGAAAGGAAAACAAGTCTCTTCTCAGCTGTTTGTCCACTGAGAGGGAAATAGAAAACACATTATATTCATAGCTGAACCTTGAAAGAAAATTGAGCATTGAGAATTCATTGATCTGAGTGGGTTAAGAGCTCCTCTGACACTTGTTCATTTTAAGCTCATATACTCCAAAACCATCAATAGCTCGTTCACATCATTCTTGCTGTGACCACCAACACCCCTTCTTGGGATTCCTAAGCAGTGTGCTATATAGACTAATCTGAGTAAGTGGCTTCTCTTCATCACAAAAGGCTTGCTCTTTATGGTGTGAGTTCCTAAAGGCTGGAGAAGAACAAGATCCTACTGATTTTTCTTTTGGTGAATCCTCATTTTTGCTTACAAAACTTCAGCATGCAAGAAACTAAAAAACTGAAGGGTTTGGGAGTTTTTCTCTGTTTTCTTCAGAACTTTGCAGAATGAGTAAGTGTTGTGTTTATGCAGGCAAACCCACAGGAAAAATTCAGTCTCCTTAAAAGGCAAACCATTCCGCTCCATATACAAAGGAAGGATGGAACAGGACACAGCATTAGTTTACAGGGATTTTCACCCAAGGAGGCACTGCCCCATGTCTGAGGTGGGTGTTGCTGAAATGAAGGGACTCAAGAGAGCAGCTGGGCAGTGTGCACGCAGGTACTTCATTATCAGCCTGAATTTCACCCATATTTCCAGCCTGACTTGGTATTACTTCAGCAATTCCAGCTCCAGGCTGTTGCACAGGACTGTATAAACAAAGTACAAAACAAGACTGAAGAACAAACCTTCTACACAAATCAAACTAACCAAGACTGGAAATTTCTGGATGAGGAAAAGAAAACTAAATTCTTCACAAATAAATTGATACCCAAGTGCCCTCTTTATACTTACCAGTTTATGACCAGATACTGTTTTTTCAAACTTGCCATCATATGCTCCCCAAATTTTAATGAGTTTGTCAGCAGCTGGAAGAAGAATGTGCCAGTTAGGAGATTAACAGCACTAACAGATAGAGGTGGAAGGAAATATGTTCACTACATCTCTGCAAACACTGGGGAGCTCTCCCTCTCCAGGCAGACCTAAGTGTATAAGGTAATATATAATCAGTAAAGAACAGTTTTGTTCAGGCCAAGCTGCAGCAGCTGAGGTTACATAAACTGCCTGGAATGCACAGAGGCTCCAGCAGCTTCAGTTTCTCTGGTGACAACTTGGGTTTCTACTTTTGTTTTAGATTGCCAGGGGTAAAAGTAGCACCATTGCATAGGAAGGCTGGAACATTTCTGCTCCAAAAGAACAGAAATTACATCACAAGCTGGACTGAATTAATACCTGTGAAAACCCAAACATATTATCCATGTTACCTTGCAAAACATGCCAGAGAAAGACTGATATTTGCCAGAGCTAGAGGTTGGAAAACCTGGGTGGGGGTGAGAGGGGACTTTCATAAGGACACTTTAACATAAAGTTGATTTCTATATGGTACACTGCACTGGTCTTAAGGCAACCTGCAGTTAAGCCAAAGAGCCAAGTAATTCCCATGTCTGGAAGATGCTTGAGTGGCCCTCACCTTGATATTCAGCAGTGTTCTTTTCAATAGCCCTTTCCTTATATATAGATCCTCTCTGGATCACCAAGGCTCATATAAACACATTTTGAAAGGAAAACTATCAAGCCATATTGACTACCAAAACAATTTCAGGAAATAACAAAGCTAGTAGGAAGAGGACTTAATCTACCACTTAAGGCAGCAAGTAGTGAAACCTTCTGCATGCTTCACTGGGGTAATCAAAGGCTCTGATGTATTAAATACCACAGAAACACGTGGCCAGTCCTCCATGCCACACTCTACAGTCCAGTTGAGCAGCACAAAGCCACCTTCCTTATTTCCTAGAGCAAAGATCCTGCCTGTACACAAAGATTAATTGAAAAGCTTAAGCCATATCTTTAGTGACACAGAAAAGCACAAGGCTTTCCTTTGCACAGAAGAATCCTGTGCTTGCTTGTATCCATTTGCTCAGTAAAGAAAGCTCAACAGGTGAGGACTCTCCAACTTGGCAATGCACAGAAGACCCAGTGTTCAAAGTAACAGAACTTAAAAAGCTTAGAGCAGATCATCTCAAAGACTGACAACTTTGATATTGCTCCTTTAAAGAAAAGCCATGACACAACATCCCTCCTCCATCTGCTGGAGGTAACACTAAAGACAGGCAGTTCTCCAAGGCCATGCTTGTGTGTTTTAGAGGAGATAAAAAGAGAGCAATACTTACAGGAGCTGGCGAGCCACTCTCCATTAGGACTAAACTTTACTGATGAGACTGCCTTTGTGTGCCCTGCTAATGTGAACTTCAGAGCATAGTTGGGTTTTACTGGTGCAGGCTGCAAAAAAAAACCCATATAAATGAGTTTATAAAATTCCCAATTTAGTATCTCAGCGACAAGTTCTGTATCAGACTTGGTCAGTACACACTCACAGGCTGCCTGAATCTTCACCCTAATAGAGATTTCAGGGTTTATATTTCCCTCCCACACTCTGCAAATTCAAAAAACAAAACAAACCCTCTTGCTGTCTGGGGCCAGCAGTGCCATACTGCTGCATGTGCAACACCAACTCACCCTTGATATGAATTTCATCCAAGCCAATAGCAAAGAAATGAGAGCAATCCAACAGTCTAACCTTAAAGTGCTTGGTAAATCAAAATAACACTCTTGGTATTGATCTGAGTAGTGCTTAAGTGTTTGCAGTTTTCATCCTTATGAATTAAATCACAAGCCAATTCCTCCCTACCCCTAAAATCCCATTTTTTTCCCCCCTTTATCACCCTTTGCAAAGGCTTCACAGTTAGACAATAACATCTCCTCTGAGCATCTGCAGACTTCAAAGAATCTGAACAACAACTGCTTCCCCACTTTGTAACTACAATGGTAGATTCACCAATTCTCCAGTCACCTCTTGGCATTCCAAGGATACAAACAACCTGCCTTTTTAATGCTCAAAGTAATGAGAAGTATTTAGTTAAAAGACCCTCCACACACACAAAAAGACCCGCCCTAGCAGCACAGAAGAGGCTGCACTCCATCCACCTTCCCCATAAAATCCTCAGCATTTTTTCAGCTGAAAAGAGCAGAGGCAGAGATCTGGAGACCTTAATCTATCCAAGAACTCAATTCTCTGATCCTGGTTTGCCTGTTGAATATGCAGGTAGTCGCCATGTGTATTTACAGAGATATTGTCGGGAGCCCCACACACACCTTGCTCTGATTGGTCGAGGAAGAAGGAGTAGATTGTGTTTTGGTGGATTCTGCATCTGGCTTCTTTTCTTCTGTTGCCATGGTTCTGAAGCTGGCAAATGAGACTTATGGTGCTTGAAGGGGAGAATGAATGCGCTGCTTCAAAAGGCAGCCCCTGCCACGGAGAGGAGAACCGCGCTGAAATGAAAACCTGGGAGAAAAACAAAATACTCTCATTAGCTGTCAGAAAGATTCTCAGCAGCTCCAAGAATGAGATTAGCCTAACTGCAGCTCGCCAGAAACCAGGAAGAGAACTCATACTCTGTAGCAGTTTAGCAACACAGCAATATTTTAGGCCTTTAAACCTACTAAAATGCAAGACCAAGAAGCCAAGCCACAGCCTTTTATCAGTTCTTGGAAAGCTCTTCTCCACTCTGCTCCATTCTGAGTAGAAATAAAGCAGAATAGTGTTTAGGTGTGGCAGGGTTTTCACATCAAACTCCCCAAAATACTTCTAACAAGTACTTAGCACATAATAAACACAAGTATTTGTACAAAAGGTGGAAGGAACAATACAAGGTCTTTTTTTTCAGATTTAAGGATAGGGGAATCATATATAACAACATATGATTATGGGGATACAGAATCATGATGAACACTAAAAACAACAGGTATTTCCAAAGCTTAAGACCCTATTAGGTTTCTTTCATCTTGGAATTCAAGTATTTCAGGCTCACATTTCCCTCCTAAATGGTTTGAGCATCAAATCACACCCTTCCCTGCCCAAGACTTTCACCTGACTGAAAGCCAGCCTTGTGCTAGCCTCACCAGAGTCACTTTTCTGTAACAAAACCCAAGCAAGCCCATGCCAGTGTTGGGTCACCAGGGCTGGTGCTGAGGGAACAAATCTCCATCGCTGCTCACCTACATTTCAGCTTGGTAATGGAATAACCTTCAGCTCATGCTGGAAGGATCTGCCTTCAAAGCACACTTGCAATGTTCCACCACTGCTACCCTGATTTTGTGGGTGGCAGCAGACTGAGGAGCAGGGGCTGGGGAGCAGGAGCATTTGCTCTTCCACCGACTACAGGCATTTGAAGCATCTCCTCAGGAGAGGAAGGGAGGGTTGAGCAATGCTACCAGTTGCCTGTGGCCTTTAACAAGCTCCTCTCCGCAGCGTGGAGAAACCCCCGGGGGCAACGATAAAAAAATTAAAGTTTTCTACGGTCCACCAGACCCTTTCCAGCGAGAACTGACCTGGGAAGCTCACCAAACACACCCCCCACACAGTGCCCAGCTCCGGCAGCAGCTCCCACCGCACACTCCAGGCTGGGGAGCGGGGGCTCGGACGCGGGTTCCCGCAAACC
>VYZX01002231.1:1419814-1533565 GCA_013401335.1 Brachypteracias leptosomus | reverse complement strand
GACAAGTCCCTGAAAGGAGGTTGGAGCCAGGTGGGGTCGGGCTCTTCTCCCAGGAAACAAATGACAAGAGGAAATGGCCTCTAGTTGTGCCAAGGGAGGTTTAGATTGGACATGAGGAACAATTTCTTTCCCTAAAGGGTTAAGGGCTGTCCTAGGCTGCCCAGGGCAGTGGTGGAGTCCCCATCCCTGAAGGGGTTTAAAAGCCGTGGAGATGTGGTGCTGAGGGACATGGTTTAGTGGTGCCCTGGCAGTGCTGGGTTAACAGTTAGACTTGATGACCTTAAGGGTCTCTTCCAACCAAAACAAGTCCATGATTCTATGGTTGGCAGGGAGGAGGCTGAGAGCTCCCTGTTGTGCCCTCCTTCCACCGCAGGTAAGGCCCCTGAGCTTTGCCTTTGCTCTGGGTGGCTCTGTGGGGAGCAGGCATCAAGGGCAGCAGCACCAGCCAGGCGTGTGGTGTGGAGTGGGTCTCATCAGGGCCCCATCCAGCCCTGGGTGACATTCCCATGTGGTACAGGTCACACTGGGTGCTGGTGGGCAGGCACACAGACACAGCTCTGCTCCCACGTGTTGTGGTCCTTCAAAAGCCATTGAACCTGGTCCCTACAGGGTCACATGTCATTAGTTTGGAATAACAGGTCTGCCCCTTTGGAAGCATACACCATTACCACAGAGAAAACCATTATGAAAAGACCAAGGCAGTAATGTATATAATGCATGAGGCTGATGTTGAGCTGTTTAACACCATAACATTTGCCTGGGTGAGAGTATATGTGAGGCAGCTCTCAGTATACCAGTGTACAAGAGCCCTGACTCAGAAAAGCGTTTAACTTTGATTCATTAAGGCCAAACAACCAACTTAAAGTTAAGCCTGTGTTTAAGCACTTTTCTGGAGAGCTGTGGTTTTGTTCTGAACCACAACCCAGTGCCGCACAGAACATGTTACAGTCTGCTTTCAGTTAAGGGGGAAGAAAAGGAGACACGTGTCATTTACTGGCCCTTTAACACAGGAAGATCTTTGAGCTCCAAAAATTCTAGTGGCAGTTGAGAAAGGAGAAAAAAAAAAAAAAAGAAAAAAAATCCTTGGTATAGTGAAGCCAAGACCTTCTCCTCCAGCCTGGAAACCCAGCAGAAGTCTGGAGAATTAACCCTGCTATTGAAACTCAGGGAGGTAAAACACAGGCAGTATTTTAGAACAGAACAGGATTAGGAAATAAATCCAGTTAAGTTCCCCTTGCTGATTCTTTCACATGGTTTTGGCTTAAAGTTTTCACTCTCTTAAAAAACTAAATATGAAATAAAATGAGAGAACACCAATCAAATCAGCAGCGTGATGCTATGTATTTATATAAGTTTCCTGGGATAGGGTAGGTTTATTTCTTTGATGTTGGAGATAGAAGTTTATATTTTGCCTCTCTTCTCAGTGCCTGCTTTGGAAGTTTTTGCCCGATAATTTTCTATATATGCATAAAATGCATATATATATATGTATGATTATCCTTATCTATAATAGCTCTTTGGAACCTGAAAACTGTAGCCTCGACTACAAATTAATTGCAATCCTAAACAACCCTTCAGCCTCCAAGTGTCCTGGACTTTTTTAGACAAGTTTAAAGTGTGATAAACTCCTTTTGGCACAGCACTTGGTCACATGCTAGATGGAGATTTTGACAGCATGGCGCTTGCAGAAAAAGGCAGCTCAGCAAGCAGGGGCATTCCTTTGGGACTGCATAACGTGAGTACCTGGGGATTTGCACAGACAGCCCATTCTCTCTGCCTGAAATTGAACTTGTTGGTTGTGAGTCATCTGTGAGGGTCTTTCTTGCTCCCCCGGCCGTGCTGCCACAGCTGGGATCAGCAGGATGTGGTGTCTGTCCAAATTCCTTCTCTGGAAAAGAGTGGGGCTTGGCAGGCTTCTGCCTCACAAAATCTTTCATTCCATTTGGTTCAAAATAGCCTGAACTTGGTGGCTTGCCAAGCACTCTGGAAAAGACACCTGTCTCTGAGGGTTTTTGGTGGAGAGCTGCTTCCCATAATGATGAAAGGGAAAGAAAAGTCCGGGAGTGGCTCAGCTTATATGGAAGTGATTGTTTCAGTGCTGCTGGGATCCCTTGGGATGGCTTTAAGGGTGTCAGGAGCAGAGCTGAGGCCATGGGTCCTGCTATATGAGTAAGATATACTATTTTTTCACAGGTTCCACCAAGACCAGAACTAATCCAGCCCTGCAGATTTGATCCAAAGGCCGTTAATGTTTGTGGAACAGCTCCCACTAACTTCGGTACATGCTGGATCTTCTCTTTAGACCCGACTGCTCCAAACAAGCTTGTGCTTACGTTTGCAATGGTGAGTAATAAGGCACTAAGCTTACAAACTGTGTAAACCCATGTTTATGTTCTGGCACACTTGGCAATCTCAGGACTTTTATTTGCTTGGGCCTCTCAGCAGACAGAGGAAATGCAAAACATTTACTGTGTGTACACACTGCTCAAGAAACAGAGGGAGGAGGAACTCAGGATGAGACCTGCTGCATCTTTGGGGCTTTTCAAGAGCAGCTGATCTCTGACATGTAGCTGTTTCTGTGTTTGATGTGCTAATATGCTGCTGTTTTGATTTTTTTTTTCTAAATCCCAGACACACCATATTCATGTTTCTTCTGGGGTTTAAAAACAACCACTGAACCTTTTCCAGGCTGATCTTTCTACCTTTCCCACTACAGTGTCATAGAACCATTTAGGTTTTAAAAGACCTTTTAAGATCATTGAGTCCAATTGTTTGACTGCTTCAGTATGAACCTTGTTTGCATCACTGCCAACCTTTGTTCATTTAAAACTAAGAAGTCTTACCTCAGTGGAGAGCACGTAGGATTTGATTCATTCTGCCCTGGGAGGGATGTGCACAAACACTTAGCCTGGGTGTAAGGGGCATGTGAAAGCAGAAGAACTTAATTGAAAGTGAGATCATGTATTGAACTCCATGCTGGTAAAGTCCTGTTAGAAACAGTCCAAGTTTTTGAAGAGAAGGTAGAACATCACACAGGATTGGAGTCCAGCAACATGCTATCGTGTATCATTCAAAGCAGATTCCCCCCAGTGCAAGTCCCAGCCAAGTTAATGCACACATTGCTGCTGATTTGAGAGCCCCAGACTGCATCACGGTCTGACTGCCAGACGTGATGACAGCCTGCCTCTCCCAGCCACTTCAACTGGAGCAGCAGGTTCTCAGCACTTCTGTGGAGCTTCATTCTAGGCTAGTGCAAATGGTTGCAACTCTAGTGAACAGACAGTTCAATACGATTAACTCATACCCCTGAGATAGTTTTAGGGAAATCTGAATTTATTAGTAACTGTAATTTAGAAATCAAGATGTTTCAAAGAGTTACTATTTGGTTAGAGCATCTCTTCACCACTCTCTCCAGTCTTTGGAAGAGGGCAGGAGGAAAAGTAAGAAAACACACAGGACCCCATGAGGGCTTTAGGCAGCTGAAACCGAGCATGTTCTAGGATCTGTTGGTATAAACTGCTAACTCAGTGGCACACACACCATTCACAAGCTTGCTTACCTGGGAAAACCACTGTGTTAGCAGCAGGTGCCAGGTCTCTATGTCACACTGAGTGTGTAACAAAACCATTTAGATCCAGCACATTTCCAAAGAAACATATTTATTGTGACCAAAGATACATAGCCGTATTGGCTGGGAAGTTTCTCTTCACTTCTCACATCCTGTGGTCACATCCCTTTCTTCTCTCCCACAATAGTTTAGGACTTTACTCTGCTTTTTTCCATACATGTAAATCTTAGCTTGCTGTACTCGACTCCAGCTCCTCCAAGTGATGTTTCTTCATCCTGACAAAAGACACCAAGGTTGGACAGAGTATTTTGGGGTTTCTTCATGCCCTTCTTCTTCCTTGCAGAGGAAGCCATTCATCTCTGTTTCTCTGCTTTAAGAACTGCCAATCTGGAGGGACATTATTTAAATCCACTCAGGACCCTCCATTGGATATTGGCTATCTCCAGACCAGCATTTAGACCATAATCAAAGCTTGTATTTGCAGATAAACACTTACAAGATCCTTTGGGTCTTGGATAGCTCAATTCTTTCCTGCCTTCCCATCACTCACCACAGTGCTGTGCCTTTTGGGGCTTATAGACATAGCTCCCGGGTTCCCTATTTGGGGGCTCTACTCACACTTTGCCAGATGAAGAGTGAACACTGAGGAGACAAAGATCTCCTCATCACTGAGTAGCCAGGGTGGCCTCAGCAACTGGTGTGTGCAGGCTCTCAGAACTACAGAGTATGAGTCAGGAGAGCTGAGTCCCAGTTCAGGCTCTGCCCATGATTCTCAGCATCATAATATTCCCTCTCAGCTGAAAAACAGGGCTCATAATATTTCCTTACCTACAAAAGCTGTTAGCAGGATTATTGCATTGTTGTGAATTCCACAGATGAAAGGTACTACAGAAGAACAAAGTGCAATTATTGTTTCAAACCTCTGCCCTAGTCCTGTCATCCTTAATTTACTGAATAACACTTACTCAATCGAGGAAATCCTGCCACTACAGTGAAGAAAATCACTGGTAAAGATGACTCCCTGTTGCAATAAGAGCATTTATCCCCTTGTGTTCAACACCTTTCTCTTGCCACTGGGATGATCGGAGTCATATAATCCCAGATATTTACTATACACTCTTAAGCAATCTTCTATTTGGGCACTACTATTTCTTTATCCCAAACACAACTGTTCTTGAATAAATTCTGCTTCCATCCACCCTTGTTTTCAAAAGACTCAGGTCCTACCCTTGACACACAGAGAAACAAAAAGAATCAGTGTTTAGCAGCCCTGAGAACCACTCTGATTTTGCACAAATAGTTTTTTTCTCATCAAAGCCTTTGCTCAAAGCTTCCTGGAAGCATTAAAGGGTTAAAAGCAGTGCAAGGGCAAAGAATAAATACACTGCAGGTGTTAGTTAACAAGGTACTAATTGGGTAACTGGAGGTGCAGCATAAGAGACCACAGAGGCTAATCAGAAGGCTTTGGGTGAATCTAGGATGCTCCTCTGAGCTTGGGGAGGAGGAGAAGATAAAAAGCTATGGCTTTATTTTTGTGTTTTATGGAAAAGCTGGTGTTAAGGTGTCCCAGAACAGGCAGATTTACATCTTGTGCGTAAAACTAATGTGACAAGATCGGTTCAGAAATTAATTTAAAGGTTGAAGATATCTTCTCCTCAGTCTAAGTGCTTTTACTTTGGGCTAGGTAAATTACTCTTGAAGTGTTCTGATTTGATTTCACTGCAGCTCCTATGGGGCTTATTCAAACTGAGTCAGCCTGTCCCTGTTTGGCTAAGCCATTATCTAAACTCGCTCCCTTGAACGAAGAAAGCTTTAAGGATCCCTAGAACATGTTTGCTTTCCTATTCCCTTGGAGGATGCAGCTGGGTTCTTCAAGCAGACCTACAGGTATGTGTGTGAGTGACTGGTACACATTCCAGGTTGAAAGCTGAGAGTGGTGAAATCTCTGAGGACAGTTTCCCATGTGAATAGTTTTGCCTGCTCAGCCTGATGTATAATGAATGTAATAATTTGGGATGAAACTGTCTTACACCCACCCTGCGTGAGGTAAGGAAGGATAAGGTGTGGTTGGAGGCTGCTTTTGGGTTGCAAAAACCATCACTAAGCTGCTCTGGAAAGTGGATTTGCAGCAAAGATTGAATTCCAGTTTTTAAGCTGTGCATAGTCACTGTGAGGTGACTCTGTCCTAACAGCTTGAAGGGCTTTATGCTCTTGCAGGGACCCTCTTGGCTTCTCTTGTCTCTACCCCTTTCCCTGGACTCACACATTTTGCTCAGCCCTTCTGTTGTGCTCTCTGTGTTGCTGAACACTTTGATACCTCCCCCTTCCACCCTGTTCAGTTTCTCTGCCAAATCTTACATTTCAAACAACATGCTTTATTGTTGTAGGAGTTTATCTCAAACTAAAATACAAATACATTTAAAAATCAAACATTCAGCTGAAAAGGAGTCTTTAGAACACAAGGTGTACATTTTCCCAAGTGTTCATCATGAACACTCAGCTGATTGCTCTCTGCCCCCCTCCCTTGGAAAGCCCCAGCCTGCCAGTTTTTCTCAGCCCCCATGCCCCAAGGGGCAGCAGTTTTCATTTAGGAGCTCTTTGGTCATGCTTGTAAGTTGGTGTCTGTGTAAGTTACAGCATTTATAAACCTATATACTGCTTATCCCTGTGGATCAGGTGTGTGCTGGAGCAGGATCATGCTTCAGCTTTCAAATGCTTTGATACACCTGTACTCTTGTAGAATTGCCTTGAAAATGAGAATACAGCAGAATGATGAGAAAAAGTGCTCTGTGCTCAAATCCAGTTCTCCCCTGTACCCCCAGTAGCTGGTACCCAGGACACTTGTAGGCAGGGCAGAGTTCAGGTGAAGGTTCAAAGGGATTTCCTCACTCGGTCTGGCAATGTGGAACGTAGGACAGGGCAGGGCTAGTGAACACCAGCTTGTGGAGTGTGGCTGCTCCCCCTAAGATGACCCAGAATAGACCCATTTCTTACCGCTTGCCTGCTGTGTTCCCACAGCAACCATGTGCTCTGGGTGTGGAGGGCACTGAAGTAGCTTTTGGGTCCAAGATGGTCAAGTTGCTGGAGGGAAGCCCAAGGCACACGCTGACCAAGTGTGGGGTTTGGCTGGTGATGCAGATGCAGCTTCAAACACTCTTACAAAGTAAGAGCAGCAGTGTGGCTGTGGGTGAGTTTCCAGTTCCTGTATTTGCACAAGCCTTGAAGTTGAGTGGAAAAAAAAGCAAAAGCACTTTTTCTTGGGTTTGGTGAAGGCACGTGCACAACTTTGGTTCCATCCTGAGGCAGCCTAAGCCTGGCAAAGAGGAATTTTCCTGAGCATCTGTCCTCTTGCCTGTACAAAACCCCAATCTTTCTGATCGTATCAGACCCCTGGAGACATTTCAATCCTGTCGGTCACATTTTTCAGAAGCTAATCTACTGGAAATAAGGTCTTCCAGTAAAACTGCCTTCACCTTATGGTGACAATAAACCGACTTATTAATTGGCATCAATGTGGCAGCCTCTGCATCCACACAAATCCCATCACTACTATTTTATATTGGCCCTCAAATGCTCCCCTGGCCTCATTAATTTTTCAACCTTTGTTTTTCTTTTTGTGCTGCAGCAATTTAATAATATTTCGGGTTATAACAATTATCTTTTTATAAAAACTTGTTTGCATTTGTGGATTTGCTCCAGGCTATAGGCTGTTGGTCTTTGAGTTGGAAGCATTTGTGTTTGTAACAGTGTTTGTTGATGCTCTTCTGCTGGGTGTGTTTGTAAAATTCCCTTTCTGTTTTCATTGTATACATTAGCTGATTTTTCTTGTTGTTTCCAGCAGTTGACGGTGTTATGAAATGCACTAACCAATGCAAACTCCATCGCGTTGTGGGTTTTCTTGATATTCTTTTTTTATTGCCACTTACTTACTACTACAGCTCGCACCGCCGCCGTTCTATTTTTATTGCAGCTCCTATTAGTCGTTGCGTAATAGCTGCGAGGGCGCATTACCCAATGCAAACCACGATTAAAAAAAGACACCAAACAACCAAAAAAAGGGGGAAAAACCCCACGGCAGCACCCGCAGTCGCGATGGGAACCG
The DNA here is from genome assembly GCA_013401335.1 of Brachypteracias leptosomus. NCBI lineage: Eukaryota > Metazoa > Chordata > Aves > Coraciiformes > Brachypteraciidae > Brachypteracias > Brachypteracias leptosomus. Next base: position 1,525,895 of record VYZX01002231.1, on the reverse strand, counting down.
CGGGCTCCGCAGCCCTGCGCGGTTCCACCCGCCGGAGCTGGGGCCGACCCGCACCTTTCCAGCTGCACTTTTAAGGGCTCTTGTACCTTTCGAGCCCGAGCAGCGGCGGGGGGAAGCCGGGATATTCCCCGGCCGTGTCTGCCCGCGGAGGGGCCCCCCCAGCCGCCCCCCCCCCGCTGGTTTCCCCCGTGCCCCCCCCCGACCCCATCCCTGCGCGCTCCTCGCCGGGGGCAGCGCAGCCGCCCGCCCTGCCGCCCGCTGACCGGCCCGTCACCCCCGCTGCTTCTCTCCCCTACCCGCCGGCCCGGGGAGGGGAGCGGGGGGACGGGGGGGAAGCCTGCCGGCTTCTGGGACTTGTAGTCCGGGGGCCAGCGGCCGCCTCCCGCCCGGCCCGGCCCGGGACTACCGGCCCCACATGGCCCTGCGCCCCGGCGCATGAGCTCTCGGGCGCTGTAACGCATCTATTATACTGCCTTGCCGAGGATAAAAAGAAGAGCAACTGGAGGGACTGTAAGGCAAACGTTGCTGGAGCTGCCGGGGCAAAGTAATCTATTTAATCTTTCCCTTTATTTGTTAGATGCTTGCGTGTGCGTTGCTAGCACCGGGCCATGGTTTCTGGAGGGAGGGGGGGAGCCGGGGAAGAAGGGGGAGGAAAGCAAAACCCACTTGGGAAAGGCCAATGCTGATTTTTTTTCTTCTTCTTGTTCTTCTTTTTTTTTTTTTTTTCCTCTCCTCCTTCCCCTCCTCTCTTCTTCTGCTCCTTCTTCTTGCGAGAGCCCCGCGTCGCTCCCCGCGGCCCCGCAGCCTTTGTGCGCCGCGACAATGCAACAAAGCGCGGCGGGGCTGGCTGCAGCCTGCCCATTGATTTCCTCCCGGCCCCGCCGCTCCTGCCCACCCTTTTCTTCTTCTTCTTCTTCTGCTTCTGCTTCTTCTTCTGCCGCTTCTTCTCCATCTTCTGCTCCCCCCTCCCCTTCTCGCCCAGCGCCCGAAGACGCCCCGGCCGGGCGCAGCCGCGGCCCCGCCGAGCCCCGCACCCCACGCAGGAGGGGTGGTTTTTTTCTTTCTTTCTCTCTTTCTTTCTTTCTTTCATATTTTTTTAAGGTTGTTTTTCTTCTTCTTCCCCCTCTCTCGCTCGCTTTCCCTCGCTCGCCCTCTCTGCCCGCCATCTTTTGAAGGAGAAAATTAGGGGCGAGGAAAAGGAGGGCTCCAGGCGCCCTTAAAAACAAGGCAAAAAGAAAGAAAAAAGAGGGGGGGAAGCGCGAAAAAAGAGGGGGGTGAAAAATAAAAGCGGGGGGCACGGCCTGTGCAGCAGCAAAGCCCCGCTCCGGGCGGTGCGCGGCTCCGGCGGCGGGCGCGGAGCGCGCAGCGGGGCGCGGAGCGGGGCTCGGCGGCAGCCCCGGCCCTGGGCGANTTCCTCTGCCCCCCCCCTCGCCTGGGTCGCTGGCTTGAGAGCTGGCAAAAGGTCTGAGCAGGCTGCGTATGATGCGCGGAAAGTGCGCGTTTCGCGTGTTGTCCGCGTTTGTGTGTCTGTGTGTGTCCAGCTGCTCTGCCCGTGTAAATATCGGGTGTTTACCGAACTTTTGCAAATAAATGGAAACCCGTGGGTTCGTCGCCTAAACTTGATATGCTTTATAGATGTAAAAAGAAACGCAGATCCCGGATTTATATATAGAGGTGTCACGCTATAAATAATGCTTCCGATAATAAAACGTGAAAACTTCAAAACTCGGCCGCGCTTTTTCCCTCCGTTGATCCTCCGGGTTTGCTTTTTGCACCTCCTGGGCGCTGGGGTTGGAGCATTATTTGTAGCCAGCCTTGGTTTCACTTTCAGACAAAGCTGTAGTGTTCAGGTCACAGATCTGTGCGCGGCTCTGAGCTCCACGGCTCCATCTCTCAGGGCTTTCTAGAGACTCTTTCCTACAGAATCGACTCTGACAACGTGCAGCATGCTGCAAAATGTCCTGTGACCATTCCAGGTATGGAATCATATGCCTTTCTGTTGATGTCTTTAGGAATCAAAAGTTACTAAAATAAACTTTATTGGATGAGCAAATACGCTGGCTTCACTAATGCTTTGAATGTTTACGTGTTTTCTTTACGTCTTAAGTTCCTTTAGTAAATAGCAGGTTGGGTGTTTACACAGCAGAACACGCTTGCTGTGCCTTGCTGGAATAGAGAAGTTGGGTTTTTTAATATGGTTGTTAGTATTTTTAATGTGTGAGTGTGCTACGGGGTTGTCTCGAAGTTAAACTGGAAGTTTAGGCTTAGAACTGAACCTCTTGTCAACTTCAGAGTGATAAGTCGAGGTATCAGAGAGGACTTACACCGCCATATGTGCTGCACTACATGGGTGAGAAGTGCAGAGTAAATATGCATCCAGCAAAACAAACATGCAGTCCCCAAAGCAGACTGGTTGCTTTACAAGCGAAAAAAAAACCCTGTTCTGTGTTGCTCACAACCACCCAGCCTCTGGAGTGTACTGTAAAGGTGTCATCCTGCCCTCTCATCCCCAGCTCCCAGCCTGGCCTGTTTGCTTAGCATGGGAGTTTGGGGAGCTTTTAATAATACACTGGGAGGCTCCCACTGAAGCAGAGCAGCTCCTGACCTCCAAGCTTTTCTTTTTGGGTAGAATAAATGCTAAGATTGTATATTTGTTTCTCTTTAGTCCGCACGGGTTAAAAATACTCACTCATGCGTGTGTTTAGTGCTTTGAGACAATGGTAAATAAAAGGGTTGGGCAGAGGGTGACAGTCTTATTCAGTGCTCAGCATAAGCTTGATTGCAATATTGTCTTCTGTCCTCGCTGCCTGTGCAGTGCTCAGTGCTGAGGCAGGAGCTGTTCCAGTGAAAGGCTTTTCAGTTTTGGTGACCTACGCATGCAAAGTTTTGAATTAAGAATGAAGTGTTTGAGGTTCATTCTCAAAACTGACTTTGGAGCTTTAGTTCTGGTATCTTCACATACAAACCAGGCTCTGTTGCTTCTGGAAGGAAAACTTCTGTGATTTAAGCACTGAGGTGCTTTCAAAAACTTTAGTTCTTGTCATTTAAAAAATATGTAGAAGGGAAGTGTAGTGAAGAAGCCTGATATTCCAGCTCAGCAAGCATGCCAGGAAGCAGTGCTCTGTCACTCTGCCTCTAAAGAGGGTTGGTTTTGTTGGTCAGTGTCTGCAAATGTGAGTATTTCAGTCACCTTCATAGCTGGTTGTTTCTTTGCACTGTTGTAACTGCACTGGGTGCAATGATTTAAGTCACAGTTCATAATAATCTTGCAAAATGCTTCTTTCCTGAGTTAGGAACCATGTGTTTAAAACTTTATCCTTCAGTCCTCCCCTAAAATGATGAGGAATCTAACAGAGGTTCTTGGTGTCCACAAACCTTGTCTGCAGGCCAGGGATCCAGCCTGAGGGTCTCTCCCCCACAAGCCTCAGTGAGCTGAAGGGGTGGGCACAGATAAATAGGTTTGACCTGATGAAGTCTGTGGCTTCCCATGGTTTTTGCAGGCACATCTTTTAATTGGTACAGGTTCTGGAAGATGCTGTTTCAATATTTACTTCTTAACTTTGAGGGGAGCACCTCTGCCGTGGGCTGTGTGTTTCCAGCCAAGTGCTGCTGTGCTCCTAGAATCTTGCTCCTTCTCCCTGGAGTAATCTGGGAGCCTGATTGTTGACAGCACAAACAACTCGGGAGTCAAATCCCTCTCCTCAGCAGCAGCTGAGTGATGTAGTGAGCTCTCATGTTTCAAAGGCTTAATTACTGCTACAAAATATATTACTCTCTGTCTACTTTGGTAAGCTATCAGGTGCTTTCAGTGCAGGCAGAACTACACTTTGCTAAATAAATGAACAAAGAGTGTTTTGCATCTTAGTGGTGTTGATTCTTTTTTTTTCTCTTTAATCCTGGTTGCTCCTTCTTTGCTAATTTGTAAAATACATTAATCCAGAGTGAGCTTCCCAATCATTACCATGAACTGTACGTTGTATTTTGGTTTATGTGTTGGTTTTCTTTAGTTACTGTATGTATGTATGTATTTAAATTGTCACATTATTCTCCAGTCCTAGCCCAGAATGCTGTTGTAAGCAGTGGAGTTGTGGGAATTAGGAAGGAGCCTTTGTTTGCTGAGCTGCTCAGTGAGCTGTCAGGACGGTTTGGAAGGATGTGTGCATCTCAAGCTTTTCATTCCACAGTGTCTCGCTGCAACACTGGTGTAATTTTCTCAATTATTAGTGCTTGTTGGAGGTGAACAACTTTCTTTGGGGCATGCTAACTCTTTAACCTGCTTGTTGCTAAAGCCAACATTGGAAGGATTTAAATTCTTCTGGAGAGTAGTGTGGAAATCCACCGTAACGTGCTGCTTTTTCTGCTAGTCTTTATTCCTCCTGTTCTTCCTGAATAAAATACTGCCTGAAGAAACAGTTGCCTCTATTTTGGATTCCTTTTGTACCTTTCCAGGCCTCAGCCTCTCTCCAGCTCAAGTCTGATAAGAAGATACCATCATATCTGGAAGTATTTCAGCCACAGGGATAATCTGGGCAGAGAAGATTTGTCTCGTTTTTTTGCTGGGACCAGGGCTTGATATTCTTCTCTCCATCAGCAATGCAAGAGGTGTAGCAAAGACAATCTGAGGCGAAATTAGTGTGCTTGGGGGACCAGTCTGGAAGAAAATGCCCTGGCTGAGCTGTTTCCATTTAGCTTCATACTTGGAGGTTTAGACTCAGTTCTGGTTGACACCAATCTGTTTTGGGAATGATGCTGTTTGCTTCTCTTGCCTTTAAAAAGAGAGGCAGAGATGAGGAGGATTGCACTTTTCCTTCCTGGCCTCAAGAGCTGTTCCACTCTTGACATTTACACCTGGAGCAACACTTCTCTAGTACTGCTGCACCAACAACCTTGCAGAGGACTATACATTGACACACACACACCAGCAGAGATGCACTTCATGTGAGTGACTCTCCTGTCGTAACCAAACCCAACCTGCTCTGAAGAAAAGGCACATTTCTCCTTGTGTAACTCTTGTCTTTTCAGCTGCTCAACTTGGGTAACACTACAGAGGGTATCTGGTTGTGGATTCCATTTTCTCACAACCCACCTGCATGTCTGTGCTGGGAGAAATCTGTTTTCTAAACCTGCCTTACTGGAAGGTGTTGCCTTTTTGCACCTTTTCTGTTGGTGCTACAGTTCTGTGTAGGGTCTCTGGAGTAGTGTTGAAGTGCAGCTCTTCAAGATACCATGTGAAAGAGGGGATGGTCCCCCAGGTTTTTGCTGGAGTAGGTGCTTGTCCAAGTGTGAGTACTACACAGTAGTAGTTGTGTTGAAAGTGTGTGCCTTTTCTGGACAGGAATAAGCCTCAGGAGAATAAATTAGAATACTTGTGTCCACACTGTTGTGGTAGTACTTCCTTTGACTTGAACTTCATCCATATGCAGGAGCTTTGAGAGGCTTAGGGCTTGTCTGTTCTCTCCACAGGAAGCTAAGCCGTGGGTGCTCTGGGCAGGAGCTGTGTGTGGGGACACTTAACTCCTCCTGGTAGGAGCCTGTCTGGCCACCCCGAGCCACCCCTGTTCTCTGGGTGTGTGGAGGGAGCCCACCTTCCTTGGGTGTGTTCAGCAGTGGGGAGCACCCTCCTGTTCCCCCCCAATTAGCAGCCTCTGTTCATTGCACAGTGAGGGGTAATACACTAAAAAAATTCAAATTTTTCCCTTTCTCACAGACTCTTTGGGAATTTAAATTGAATGTGTAAATTCAGGCAGTGGAAGCTGCTCTGGTGCCCTCTCAGGGAGTGACAGCAGTTTAGCCATCAGTTTATTCACACCTTAGCTGACCTGCAGCTTCCTTGCATAGCTGAGCAAATTTATGGATCTACCCAACCTTAGCAAAATCAGCAAGACACTTTTTGTCTGCAGTAGCAGATCCCACACAGCCTTTTGTGCTTGTTTGGCTGTGTTTGCTTTAAGTTAACACCCCGAGTTGCTCTGTGACAACGTGCTTGTTCAAAGGCAAGGCACTTGAGCTGGTTTGGAAACAGATAGAGCTCAGTTGGTGCAACCTGTTGAGGGGCTGAGTGAGTGGTGGTCGTAAACAGGAGTGTGAGGAGTTACAGCTCCTCTGTGGCTAAGCTGTGATAATTAACTTGGTGGGTGGGTGTGCTTACTCAGCCCCATTACCAGGTATAACGTTACCGTGGCTCAGCTAACAAGTAGTATATTTATGTCCTGGTAATTCAATCGCTTTCATTTCATTGTTCATCTCCTTAAACTGACTTGATTGTCATATATTGATTGAGATCTGCTTTGCATTGGGATACTTGCAGTGCTTGTAGCTTGTAAACCCAGAGTGTGGTTTAAACCAGTGGCAGCTCATCTGTTCTTACTCCACTTGTAATGCTTTTTGTCCTCAAACAAATCTGTTCTTTTTCAAAATAGTAACTTAAATATTTTTTTTACATATATATATTAACAATGATTAAAAATTGAGTAGGAGAAAGCGTTGGAGTGCAGGAAGTTTGCAGGGGAAATCTGTTGATAATGGAAGGTATTTTCTCTAATGAATCACTTTGGTTCTGCTGTATGCTGTGAAATGCTTTGAACAAGTTGACATACGGATCTGTGGTTACTAGAATCTGTCTTCTGGTGGTGTTTGCATGGAGCTGCCCGTAAGGATAACATCTGTAGCACTTGAAAATGATGTTAATAATGCTGATATATGGCCCTGCAGTACTGGTGATGTGAGGGAGAGTTGCTGGGTAGGTTATTAGGTACACAGAGCAGAAAATAATCCTTTAGATAATACATAGTAATCAGAAGCTGTTTGCAAGGGCTCTGTATTTTATACTTTGCTCGGAATACTTTGTATGTAGTTTCATTAAGAAGAGGTAATCTTCCCATTACATGTAGACTCCCTAATTCAGTCAAAAGTGAAATTTGGCTGTATCTAAACCCTCCTCCCTAACAGGTGTGGTGAAGGACCTCTTGGGTGTCATGGTTTATCTTTTAGAAACGTGTTTAAAGAGCTCTGCAGTATGGGGGAAAGGGATAAAGCAGATGGCAGTTGTGGCGTTGCAGTTTCTTCAAATGACAATTAGCATTGTGCTTAAGAAAGAACAGTTAAAAGAGTTTCCAGAAACCTAAGTTATGGTATTTGAACACCTTGTAAATACAGGTTCCTCTGTGCTTGCTTTTTTCCTTAAAATTTGGTATAGCCATAACGCTGCGCAGGAACTCATGTATAAATACATGAGAAAAGACTAATGGCTTGGATTGTAGATAGTAGTGGAAATATTCATATCCCTGTTGCACAAGTAGGGAACTGACAAGCCTACAGTGTGGGGTGTCAGGAGCTGAGCTGAGGTGTCAGCATCCTGCCTTGTAGCTGTCTTCTCTCTAATTCTTTGCAGGTAGAGCAGAAGCTTGGAGATGCTCTGCCCAGCAGGGAGGTATCCGCGCTCTCGGGTTTTCTTTCAGGTTTTTCAGCTTTTTCTTCAAAATGCTTTGTGTCCAGTAATATCTCTTTCTAGAAATCCAAGTGCAGAAAAAGAAACACTCATGACAAAGCCTGTTGTGGAAAGATGATGTGTAATTTATTCACTGTATGCTGAATCAAACTGAGGGAGCTTGAGGGGTTTTTCTCTTATACTGTAAAAGTACCCAGAGCACCATATGCTGATTAAAAAGGGGAAGGGCAGACTCTCTTGTTGAGAACACAAATGTTTAACTGTGCAGATCACATCCTTTACAAAGCAGAGAAAAAGAGCCCTGCAAAGGTGTAGGCAACAATAATCCCATTAGTTCTGAAGCCTGTGAGGGTGTTGCCACGTTGAGCTTTAGTGGGTGTACCTCAGTGTGTGTGTTATGCACATCTCCTCTGCAACTTGGGTCAGTGCCAGAGGATGGGGGGGTTTGTTTGTTTGTTTGCTTTAAGTAATGTCACTGAGATAGGGTTTGATGACCTGAAATTGGCAAAACTGATTTCTGGAGTCACAGGATGAATGTGCATCCTGTGTTGCATAAGTCATGCTTTGGAGAAGGTGGACTGTCAAGTAAGAGATGAGCAGAGGGGAGTTAGAGACAGACCCTTGAAGGAGGTGGGTTATGCTACTGATGTCCACTGTGATTTTTATTCCTAGTTTTTCTTTCTAAGACTCTTACATCTTGCCACTTGTGCCTCTCTCCTGGCCTGACTGGACTGCTCATTCCTTAGCACACAGACTCTGTGCAAGCTGCATTGTGCTTGGCTCTGGTGAGGGCAGTGGAACGCCTTGGCCATAGTGCCATTGGTGTCTAGGCACATTCTGATGAAACATGGGGAAGTTAAGGTGTTAACCTGTCAGTTCACTGCCCTAGCATCAGTCAGGCTTCAGATTTTCTACTCCATTTTCTCTGTCCCACTTGCAACATCTGGTCATGAGCAGAGGCTGGAGTCTCCTACGATGTGACCCCATACAGTGCCTGGTGTGCAGGTTAGCTACCTGTTTCCTCTTCCAGTTTATCTACTCAGTAATATTTATATCTGTTTCTTTACACCGGTTTTTCTTCCTGAAGGAAAGTAAGCAAAAGGAACCCTAGGCTGAGTTCTGCTGAAGCCAGTGAGTATTAGGTTAAGACTGTTCAGCATCATCACCCAGTACTGAAATGATTAACAGCTTCAGCCTGCTTGCTTGTCACTTTAGTGGTGTGTCTGGGATGGAAAACAAGGTCTCTGTGCTCTTGCACACCTTCTGCTTGTGCAGTGGGACTTCTCTAGCTAGGATCATGTTCTGCAGCAATCCTGCAGTGAGAGGATGTGTCTTCAGGACTGGGTTGCACTGACTAGATCAACTATGGTAGCTGTTATAACTGCAACAAAGGGAGCACCCACAAGTCTGATCAGTCTAAACAGACATCTAGGCTTAGCCTCCTTTGTCATTTTATCTTCCCCCTAATAGCTAAAGAAGAGGTTGACCCAGGTAGAGGGGCCAAAAAGTGTGGAGAGCTTGTTTGTTTTTTGTCTTTGCCTAAACCTTCCCTGGAGACTTATCTTGATTGACCAATTAGTTGTATCTCGTAGGTGGTAAGTCTACAAAACCCTCTGTGGAGTGATGCAGAGCTACAGAAACTGTGCAGCTTACCAAGAGGGGAGGGTTGCTTGGCACTTGGTAGGTTGGGGCTTGAAGTGGTTACTGAATCATGGAGGAGGATTGAGTTGCTGTCTGTGTTGTGGCTTATACCATACTTCCAATGTGCCTTCAGCCATGTTCCTACCTCCCTTAGGTCCCCCACCCCCCCCATTCTTCTCCTGGCATGTTGGGAGCTCATAAGGTATGTGGCCACGTGCCAGCACCTTCCCAGAACTTCCTTTCTGCCTGATGTCCAAGGCTGCAGGGCTTCTGCTGCACATGGGCTCTTGGGGGACTGCAGTAACCCCAACAAGTGCTAGAAATTGCCAAATGGGCATTCGGTGTGCTGCAGTGCACTAAGTGAGAGAGCATAGGCTCAGAAGCAGGTTCACCTTCCCTCCTTTCTCTGTCTGGATTGTCTCTGGCTCATCCCCCAATTCTGAGGTGGTGTGGGTTCAACCCCGTGGGTCATGCAAGGTAATTTCATTGCATCTCCACCTTTCCCCTCTAGCAAGAAATGGCATGAGCAGACTCTGCCCAGGCATGTGATTCTCCCAAACACTTTCCTTTCCATGCCAAATCTCCGTTATGAAAATGAAGGCTGGGACAGCCCAATGCTCTTTTATTTTCATTGCCACAAAGGTGTAATTGGTGCATCTTGTTGTTGGAGGCACTGGCATTGCCCTGGGAGGCCCCTGCCCATTCCTATCCTGTTGTTTTGACTCTACCTTCCCAGAGAGGTGATGCACAAGCCACCAGCTGCTCTGTGCACTCTGAAACCTTTTCATAGATGCTTACTTCCACTGCTGCAACCAAGTGTTCAGTAACATTTTCATTATAGGTCACCCAGTTAACTTGAAGTGCTTCCTGGAAGGTTTCTTGCAAGTGCAGTTCACTTCATTTGAGAAATCTCAGTCCAGTCCTTGCTGCAGTCAAGTCTGGCTGAACTCCTCCAGTAAGGAGCCTAACACAGCAAGCTCTTTAACCACTTGTGATTTTCCTTCCTCCTGTAACCTTGTTAACTGAACTCTCTATAACTCAAGAGCTTGCACAAAACCAATATATGTCTGAGTTAAAATTTGCCTTTGTGTTTCAGAGGACCACAAAAGTAGGGCTGGAAAAAATGTCCAGAGGCTGTTCTGTCCTCCACGATCCAAAACAAGGTGCACCATACCTGAGCAGTTTCCTTAAACTGTTCTCAAGAGCTATGAAAATGAACTTGTTAGTGTGAAACATCACTCCCTGCACTTGAAACTGCAGCCTTTAGGAAGCAGTTGAGCCCCTTATGATTTGTGTGTTGCAGGAGGTATGTGACATGCATCTTGAGTTCTTGCTCAGACTTGATCAGAAGGTGCTTCCTGTGGCGTTAGCAACTCGGTGGGGAGAAATGATCTGGCTTGTAATTATCAGAAAGACCATCATTTTATTTGAGGTGCCTGGAATACTGCTTATCAAAGCCCCCAGTGCTTTTATAGTCAAGATAAAGTGACTTTTGGGTACTTCTGCCTTTGAAGCCATGATGGGAGACATCTTAAAGCAGCCTGATTTGCAGGGAACACTGAGTATGTAGCAGAAGTGAAGGCCCTTCAAATTACCAGTTACTTCTGGCTGGTTCTTATCTACTGGTTAGGAACCCACAGGCTTCTCACTGAGGAAACACCTGCTCTTACAATAGCCAAGGAGAGACCAAGGGTGGGAAATCCATCTGCATAATCTGATGAGTATTAAACTAACCAAGTCAAAAGCCAAGGAGTTGACTTAATCTTCTGTGATCTTTTCCCTCCCTCCTCCAGAGGTAAGTTAAGGACACCATGGCATCTCCCAGTCTCAGGATGTTATTGGGGCTGTGCTCAAAATAATATGCATGAAAAGTAAATCTCTGATGTGTGGAATTAATGATTGGGAGACAACAAGGACAGCTGAATGGAGCTGGAGTGCAAAGCTGCAATGTGCCATAGGGGCACTCACAAGCCAAGTTCCCATTCCCTGCAGCAATGCCAAGTGCAAATGCTTCATCCCCAGGTCTTGAGGGGTTGGCATATTGTGTGGAGCATGTGTGTGTCTGCCAGGGCAGTGTTGGCTGGTAAAGCAACGCATCTGTCCTCAAATCTTGGTTTCAAATCACAGATCCCTTGAGTTTGAAGAGAACTTCCCTGCTGACAGAGTTAGTAGATAGTGAAAGCTGCCTGAAGCTCAATTCGTCTCTGATGCTGGAAAGGGGAAGGAAGGCAGAGAAGGGGGGAAAAGAGGACATCACCAGCTTGGTTTCCTTCCGAGGAGCCTGGAGGAGTGGTGGTGTAGCCTGCTGTAGAATGAGATGGGTACAAGTACCCTCAGTTTGTAATCTTATCTGGCTTTAATGTTGTGTTGAGGTGTAGTGGTGTGCTGAACCTCTCCTGTGGTTGTGACAAAGTCTGAGCGAGATCATCACAGGCCTGCTGCTTCTTTGAGATGGGGAGTAGCATATGGTGGCAAATCTGACCAAGCTTCCAGCTATTGCTGCTGTTGGGGGAAAAAGGGACCGAGCATCTGTTTTGGTGGCTGTGAGGAGCTAATGCGGGGGAGTAAAGTCGGAGCAGCAGCGTGAGGATGGCTGCTCCAGCTGTCCCTGCTATCTGTGTGGTTCTGGCTGCTGGCTCCATCCTACCTTCAAAAAGCCTCAGTCTCTGTCTTTCACACCTGTGAGAGCAGCCCTGCTTCAGAGATGCTGTTTCTCTGATGGGCTGGCTCATGAAACCAGCACCAGGTTCAGGGCTTCGCTCTCAGCTCTGCCACAAGCTCACCGGGTGGCCCCAGACATGTCACTTCACCACGGTGTGAAGTGTGAGTTGTGAGCACCAGCTCTTCGAGGTAGGAACAGGGTCTTGCTGTGTGTCTCCAGAGTGCTAAGGGGCCTTGGTCTCTGCCCATGTGCTACTGTAATGTAAACAATAACGTGGGGATAAAGATGAGGTCAAGGAGCATCTTTTAAACTTGATAATTCACCCTGATGGGAAGATTTATGTTGCTGTTTCTGGCTGGGCTGGAGTCACACCAATTTTTGATCAGCATCCAAGTAACCACGCAGAAATTCTATACCAGGGCGTGAGGGGAAGGAAGAATTGTTGGTCTTGCATGCTAACATAAAGCTTGCTTACCTTCTAATTTTGCAATCAAAACAAATAGCCTGCTGTCCTGCAGGAGCAGCAGCAAGGAGGGAGCCATCCGAGAGCTGCTGGGCACTGCCCAAGGAAGTGGCAGCACTGTTAGCTGTAGCAGCAGGCTTACTGGCACCGTGCACACTTCATGGGGCTTTATAGCTTCTTTTAAAAGAGTCTCCACTGCTGCAGACAATCTGTGGGCTGCATCAGCTGGGGAAAATGTTATCCTGCTAGTACAGGGAATTATTACCGTGTTTTCTCGGTGCCAACTGTCTCTCCACAGACTGACCCGTGTGAGCAAGTCAGTGAAAGAAAAGATTAAAAAAACTCCTTCCAACCTAGCTGGGGTTTTTTGGTGCCTGGTTTGGCCGAGGGATGTGCCAAAGCCCACAGCTCTGCCGGATGCCACACTGAGGTTGTTCTTAGCACAAAAGAACAGACTCGAGCTCCAGAAGAGCAAGATTTATTTGAGGCTTTGGGTTTTGCTTTTAGTTGTTGTTCCAGACTGGGATGAGTAAGAAGGAGGAGAAATGCCCAGTGTGGGAAGCTGTGCATGCTCCCTGTGTGACAGCAAAAGGGTTTGCTTTAGGTTGGTGACATCAAAACTGTACATGGACAGCCAGAAAAATCAATACCAGCTTCTGTTACTTGAACATTACAGGTCTGGGGAGCAGGATAAGTAGTCATTTAACAATGTTAATTGAAGAAGTTAGTATTTCATGGCTAACAAGTCCAACTTTAGGCTCTCACTGGAAGAAGCACATGGTGTCTGTGCCAGCCTGGCTTTGGCAGTCTGTTTCACACTTCTACAGTACCTTGTACAGCGCTGTCCTGGTTCACAACCAGGCTTCCCTAATAGTTTCAATAATTGATGCTACCACAATTTCAGTAGATGCTGAAGGGCTTAGGCTAGAGCTGTGTACTTGAATTCTGCTTGTAATTACGGGACAATTTGTGTGAGCTTGCTTGGGTTTTGTGTGTGAGTCTGTGTCGTGTTGGATGATTTGCATGGTAGGTTGGGGTGTCAGATGGTCAAGGCTCTCATTTTGCTTGTTTAATAAATGAGATCTGACAACTGGTAGATGTCTCAGGCAGGGCTGTGGCCTCTCTAAACTCAGTGTCATACACTTTTGGTCATTTCCAAAGCATTTGCACCCTCAGCTTCCAGATTCCTCATAATCCTGCATTTTACACTCTTAAATGGAGTATTATTTTGAAACTTTAGAAGTAAAGGAATGGATGTAAAAAAATTTTTTCGTTTTAAGGAATAATCTGATACCAAAGCATCTTCTTCAGCAAACGATGAGGAAATTGATGGACCAAGGGTTAAAAAGGTACAGTGAGGCACATGCACATTAAATCTGTATTTAGGCCAGGAACAGATACTTCCAGCTCTGCTGGGGTAGCCCAGGTGGCTATTCCTGTCCTCAGCTGCAGGATCCAGCATTTAAATGAGAGCGCTGCAAAGAGGTTTGGTGTTTGTAGCTACTTTTGGTTGTAATAACCAAGGAGTTGGAGCTTGAGAGGCTCAGCTGTCAGGAGAACTGGCTGAGTTGCCTGTCATGATTCTGCCCCTCCTGCTTTTGGTCATGTTCTTAATTAAAATCCTTTCTGAGTTGTGTCACTGGTGACTGTTACATGCCTCCACTCTGCACTGTACAACGTGCATGTGAAGAGTCTGTGTGTGTCCCAGAGTACAGGGTGGAGTAACTGAAGACAGAGAAGAACTATTGCTATCTCCATGGCACAGATGAGGAGCTGTGGTGTGAAGATACCAAACACCTTGGGCTAAGGTTAGAGAGGGAGTTTGGGAGAGGCAGGAGCTACATCTGTGGCTTTTGAATTACAGGTCTGGGATGTAATAAAAATTAATTTAAAAATCCTTATCAAATAGAGTTTGAGAGGTAGGAGGATGTGGGGAAATTCAGATGAAAAGAGAATCATTGTATTTATCCTTAGGTTGTGTAAAGAGAAGACTTGGGTTACACAGTGTAGTTTAAGTTGTAGCTGAAGTGCTGTGGAGCAGGAGGAGTTGCTCTCTGTGGGAGTTCTGCTTCCCGTCAACCCCTGCGTTGGATTGTTTGTTAATCAAGAAGACAGCAAACAAAATGCTTCAGTGGTGGTCAGCAGGGGCCTGCACTCAGATGATGGATGTAGCTCAGAGGCCTTGGAGTCTGGAATCTGTGCAGAGAGCTGCCCAGAAAGAGACTGAGTGAAACGTCCTCATTAGCTTTCCTTCTTTTTAATTCTTTGCCTGTTCCCCCTCTTTGTCTGAAGATTGTGTTTTGTGGTATTGCTGCTGCTGCTTTGAGTTGGTGGAACATGAGAAAATGCTTCCCCAGTTTCTTGCAAATCTGAAATCCCAAGTAACATCCTAGCTTTGAAATTCCTTGCCCAGAGGATGCCAGTGTCCCTCCTGGCTGCTTGGTCTTCACCCTGCCTGCCAGTGCATGATCAGATACTAGGGCTGGGGGACAGAGACTGGTCCTTCTTAAACTACTAGGCTGGGCTCTTGAGTTATCAAAGAACCAGGGGTCTGATTCTGGATCTGTGCTTGTGCCCTAAGAAAGTCCTACTGTCATCTCTGCTTTTCTGTATTCTTGGGATGTAATGGGGCTCATGGATAGATGGTGGCAGAATCTTAACTGGTCTTGTCTGCTCCCTGCACACAGAACCACACGTGCTCACATGAAGGTTTGATTTAGGTTTTCAGCAATTTAATTTTCCATAGAAGCACTATAAAAATTAACTGTAAAAAAAAATAAATCAGATCTGGGTTCTGGAGCCAGGGACACCTGTGAGCTCAGCCGGGCTGCTCCACAGCAGGGTGCACCCAGGGCACTCGGGTGTCCCTGATGTCTGTGGCACCCAGGGCACTGGGTGCTCCATGGTGTGGTTCCCTCTGCCACAACCTCACCAGGTGCCAGAGCCTTCTCCTGGTTCCAGAGCTGCTGCCTTCTGGAGTGCAGATGCCTCTGCTACCTGGGCGAGCCAGAGAAGACCAATATTTAAACATCCCTCTCTGCTGCAGATCTGTTTGTTTGTGCACATCTATTTTTGTAGAAATCCTCCAAATTAGGTATGTGTTTGTTTACTTTTTGCCATCATCTAATCAGCAACTCAAAGGGTAAGTTGATCTTCTATATTTAGCCCAGAGATGATTAGGGATGTATCAAAGAAGAGGTTTTTGGTTTTTCCTAGGATGCTTTGCTGCTCTCTCCTCCTTCTTGTAGTATTGCAGCTTCTCTCTCTGCTCATGTTTCTCTGTGCAACTAGGAAGCATATGTTGGTGAGAGTATTTGTGTGGCTTTCTGAACATATTTGAAATAATTTGCCTCTCTAAAGTGATTGTGTTCTGCTTGCCATGAGAAGAGTAGCTGCAGTCCTGATGTGAATTGAAATATCCAGTGTTTATGGAAGATGACATAGCAAGACTGTTTACCATATGGTGTGTAAGACCCAGTGATACTTGACCATTTTTTCCCCTTCAGTTTACTGGGGAAAAAATAGAATACAATAATACAATTTCTGTGTTCTTCTGTATTTAATATGTGCCTTCGAGAGAGCATAGTGATGCTCTCTTAGCCAGGTCATGGGATAGAATTAAAGTATTAATTATTACTTATATTGAGCCTATATCTTGAGACTTCTGCACAAAACAGAGCCCAGCCAGGTATGTGTACTAAGGGACAGATTCAAAGTGCAGATCACTTCCAGTTCAGGTGTTTCTGATGACACCTTTTCATTCACAACTGTTCACAGCACTTCCCTCTGCTCCTTCTTTCATTTCTCTGGATACAAGGTCCTCTGACAGCTGTTGTCCACTCTCAATTACAGGATTTTCTTTGCATGGAGGTGCCCTCTGAGCCAGATCAAGCAAGATCTAGTCTTGTGAAGCTCACTGGCTCTCTGCAGAATTTGGGAATTGCTGTCTCCTGGGGTCTTAACTGTGCCCATCATCAAGATAAAGTGTGTTACAGGGAATGAAGCGGATGGGGTAAAGAGCCGGAGTTCAAACACTGTCACAGCAGAAGTGTCTTAACGTGACTGCACCACCGTATTTACACGTTGTCCTCTCCCTCTCCTTTGCTCTAGGTTGTATGATTGGACCCTGGAAATGGGATGTCAGTCCCGTTCAGGGAGCTTAAAGGAAGAAAGAAAATCTCCCCGTTGCTGCCGCTGTGACAGCGAGTGAGAGCAAGAGCAGGAAGATGTCGACAGTCACATCAGCAATCCAGGCTCCTCAGGGCCCCGTGAATCCGCCGCCTCCGGAGGTCACTAATCCCAACAAGCCTGGCCGGAAGACCAACCAATTGCAATACATGCAAAATGTTGTGGTAAAGACCTTGTGGAAGCATCAGTTTGCTTGGCCTTTCTACCAACCTGTTGATGCAATTAAATTGAATTTGCCGGTATGTAGTTGTTGTCTCCTGCTCGGTGTTCTGTTCTTAGAGAGCTTTGTGTTGGTGAGATCAGTTTTCTGATGGCTGGCTCAGAATGGTTGAGTTGCTTTTGAGGATTTCCTTGAATGCTCTTAGACTTGCTGAGTTAGAAGATGATGTCTTTCAGAGCTGGAGAGGTGCAGGTCTCCGAGGGAGAAAACTGCCCCCCCTTAGCAAGGGAAGAGAAGAGCACACAGACGAGCAGAGCTGTCTTAGAGCAGCTGAAGTGTAGTGTTTCATTTGGAGCTTGCTTCTGTTTACTTCAATGTGTCTTCACCCCTTGTCTCACCTCTGTCCAATTTAAAAGTATTGAAGCCCGTGCTCTTCAGAGCATTTGGCACTGGGCTCATTGTAGCTTGTGTTTTTGATAAGCTCTCCTGGATTTGCCACTGACTTCAGTGCTGAGGAAGAGAGCAGGATTGCCTTTTCTGCCCTAGCCTACCTTGCTTGGAAATACTGATGCCTCAGATCATGCTTGAGGGCTCAGAGTGGTCAGTGGCCTTATGTGGCTTCATGCACACGTGCAGCAAGAGGACTTGCAGCTCTTCTCCAGAGGAGACAATTACAGCCTATAACCTTGCATGCCTCGAGTGTCTCCAGACTAATCACAACCTTTATATATCCTTGAGACCAGCCCAGAGAGAAACTGGGTTAATTTTAAGGGCTGAAATGCCCATAAAAGAGAGGCTGAAACTTTTAGCACAGTCTTAAGCAGTGCTGGCACTGATAAACTTGTTTAAGTGCCAGCCTTTTAAAAGGGAGACAGAAGCAGTTTCCCAAACTCCCAGCCCATGATTAAACTGAACACCTTGCCAGAGCTCGTGCTGACCCTGCTGCCCTGGCTCCTGGTCCCAGGAGAGCATGAAAAGTGGGTCTAGCTGTCACTGTGGCACCCTGTCACTCTTCCACACAATCTAGAATGATTCCTGCAGCCTCCCGAGAGATATTGGGCTGCAAACAGCTTCCCAGGAGAGCTGCTCGGAGAGCATATTGTCCTCCACATGTTGTTCTTGGTGCCTTCCCAGTCCAGCTGTCCTAATAAAAAGCAGGTAATGTCCAAGTAGCTGTTTGTGTGGTTGAGTGTGTCTTGGGGGAGCTGGCAAAGGCTGGTGGTTGTGGAAGGAGTTGTGCTTTGTAGTCATGTTCCTACTAATGATAGGCTAAAAGGCTACAAAACAAAATAAATGAATGCAGAGATGATACTTAATTTCCACAAACTTGGGGATGTGTTTTTTAGGGAGGGGGAGTGAGGGGAAAGCTGGGACTAGAGGGAGATGTGAACAACACTCTGGTATCAGAAGATGTAACATCTTTCCTGTTTTTCCACCAGGATTATCACAAAATAATAAAAAACCCCATGGACATGGGGACGATCAAGAAGCGCCTGGAACACAACTATTACTGGAGTGCCAGTGAATGTATGCAGGATTTCAACACCATGTTTACAAATTGTTACATTTACAACAAGGTAAAGAGCCCAGACAAGCCTTTCACTGGGGCACTACCTGGAAAAGACCCATCTCCAACTGCTAGAGTGCAGGTTTTGAGCAGGGCCAGCTCTGCTCTGCTCCGGGCCCTCCTTGTGAGGATTTCAAATGCCACTAATTGCAACCACATTACATGAAAAGCACAAAGCTGTCTTTGTGCTCTCTCTTTCCTCCCCCAGACTAGTTAAAATGGCAAACGTGCCTTTTAATTATAGGTAGATTTCTGTTCTGGGGTTATGGAGCGAGTTTTTACTCCTTTTATTTTCAGTTAGGAATTCTTTTAAGATGAGCTACAGTTTATGCAGCTCGTTGCAGGTGTTCTGTGGGGTATTAGTGCTGAATTTTACACTGGCTGGCTGGCAGTAAATGGTATCTCTCAGCAGCAGAGGGAGTTCAGGAAGTATAACTGTTCTCTGCCTATGTCTTGTCCACACTTGCACACCTTTAGGTTGCTTATTATAATATTTTGGGCTTGCCTTGTTTGCTGTTTTGTTAGGTTGTTAAAAGCCCCTATTGTTTGCATTATGTTTTCTATAGTGGTTTGTCATCATTGACCCTTACTGGAGAACAAACTGAAATAAATTAATTAGTTTGAGCCACAGAATATGTGTTTACACTCTTCTCTTGGACCTGCTGGCAAGCAGGGGAGGACATCTCATCTGTTCCAGTTTGCTGCTTCCACTCTGCTGCACAGGGTGCTAGTTATCAGGCTCCTACTGAAGTCTGATAATTCTGGATGCAGTGTATTTAGAGGCTGTAGTTATTGCATGCTAGGGCAGACCAGAAGATCAGGGGGGTAGCTTGCAAGGTGGAAGAAAAGTTAGTCTATTTATTGTCAGAGATTTGGATACCATCATTTATTTGAAGGACAGCATCACTGGGGATTTCAGTGCCTGATGTTGAACCTCTCTGCTTTTCGTATGTGGGTGATACAGCTTGGGCTTGTATTCTTCTTTCTGCAGCCCACAGATGACATCGTCCTCATGGCCCAAGCCCTGGAGAAGATATTTCTGCAGAAGGTTGCTCAGATGCCTCAGGAGGAAGTCGAATTATTACCCCCAGTCCCTAAAGGCAAAGGTCGTAAGCCGTCAGCAGGCACTCAGAGTGCAGGTATTGACCCCATCCACTGATGTTAAATGTTAAATGTTGCCAAGGCCTGACCCACCTTCCAAGCTGCCTGGCTTTGCAAATGGTGAAGAGGCTGGGAGGGAGCATGTAGACTAATGTTTAAAGCAGTGGAGAGGGAAGTGTGAGATGTCTAGATGTTCTGCCAATGTCCCAGGGCTTGTCTGTATTTGCCATACCAACATCTTACCCTCTGTCTCGCCCATCCCCAAGTGCTACAGTGAGGGAGGGCAGTGCTGCTGCTTCCTCTGTGCAAAAAAGAAACCAAGGCAAGAAGAGGCAAAGTAGACGTGCCAGTCTGCCACAAGTGACAGACCATGCACAGAATGCCTTCAGAGATCTGGGTTTGTCCAGCTCACCCAAGGTGCTAGCTGAAGTCTGACACAGCAGAGACCTGGACTCAAGTCTTTCCAATCCCCTAAACCCCATATAACGTTTTTCTTTTGCACACGTGGTTGCAGCATCATAGAATAAAGTTTGATGAACAGAAAGGGTTTATTAAACCATTGCAAAAGGCCGTGCAGACCGTTGCATATGGGTAGAAAGTGAATTTAGTTCAGCTTATCTAGAGTTGATTTTTAAGTAGATCAAGGACTAAAATGCCTGTAAGCACAGTAAAACAGTTCATAAAGGAGCTTGTGTGGGCTGAGTTCAACTGTAGCAATTTTTACTGCAAACAAGGTCTAATTGTTGCTCTGGGAAAGTCAACTGTTTGTTTTCGCTCATCTAAGGTGCCAGATGAAGCTACAACTTCATGCAAGCTCAGATAAATTTGTGATGATGTGTCTTTTTAGCATCCTTTGATAAAAGCTGCTATAAAAACAGAGAGGAGTATTGGTTATCAGTTACTAGATTTGTCCCCCTTAACTTTGTGCTAGTAGGCAGGCCTAGCATAAGAGATATTTGCCTGGCTATCAGGAGACTCGGGCTCTATTTCTTTCATTGTATAACTTGTGGTAAATCTGAAATGCTGGGACTCTTGGACATTCAGCTGGCTGTGGGGAGTGGTTGTTACCTTTTGTCATGCTTGGTGAAAACACTCCCAGATTGAGGTCTGTGCAGGACAGCAGCTGTCCAAAAGAGCTGTCTCCCTCCATTCCCTCTGCTTGAGCTCCTGCTTTTTAGTTGAGTGCAGGGTAGCTCTGAGAGCACAAGAGGGGTGAAGGCTTTCCCAGAGCAACACACACCTCGTGTGCAAAGCTTGAAGTATTTTGCTTGCATGTGGCTGGCTTAAAGCTCATGATACAAGGACTTAGGTCAGTGATTTCTCATCTTTTTTTGTTGACCCCTGGGTAACAGCACCAAGCAAATCACTCTGTGTCCTTTGTGCTCTTCCCGTGGCCCTGGACTGGGAGCCTTTTTCCAAGCCCACCACCTTGCAGTCCAGTGGCATCAGTGTCACTTTGTCCCCGGTGTCTCGTTGGCACTTGTAACCATCGATACATGGCGGTGTTTCCCCTTTGTCGTTGAAAGGAGCTCAGCAAGCAGTGGCCGTGTCTTCCGTCTCCCCGCCGGCCCCGTTCCAGAACGTCCCTCCAGCCGTGTCTCAGACGCCCGTCATTGCTGCCACCCCTGTGCCAACCATCACTGCTAATGTCCCGCCTGTCACTGCCCCTCCCGCCGCCGCTCCCCCTCCGCCTGCCGCGCCGATCATGCCCGTGGTGCCTCCTACGCCACCGGTAGTCAAGGTAAATGGAGAACCCCACCCCTTCCTCTTCAGAAGGCTCAGCAGGGCTCTGTTTTCATCCCCACGCTGCTGGTTGTGTGCACTGGAACAGGCTGCCCAGGGAGGTTGTGGAGTCTCCTTCTGTGGAGACGTTTAAAACCTCTTCTGGACGCGTTCCTGTGTGACCTGCTCTGGGTGATCCTGCTCCAGCAGGGAGGTTGGACTAGATGATCTTTTGAGGTCCCTTCCAATCCCTAACGTTCTGTGATTCCTTCACATTTGACTTCTTGCCACTCTGGCTATCATTGTCCCTTTGGGGTGGGCTCAGACAAGTGCTTGCTGTCAAGTTTGAGAGGCTCGAGGGAAGTTTTTTGCCAGTTTTACCACACCCCAGCCGAGATGATGTCAACTGTAATTGCTCCAACTCAGTTACAGGCTCCCACTTGACCATAGCCTTAGCCAGGGCTGATGCTTCGAACCAGAAAGCTGTTGGAGGCTTCCCCCACTTTGCACCATACAGCCCAAAGCATCTCTTCCCTCTGAGCCCCTGATTTTTCTGGGAATCATAGAATCATTAAGGTTGGAAAACACCTCTAAGATCATCAAGTCCAACTGTCAACCCAACATTACTATGACCACTAAACCATGTCCTGAAGTGCCATGTCTACATGTTTGGGGATTTTTTTAACACCTCCAGGGATGGTGACTCCACCACTTCCCTGTGCAGCCTGTTCTGATGCTTGACCACTCTTTCAGTAAAGAAATTTTTCCTAATATCCAATCTGAACCTCCCTGGCACAGCTTGAGGCAATTTCCTCTCGTCCTATCACTAGTTACTTGGGAGAAGAGACCAACATCCACCTCTCTACAGCCTCCTTTCAGGTAGCTGTAGAGAGCAAGAAGGTCTCCCCTCAGCCTTTTCTCCAAACAATCCCACTTCCCTCAGCTGCTCCTCATAAGACATGTTCTCCAGACCTCTCACCAGCTTTGTTGCCCTTCTCTGGACCTGCTCCAAGGGGCTGTTCCTTTAAGGTTTGCAGACTCCAGCACCAGGAATGTTCCTCTCTGCCATAAACCAGTTCAAGACAAGCCTGTCACTCCAGTTGGAGGAGACTGATGCTGCCTGCAGGTTTTGGGTGCATTAGTTCTTTCTTCCTTACTGAGTAATCTTCTGGGAGTTGTCATTGGTGTTCTGCTCTTTACTATGTTAATTTATGGGTAAATGAAAATGTTCCTCTAAATAATTGGAATTTTCCTAGCAAGCTGTGTATTGCTTTAAAAATGGTGAAAGCACAGCTCAGAGAAAGCTGGGGTTTGGTTTGGTTTGTTTTTTCTAAACTGGGGAATTAAATGCAACAATACTGGTGCTCTCTAATGGGAGGTTGCATGGACCAGCAGAGCCACAGAATTGTTTTTGCTTATTTAACCCTATAGCTTAAGAATGAGTAGAGAAATTATAAGTCACATCATCTTGCAGCTAAGCTGTCCTCCTCAGAAGCCTGTCTCATACTTCAGTTTCTGTCCAAACAACTTGCTTCTGAGAATCAATTTAATTTTAAAACTCAAAGATGAACCCAGAAGTAAGTTTGCCAAATACACGCTGGAAAAGTAATTCTGCTTGGGATTTACTTAAGATTTCCCTTAGATTTCCCTAAGGAACTTTTTTTTCCTCCTTTCTCTCTCTCCTCAGAGAAATAAATCCTTCCTAGAAGCCCAAGAGCGAGCTGACTGGACAGTCACAGCTTTAATTTATGTGGAGAGGTTTTATTTGCTTAAGGCAGAATCATTAAATTCTTGCTCTTGTCCATCATAAGCAATCGACTTTAGCGCAGCCACGAAATACAAGGGAGTTGAGGGCTCAGGGGTCTTTGGTGATTAATATGCTTTGGTTCAGAACTCAGAGCCTGATCCTGCCACTGGGGACTCAGACATGTGGTTAAGTTACTGACACTTGCTAAGTCCCGATGCATCAGCTGAGCTGCAGTAATCGACCGGGCGCACTCCTTTCCCTTGGCAGACACGAGGTAAGAGTCCTTGGCTTCCATCTCAGTGCAATACATAGAGCTAACTCATTTTGCATCCTCTTTGGGGTTGGGTTGGAGACGTGCAGATGGCTGGTTACTGTGGCTCAGGTGACGTGTAGTAAGTTGGAGTCACCAGTCCCATTTATCGTGTGTTCTGTCGGAGGACAGGCAGCTCTCAGCAGTCAGGATGAACTGTGCTAGGTTCTAGCGTAGCAGGAGAGCTGGGCGTGTGCTGATGGAGTGTGTCCCATCTGCTCTTTCAGAAGAAGGGAGTGAAGCGGAAAGCAGACACCACCACCCCCACCACCTCCGCCATCACCGCCAGCCGCAGCGAGTCGCCCACGCCCCTCTCGGACCCCAAGCAGGCCAAGATCATCGCCCGGCGCGAGAGCGGCGGCCGGCCCATCAAACCACCAAAGAAAGACCTTGAAGATGGAGAGGTCCCTCAGCACGCAGGGAAGAAGGGCAAGCTCTCGGAGCACCTCAAGTACTGTGACAGCATTCTCAAGGAGATGCTCTCGAAGAAGCATGCAGCCTATGCATGGCCCTTTTACAAGCCTGTTGATGCAGAGGCCTTGGAATTACATGACTATCACGATATTATCAAACACCCCATGGATCTCAGTACTGTTAAAGTACGTCCACATTTACCACCTCTTTTGCAGGGTGTCACAGCCCTCTGGGTGCAGAGGAGTGGCTCCTTCTGGGGGAGGGGGAAGGGACAGGGGTGGAGAACTGAACCTGTTTGGATATCATCTGGAGATTTTTATATTCTGTTTCTTTCCCATCTCCTTTTTTCTCCCATAACATGGGACATCTGGGGGTTTTTCTGCCCTGCAAAGCAGGTTGTGCGATGCCATCCTCTCCTCTTTGTGGATAGTCCAGGTGTTTAAACTTGTGTCAGTGGCATTGCCTTGCACTCTGAGAAGAAGAGGTGCTGTATTTTGTAGGATTCAATTGATAGTATCTCATTTCCAGGAGCTGCTGCCTGCCTGCTTGTTGGCATGATGTATGGTCCAGATAGGCATAGGCTGAGCCATTCCAACCAGAATGTGATGATCACCTGGTACTTAGGGGAGCAAATAACATGATGCTTGTGTGGCTTGTGCTTGGTTCATCAAGAGCTTAGCTTAGTGTCATCCAATATTCAAGGTGGTTTTCCCAGTAGACTGGGAGTTTTCCTGAATCCCTCCTAAATATCCATGGAGCAAAGCCATGTTTTTCTAGTTCCCATCTTCTGCTTTTGAGCCAGCTGTTGGGAGTCTGCACTGGTGGAGGTGAGACTTTCTTCCACGTGCAGGAGGTTAAAGGTATTTCTGCTGGTTTTCCCTAGCATGCCAGTGCCTGGAATTGTCTAAATACCCAGGTGACAAAAGGGCAGCTGCATTGGTGGCTCCTTTCATGTTCCTTGACAAGTCCTCTGTAGTACCTGGAAGCAGCGTGTCACGCTCTGATGTGCCAGGCCATTCATCTATGATGCTGCAAGGGTTCTTATTACAGCTGCAATATTTTTAATTAAAGACTATTTTAGTTGTATTATTTAGTGGTGAGAGAATGATTATCATGGTCTGTGCATTGAGGATTAGATGAGGAGTTACCAGTGTCTGCCTTTTAATTGCTCTTCTGATGCTATGGTCCTGGGCAGGTTTTACCACAGCTCTGTGCTGTAGTATTCCCAGTCATAAAAGAGAGATAATAACACTTAACCTACCTCACAGGGCTGTTGTAAGGACATATCTGGAAGGCACTAAGTACTAATTATTATTATTGATTGGGTTTGTATAGAAAAGAGTATCTCTGAGCTGGCAAAAGCATTGTAAGCAAGCTGTGGTGGAGCTCGGCTTGGAGACTATTGTCCTTCTGAGCTTGAAGTACCCTTGCTTTGTTTACAAAAGTCAGTGCAACGTGTAGTATTTTTGACTAGTAATTAAGCTGAGCTCTGGTAAAGGCCTGCAGCAAATTCTGGCAGGAGAAGAGGGCAAGATGAAGGGTGAGTTGAGCTGCAGGCAGGAAGAGGGAGCCTGAAACAGTGGTAAAGTGGCTAGATTGAACGTGGTAGTCTGTGAAGCTGGATTACTGGTGCCTGATTCTAATGCTCTGCTGATAGAGGAAGGTTCCAGTGTTTTCTTGGGTAAGTTTCCATTTTCTCTTGTTCTTGAATGTGGATGAGGATGGAAGAAGCTCACCTCCGTTTTGGTGCTACTGTTTTTCAGATGCTCATGACTGAAGGGCTGCTTAATCCTTGTAAATTGTTTTAATTACATGATTTGTTGTCAAGGTCTGCTCACTTCACTTTGCATTGGAATTGCTCTTCTCCACCAGCTTGGAGGTCCATCCACGTGGCTTGGATCACAGGCTAATGGATAGTTCAGGGTGGTCAGGAGACCTGCCTCCTACTCAAAGCAGGGTTACTTTGACAGGGTCACCACCTTCTCACTGAGTGGGTCTGACCTTGCTCCTCTGATGTCAATGAGTGAACTGGGAGCAGGAACAGGTTGTGAATTGGGATTTTGGTGGTGTTCTGTAAGTCAGATCAGAGGTGCAGTACCTGGGTGGCAAGAGGACCCTTCATATGTGATGTTCTGTTTACTGTGCATACAGCTACGTTTGCCTTTGCTTATTGTGGGCTCACATCAAACTCTGTTCTAAGAGTCCATGAACTGGCCAGTAGCTTTGAAGAAATTTAAAAGTAATGACTGAGATGGGAAGAAGCATCTCTAAGTGCAATTGTTCTTTGTGTTCACGTTAGCCTGATGAGGTGCTGTTGATAGCCCTTCCTCTGCTAGTCTTGTGAACCCAAGTTGTTAGATGATCATGTCCTAGATGAACTCATCTGGTTGCTGTACTGACTTTAGTTGGACTGCTGATAAACCTCATCCTTCCAGACCTGTTCTCAGCCCAGTCACATTCCCTTGACTTCTAGGGATGCTGTGGGTCTACCTACAGCCTGGTAGATCCAAGTCTTAGATGAATGCAGCGAGGTTAGAGATGGAAAGAGTGAAATCCTGACTCTCTCAAAGCTGGTGTTGTCATGTGTGGTAGGGTAGGTGGCTTCTTATCACAAGAGATTCTGTGCTGTATTCTGCAAGATCTAGGTGTGAAGCTGTTTCTTGTACTGGTGATGTCTTTACACTTAAATCTCTTTTTAGAAAAATGAAGTCAGGACTATAAAGCATACACCTCTGCCCTTCTGCTGCAATGCAGGTGATATTCTCCCTCTGCACCCTACTAGTGTAGGGCAGGAAACTGGAGACAAGTTAATGGCAAAACCAGCAGAGTCTTTTCTATGTAAAGACTCTGGATTTGTCTTTCCACATGGTAGTATTTTCCTTAATAAACTTGTTTAAGTGCTGTCTGGTATATATATATATATTTTTTTTTTTTTAATGGAATGCTTTATTATCATTGCTCTTGGCCTGTAGCTTGTAGTGTGACTTTGCTGAGATGCAGTCTATAATTCATTAACTGCATGGAACAAAGCTGCCATTTGCAGGCAGTGTAATTCTCCAGTGTCAGGGCCTGCTCTGTGGCTCTGAAAGGTTTTAGATTTAATTCTGCACAAGTGACAGTGGCTGTAGTAAAGGAGTGCAACTCATGGTCTTCAAGCTAATCTTGAAGGAATTATGTGAGAAAGTGAAACATAAGCATTGCTGCAGCTGTAATGGATCCCCCAATACCTGGTTGGTTGTTGCTTTGGTTCTCTGGTTATATGAGGCTTGATTTTCTTCAGAGATTATCCTTCATCTCCAGGAGCTTTTTTGTCCAGGCTGGGCATCCAACAGGGGTGTGCTTCAGGAAGATGTGGAGGATGTTTTCTCTGTGTCACTGGAGGAGGCAGGTTGGCTGTAGTGATTGTACCAGTGGCTGGTGAGAGGTGGAGGGGCTGTAGCTGAGCTTGTTGCAGCCAGGAGCAGAGGGATGTGCTCTGCTGGAGCTAGGACAGAGAGGGAAGAGCTGAAGGGATGAGATCAGTGAGCTCAACTCTTTGATAGTCATCACAAAGCGGGAAAGAGCAGAACTACTCAGAGTAAAGAGAAGAAAGGATGGAAGTGTGAGGAGAGCCATGGATTATGCTTTAAAAACCAAGCAGCAGCCCTAATTCCCTGTAACAGGTGAAACTCAGGCTCTGAAGGTGCAGCAGCACTTTGCTTCTGCTGTGCTGCCCACAGGGCCCAGTTGCAGCACATTCCTGTCCCCAATGTGATGCTGGGGAGCTTTGGTGTGGAGAGATAAGGAGCTGTAGGGAACCTGCAGCACCTCTTCTCATCTCATCCTCTGCTGCCAGCTCACAGCAGCAATGTGGATGTCTCTGCCTTTGGCTTATTCAGTGGTGAATAAGGAACAGTCCTTGCTACACGAGAGGATTTATACAAGGTGTTTACTCTTGGAATAAAGCGCCACCTCCGGGGTCTGACCGTGCTCATCGGTTCATGTTCTTGCAGGGAATTGCTGTGGTTTCAGAGCAGCTGAGTTCAGGCTCTTGAAGGCAAGGAGACATTCTTAGGGAGGAAATTTGAAAGACTTCTTTAGTTTCACCTATTTTAGAGCACAAATGCAGCTTCACAAAGCTGTTGAGGCAGTTTCTGGAGGGTGCAATTAGGCACCCAGGAATCGGGCTGTCATTAGCTGGTGGAGGTGGCATTTTCTCTGCTGAAGTTGCTGGACCTGTGTGGCCCTGTCCCTCATGAGCACCTGCCCTGATGCCATGCCCAAGACATGTGCTTGAGGACACAACTGGTGTCCAGTTTGTTCTTGGAGAAGTGACAGTGGAAAGGGGACATGTGAAATCTTCAAACATGGAAAGATTACTACAAGAAGGGAGGGAACAAAGTTTTCTCTACACCCTCTGTAGGCAGGACAAGGCTCACTGTAGAGCAGGAGACATGTGAGACATTAGGAGACAGATTTCTTAAACATTAACAAATGTTAAACAATTGAATTGATTGCTGAGGGAAAAATGAGATTGTGGTGGTAGATACTGCATGAGGTAGAGAATGGACCAGTTCCCTGCCAGCCCTCCTTGTCTCTTAACTCTTGATTTGCAATTTTAAGTATGTTAACTTTTTTTAGAGCAGCTGGATATCTCAAAGTGAAGTTGTAACTGAAGATATTCCAGCCCAACAATGTAAAGTCTTTTTTGTCTTTTTTTTTTTCTTTAAAGTTAATTATTCTTTACAAGAAAACAAAACAAAAATCCTCAGGTTAAAACTGTTGGGCCAGAAAACTGTTGAGTTTGGATGAAAGCAAAGCCTCAGACACTGGAACATGTTTCATATGTGGTAATCAGCCCTTGAGTGTGCCAAACAAATATAAGTGCATCAAAAAGGCCTTTCATTCAGTGAGACATGTTTTAAAATAAATGGGCTCTTTCGTTTCAACGTGTGTTTTGCTTTGAAATTGGCCTGAGACACTTTTCAAACAGGGCCAGCTCTCCTTCAGACAGGAGAGGCACAACTCCCTTTCCCTTGCTGTCTCTGTGGAGGTTGTCTTCTACTTCATTCACCAAGAGAATGAGGTTTTGTGGCAAAACTTTGACAGGAATCTGGCTGCAGCACAACAGGGAGTGAGGCTGCAGGGACATCACTGCCCTGGGTCCATCCAAAGCTGCATCCCTGGAGGACAAATTCTGCCCTATTTGGAAGAAAACCAACTTTGGGAGTCATTGCAGTGTTCCAAGATGGTTATAACATCTGTGACCATCTATGAAATATCTGCAGCTTCCATTGAACAAATTTTGCTTGCATTAAGGTTTCCAGTGTGAGTTCTGGACCATAAGCAATTCTACTTTCTGTTCAGACTGGGATGTGTCTTCCCCAGCCACATTTGCTGCCTTTTAAATGCAAATGAAATCTAGTGCTGGCTTCTTTTTTGGTAGGAGTAATTGGAGCTCAGGTTTTATACATAGAAATAATGTATGCATAAAATCAATTAAGTTCTAGGAATGCTATAAACTGGTCTCTAAACCCAAGTCATTCAATCCCAAACAGCAAGAGAAATGGATGAAGGTGAGAGCTGAGAAATAAGGGAACAAGGTGCAAATATGTAGCTCCTGATACTCCTCTACACTAGGAAAAAACATTAATAGGTTGATAGAGAGTGAATTCTGTGTTCATTCTTTATCAGTTGGACTTTTAAATCAAGAGTAGGTGGTGCAGTTTAACTGATTCCATATTTACCATGTTCATGCCCTGTGTTAGACCATCAGAGTTGGATGGTCAGGGTCTTTTCTGCCCTTTCAGATTTAAAGGGCAGATATACCCAAGCAGCACATAGGAACACACACTTAAGGTGCTCCTGTAACTAACTTTGGTGACTCCTGCCCTTGCCATCCATGATCCTTGTTTACATTAGTTTCTGATCCAGCAAACTCTTTTTCTAAATGACTTTTATTTTCTAGTAGAACGTGGGCACTGATAGATTTATGTAGTTACTAGTTAGAAAAAGAAAACAACCCAGATTTAGAATCTTGAAGTGTTTAAACTGTTATGGAGCAGTATCAGCTTCTCTGGCTATCTGGTGTTTGCTTGTTTTAAAAAGCAGAAACTCTTGAGTGTTATCTAGGAACCAAGAAGCCAAATCAAACTACTGTTCTCTTAGAGAAATGTGATTTTTGAGGCTGTTCTGAGCTGTCTCTAAGATGCACATGTCCTCCATGCAGTTGCTACAAATTCTTTTTGCTTATGGCTTTTTCTCCCCTTTCCCTTTGGCTTGTTTGTTTGCAGAAAAAGATGGACAGTCGGGAATACCAGGATGCACAAGGTTTTGCAGCAGATATTCGGTTAATGTTCTCTAATTGTTACAAGTACAATCCTCCAGACCACGAGGTGGTGGCCATGGCCAGGAAGCTCCAGGTAACAGTGTTGGTCAATGTGTCTTTCAGAGTGTGTTCAGTTCAGCTATGAGGTGTTGATTCAGAGATCCAAGTGTGGATTTGCTGTTGGCACCAACAAGGGAGAGTCAGTGATTCCTCCAGCCCTTGGAAAGAGCCACTGTGCTCTTTACATGGCACAGCCCAAAGCCACATTCCACTCCTAAAATGTTGTAATTATTACTGTATAAAATAATGGGAGAATCTTGAGGGGCCTAAAGAATATACATGTCCATCTGTACATTATTATTTACTTCTACAGCACTTTGTGTAGTGCAGGAAGACCCTGACCTGTGGTGGGGTGTCCTTTTTAAAAGGCCAGAGGGAGGTCTTTGTGGGTGAGGCTCCTTTTGTCACCAGTATTTCCCCCTTTTTGTAGGATGTCTTTGAGATGAGGTTTGCAAAAATGCCTGATGAGCCTGCAGAGGCCCCACCTCCTCCTCCTCCAACAGCACCAGTGGTGAGCAAAAGCACAGAGAGCAGCCACAGCAGTGAGGAGAGCTCTTCTGACTCAGATAGCTCCGACTCGGAAGAGGAGCGAGCGACCCGGCTGGCAGAGCTCCAGGAGCAGGTATGGAACAGCCAAGCTGTGTCTGTGCAGTAGGAAGGACATAGCAGGAGGGGTTTAGCTCTGTTCTTAATCCCACCAAAGCTGGGATGCAGCAAAGCAATCCCTCCTTTTACCAGCTGAAGGGAGAAAATGCTCAGCTGTGAATTAAGTGCATGATGTGCTTGGAGATGGCCACTCCTGGTGCTCTGTGCTTCCTTCTGGGGTCCCAGAGTAGGAATGAAGGTGCTCACAATCACTTTTGGGAGAAAGAGAGATCTATTTTGTATAAGAGCTTGGACAAAATATCCCAAGCTCCCTGTTGGGATATTGTCCCCTCTGTACCCCATCTGTAGAACTGACCTGTTCTGACTCTGATAGTTGCAAACCTTAAGTGATGGTCTGTATTAGAATCATAGAATCATAGAATGGTTTGGGTTGGAAGGGACCTCAAAGATCATCTAGTTCCAACCCCCATGCCATGGCAGGGACACCTCCCACTAGACCATAATGCAGATGTACAATTCCAGCTGCTGCAGAGCTTGGTGTGCTACCATAATCCAACAAAGATTAATAAAATTGCTTATGCAGTGTCTCAAAGCAAGCTAGTAGGAGAGCTGAGAAATGAACCCAGGATTCCAAAGGCCAAGTTGTCAGCACTCTAGATGGAGCTATTAAGCTTAATTTATTTGCCCCTATAAAACAAGAACAACATAGTCATTTGAGGCAACCTCTGCATGCTTATACTGCATTTTTAAAAAAGAATTTCAAATTAAGCTGAGTCTCCTGAGTTCAATCACTAGACTGCTTGATCACCAATATACTTAGGATTTGCTTACACATTGGGATGTAGAGGAAGGGTATGTGGAGGCATCAGTTATCTTGCCTTAAAGTCTGGTTAATTTTTCCCTGTTCTCCCCCAGCTAAAGGCTGTCCACGAGCAGCTGGCTGCACTGTCACAAGCACCAGTGAACAAACCAAAGAAAAAAAAAGAGAAGAAGGAGAAAGAGAAGAAAAAGAAAGATAAAGAGAAGGAAAAAGAGAAGCACAAAGTAAAAGCTGAGGAGGAGAAGAAACCCAAGGTGGCTCAACCACCAAAACAAACCCAACAGAAGAAAGCCCCAGCTAAGAAAGCCAACAGCACAACCACAGCCAACAGGTGAGAACCTGCCTTAAGGGGGGTGCCAAGAGCTTCCAGTTCTCCTGTCCCTCTTGTCCCTCTTGAATTTCTGGTGAAGCTCAGTTGTCAGAGCAGTTAATTTGCTGTCTGAATAGTGTCCCCATTCCCAGGCAACTCCGGGGAGTCTTTAAGTTAGAGCTGGCAGTGGAACCGTCATATTTCCACTCTCCAGCTCTCCTAGAATCCTGCCTGATCACTCATAGATAAGGGTTTGCTTTCTGCCTTTTGTGCAGCCAGCAAGAATGTGCCATTCCAGGGCTGCCCCCCTGCTGCTCCATGGGCTTGTTGTCATGTCTCACAGGGCTACAATATAATAGGAGTAGAGCAGCTGATCTCACATCTCTGAACTTTTTCAGAAGTTGTGATGCTGTTCAAGCCATCTGGCTAAAGATTCAAAGATGTTACATCCCAATGTAGAAGAAAACAAACAAACCTCATGGATTCTATGTACCCATGAATGTTTCCCTTGCCAACCCCTCCCCAGGCAGCCCAAGAAAGGAGGCAAACAGGCATCTGCGACCTACGACTCGGACGAGGAGGAGGAAGGTCTGCCCATGACCTATGATGAGAAGAGACAGCTCAGCCTGGACATCAACCGCCTGCCCGGGGAGAAGCTGGGCAGGGTGGTGCACATCATCCAGTCCAGGGAACCCTCCCTCAGAGACTCCAACCCCGACGAGATAGAAATAGATTTTGAAACCTTGAAGCCCACGACTTTACGGGAACTGGAGAGATACGTGAAATCTTGTTTACAGAAAAAACAAAGGAAACCATTTTGTAAGTTACCTCCTGGGGCACCCGTTCCCCCACCAGCTCTTGGGCTCAGCTTAGGAGCCAGGGCATGTGTGTTGGGATTCCCTTATCCAGCCTTTGGGTATGTGATGACAGGGATTTGTAGAGATTCTTTTCTCTCATGAGAATGTACAGAACCTTTCTGGTTTTTTGGGTTTTTTTTTTTCCCCTGTTCTTTCTTCACATGCTGTCATGCCATGGGGACCTGGAGGACTATTGTGTTCCTCTGCAAGACCCATGTGATACCTTTAGTACTTATCTAGAATCTAGAAGGCACTAGAAAGGTTTCAGTCTCACTGTGTTAGGTGTTATGTGCACACATCTGGAAGGATCAGTTTCTTGGTCTGAATAGTTTAGCATCTAATTAGGAAGGAAACAAAAAGCATGATTGGGATCCAAACCACCAAGGGAATAAAAGTGCACAAAGCTACCTGGGCAATCTGTGGATTCTGGGTGTGCCTGACTCATATTCACCTAAAAACTGCTCTCCCTAGATGGCCTGATGCCCAAACTGCCCCTAGTCTCTATCAGACCAGAGGGTTAATGTTCATGCTCTGCTGAGTGTACAGCTCAGTATGGGACAGACTTTGTGCCTCATCCACAGAGGGTGAATTGTTGTGGCCCCTTGAGAGTTTAGCTCCAGCTGAATAGTGATAGCATCACTTACCTGAAGGGGTCCTGGCTTTGTCCATCTGCTTGGTGGTTAAGAGGGAGTTGTCCTGTTAAGATTATAACACAACAGCCACTCACAGCTCTTGCAGAGCACTTCCATTTCCTCACCATGGGATCTTCAGGTAGGCCTAAGCAAAGCTCAGACTTTGACCTTTCTTTTTTTCTTTTAAATATGCTGCTTTGATTTGTTTTTATTCCCCTCTCCCAAGTCCTTCACTATTGGACTAGCTCAGGAAAGGATATTTCCAGAGAGGTTAGGAACAAGAAGCATCCTTTTGTTTTGGACCCAAAGCATAGAGTAGCACAGAACTCCAGTGTCCCCTCCTCAGACTCTTGTGCTGTCTGTTGCAGTGCTTGGTGTTCAGGACATACCCTCTTAGGACTGTGCTTTCCAGGTTTCTTTTTATAAATCATCACTTTAAAACAGTGCACAGAAATGTAGACACTTCTTTGCTGGATCAGGCAAAGTATCTGGCCTGGATTCTGAGCCTGGCTGACACCTGTGTTCAATTACTCAGCCTTTGGAGGGATATTTCTGCTCAGAAGTATGAATATTGCTGGGACTTCTCCCCATTTCCATCCCAGCTGATGCAGCTGCATTCCTGTTGTCTGCCAGCCTTTGCCTCTGTTGCTTTTTAATTTGTCCTTTTTATGTTTAAAGCAACACAAACCTCAGTAGATTCTTGTGTGAGGTATCTTAACTTTGAATGGGAGATGCTTCCTTCTGACAGCCTTTAATGGGACACTTTATTTTACAGGGCAGAAACCCCATGTAACAATTCTGTAATTACAAATGTGTAACTATTGACCATAAAACTGGCTGGTAAGTAACCTGTAACTACAAGGTTATTACATGGATATTTCCATCTTCTCAAACACTTTCCAGAAGCTCTCTTAAAAAAAGTGCATGTTACAGGATGATGGTGATTGGATGATCTAGACAACTTCATATGTTGTCCTCCATCTGGGATGTGTAGTTGCTGTGTGGTCACTTGATCTGAGCAGTGTCACTGCCCAGTGGTTGCACAGATTTACATGCCCTGTAAAATAGTGATGTCCACTCTTTTTGTTGTTTTTGTTTTCACCTGCACCCATGCAGTTTCAGAACTTGTGCATTCCTCCTCCACAGCTGCAAGTGGGAAAAAGCAAGCAGCAAAGTCAAAAGAAGAGTTAGCTCAGGAAAAGAAGAAAGAACTAGAAAAACGGTTACAGGATGTCAGTGGGCAGCTAAACAACAACAAGAAACCTGCAAAGAAAGGTAATGGCTTTGGTTTGACTGTGCTGACAGCACCCAGAAGGTTGTGTATGGAGATGGACTTTCTCCCCACTGACTTCTTGTGGCCTTGGGCAACAAAGCTGGGGATGAGTCTAGAGCACAAGTGTGGTGAGGAGTAGCTGAGGGACCTGTGAGTGGTGAGCCTGGAGAAAAGGAGGCTCAGGGGAGACCTTCTGGCTCTTGACAAGTCCCCGAAAGGAGGTTGGAGCCAGGTGGGGTTGGGCTCTTCTCCCAAGGAACAAACGACAGGACAAGAGGAAATGGTCTCAGATTGTTCCAGGGGAGATTCAGGCTGGACATGAGCAACAATTTCTTCCCTGAAAGGGTTGTGAAGGACTGTCCCAGGCTACCTAGGACAGTGGTGGAGTCCCCATCCCTGGAGGGGTTTAAAAGCTGTGTAGATGTGGTGCTGAGGGACATGGTTTAGTGGTGCCCTGGCAGTGCTGGGGGAACAGGTTGGATTTGACCTTAAAGTTCTCCTCTAACCAAACCAATTCTATTATTTTATGGTACAAAAGGTTCTTCTAGTGCAAACTAGGTTTCTGGCTCTGCACAAGTCAGGCAGGGTTTCTGGTGTCCAGAGGTTGCACTGAAGCATGTGAGGTGGTGACACAGCTCCCCAGGCTGCTGCTCACCAAGCTGCCCAGGCTACACAAAGCGATGGGTGAAGCCATGGGGGATGAAGGCTGTGGATGAACCTTCTCTATTTCAATTCCTTGCAAGTAACCACCTCACTCCCTGTATCCCTACAGAGAAATCCAGCTCTGCTCCCTCCGGAGGCCCTTCCAGACTCAGCAGCAGCAGCTCCTCAGAGTCTGGGAGCAGCAGCTCCAGTGGCTCCAGCTCAGACAGCAGCGATTCGGAATGAGTTACGGACACTTAGACACACAATGGACATCACCCTCACCCATGCTCTGCAGTGTTCCTTTCTCTCCTTAATATACTGCTCTTGTTCCACGGTGGTCAGGTTTTTCCCCTCCCCACCCTCCCCTCTCTTTCTCTGACTTTTTTTTTATTTTATTTTATTTTATTTTTTAATTCAGTGTTATAAAAAGGTATCTTCCATTTTTTGGGGGGTTGCTCTTTTAATAGGTCAAAGATCTTTGCGTGTGTGTGTGACTAGACTTTATGACAAATAGTTCCCTTTGCATAAAGTCTCTAAAAATACATTTGAACTGAAGAAGATGGCTTGAAAATGGAAGAACTTGGAACTCTTAGCAGGAGAGAAATAGAAAGTTCTGCGAGGTTTGTAGTACACTTCCCTCCCACCCCTTCCCTCTCCCCAGAATGTTCTCTTTTAATAAGCCTGCCTGGCTCACACAAGGTAAAAATCTTTTTTTAAAAGAAATCTCTGTAAAATGGTACTGTATCTGAAAGATGTTAGCTTTTGAACTAGTTGGTGTATTTGTTCTTAGCACTAGTATTCTTAATCTCCAAGTCTACAGTGTGATGAAAATGTCAGATGCTATCATCTTTTTGCATAAAAACACACAAAAAAAACCCAACAAAAAAATCTCATGTACTGTGGATTGCTAACATGCTTTTTTTTTAATCTTGGTAGAGGCGTAGGCACCTGTTCAGGAAGGTATTTAAGCATGAATTTAACTTTAAGCACATGAGCAATAGCAGTGATTGCATTTCTTGGGTTTTTTCCACTCAGATTCTTCATTTTTCTTGTGGATGTCTTGGGAAGAAGGGAGCAAGGGACACTCAGGTTTCTTGGGAATTACTTTTGACATCAAATGGATAATTTCCAAGGAAATGGACACTCTCTATCAAAGTTTTCATTGAATTGAGAACAGTTTCTAGCTGAAAATCCTCAG
This sequence comes from Brachypteracias leptosomus, assembly GCA_013401335.1. Taxonomy (NCBI): domain Eukaryota; kingdom Metazoa; phylum Chordata; class Aves; order Coraciiformes; family Brachypteraciidae; genus Brachypteracias; species Brachypteracias leptosomus. Next base: position 1,489,765 of record VYZX01002231.1, on the reverse strand, counting down.
CTGGACCTCAGAGTGATCCCTGCAGTGACCAAGGCAAGTCATGTGCTCCTTATTAGACACGTGCTTAAGTATTTTCTCCATGACAAGCACCTTAGTCTGGGCTTAAAATAAAGGAGCACTTGAGTCCAGCTGAGGCTGAGCTGGCAGGGGAATCAGAGAGGGATGTTGTGTGTGTTTTGGGTTTGTTTGGGTTTTTTTCCCCTCTCCTTATTTTAGTAGCAAGCTCCTAGAAAGGGAATGTAGCTTCTGTGTCGTGCAGGTTTCCAGTTACCTCAATGAAAAGAAAAAAGAGGGGAGGGAGAAAAAAAAAGCAACAATTTTTAAAGGCTTGTAATTTTTTAAGCCCAGCCTCATGTTTTGACCTGCACTGCTGCAATACTCTTTTCACTGTCCCTAATTCCATGTATATACAAGTACTTACTTTATTTATTAACCACCATCGGTCATTTAAAACGTGATAAAAAAGTTATCAAAAGCAAAGCTGCATTAGGCAGAGCAGCAGAAATGCAGATTTTTAATGTGGTTAAAAAAAAAAAAAGAAAAAACAAAGCAAATAAATCTTAGACTTTATTTAAATACACTGGACTTCATACCTACAGGTGCTACAGTCCAGTTACCTTGTGTCTGGTGCTCTGTCATGTTTGGTGTGTTCATTTTTTTAAAAATTTATTTTCTCTCTTTCTCTTTTCACCCCAGCCCCTTTTATCCTGTTTCTGTACAGATTTTGGAAACATACAGGTAGATACAACTTGATGCAGCACATTGTTATTTTCTCAGTAATATTTCCAGAGGTCCTTTTCCCTCTCTTTTTGTGTAGAACAGTGGATTTTTTTTTGTTGTTGTTTTCTTTTATAATCCAATTTTAGGAAAACACCAGTTCTATAATTATATAAAATTTGTAAGCTGAGGGGCAGAAATTTATTGTAAATTCTTAACTTTTTATTGTAAAGAAAAAAAAATATACAGAGTTTAACAAAGTTATGCCTTTCCCTCTCCCAGCAGCAGCCCCTAAGGCTGCCTCTGCTGTGGGGTAGCCCTAAAACCCACCCTGCTGTGGTTCTCTTAGTGGTTTGCCAGAGGCCCCATGGTGCAGATTGTGCTGGCTCTTGTTTCATAGAATCGTCAGGGTTGGAAGGAATCTTAAAGATCATCCAGTTCCAACCCCCCTGCCATGGCAGGGACACCTCCCACTACAGCAGTTGCTCACAGCCCCAGCCAGCCTGGCCTTCCAAATGTCCAGGGATGGGGCTTCCAGCACCTCTCTGGGCAACCTGGGCCAGTGTCTCCCCACCCTCCTGGGCAACAACTTCTTCCTAACATCTCATCTGAATCTCCCCACCTCTAGTTTTGATCCATTCCTCCCAGTCCTACCACTACCTGACATCCTAAAAAGTCCCTCCCCAGCTTTCTTGTAGCCCCCTTCAGTTACTGGAAGGCCACAAGAAGGTCTCCTTGGAGCCTTCTCCAGACTGAACAACCCCAACTCTCTCAGTCTTTTCTCCAGCCCTCTCATCATCCTCATGGCCCTTCTCTGGACACGTTGGTGAGTGGCTCTGGAGGACCCCTCAGCCCCAGCACATGGTTTTTCCCAGCATCCTCAGCCTCTGAGAGCTGGGACAGGAGGTTGCGTGTTGGGAATGGTGTCTGGGGGATGTCCCTTTGTGGGGCCAGCCTGTTAGCACTCCATGCTTTACACTTCTGACTGATCCACACTCAGTTGCCACTTACTGTCCCTCAACTGAGGTTTTATTCACTGGACATGCATCTGTCTCTATCTCTNAAAAAAAAAAAAAGAAAAAACAAAGCAAATAAATCTTAGACTTTATTTAAATACACTGGACTTCATACCTACAGGTGCTACAGTCCAGTTACCTTGTGTCTGGTGCTCTGTCATGTTTGGTGTGTTCATTTTTTTAAAAATTTATTTTCTCTCTTTCTCTTTTCACCCCAGCCCCTTTTATCCTGTTTTTGTACAGATTTTGGAAACATACAGGTAGATACAACTTGATGCAGCACATTGTTATTTTCTCAGTAATATTTCCAGAGGTCCTTTTCCCTCTCTTTTTGTGTAGAACAGTGGATTTTTTTTTGTTGTTGTTTTCTTTTATAATCCAATTTTAGGAAAACACCAGTTCTATAATTATATAAAATTTGTAAGCTGAGGGGCAGAAATTTATTGTAAATTCTTAACTTTTTATTGTAAAGAAAAAAAAAAATATACAGAGTTTAACAAAGTTATGCCTTTCCCTCTCCCAGCAGCAGCCCCTAAGGCTGCCTCTGCTGTGGGGTAGCCCTAAAACCCACCCTGCTGTGGTTCTCTTAGTGGTTTGCCAGAGGCCCCATGGTGCAGATTGTGCTGGCTCNTAGCACTCCATGCTTTACACTTCTGACTGATCCACACTCAGTTGCCACTTACTGTCCCTCAACTGAGGTTTTATTCACTGGACATGCATCTGTCTCTATCTCTCAAAGGTTGGCATTCAGAGGGTCTCCTCCAGCTGACGTGCTTCTGGCCATGTCCCACCTCTGTAGTGGCAGTAACACTCTCCACTCTGCTGTAGAACAGAATTCCTGTTTTTTTGCAAAGGACTGGGAGCAATTCTGGTTTGCTGTGAGGCACCAAGTTCTTCCTGTCCATTGCTGGGCATCTCCAGCTCATTTTGCAGTCCCCAGAATGCTCAGCCCCATGGTAGGAGGCTCTTGAGTCTTTGCAGGTGGTTTCCCATCGTATTTGAAGGTGGATGAATGAGGGTGTTCTGATTCTTTTTCTTTAACAATGGAGTTATTTTTAGTTCCTATATTATTTTAAATTCTGCCCTTAAAAAAAGAATTTTCCCCTAGGCAGATCCTTAGTAATATATTTTCAGAATTTACTATGAGGAAATGTAATATACACCTGATTAAGAGATTAGGGGTTTTTTTTCAATGGGGTTGGGTTTCATTTGTGTTTCTTCTATTGTCTCAGACTTGCATTATCCAAACCAACTAGTACTTTAATTCAAATAATTGCTCCCAATTCAATACCATGGCAACCTGGATAAACAAGCTCCTAGTTCTCCCTGCTTGGAACCTTTTCCTGCCTGCATTAACCTGAGCGATGCCGTGGCTGTAACGTGGGGGTTGCTCCCTTGTGGAGGTGCCCACTCTCACCAGCACCACCACCACCATGCAAAGCCCAGGGGACTGACCCTGCAACGTGCCACCATCTTCTGCCATCGAGGACAACCCTGCTGACCGTGGCCAGATGTTCCTTTAGGACACATAGGTATGGAATCAGTGGAAAGGTTGGAGCCAAAGGGTTGGGGACCAAGCGTGAAGCGATGGAAGGGGGCCTGACCTGGGGCTCTCTGCAGCACTGGAGGAAGATCCCTGTTTTAGTTGATAAACCTGTCCTGGCTTGGGGATTTGCAAGGAAAACAAGCAACCAAACCCACCATGGAATGTGAAGAACCACCTGCATATCTTGGATGCACCCAGCTGCGACGTGGGCTACCCTTTAGTGGGAGATGTTGTTGGTAAGATGTTCCCTATGAAATGGCAATTCCCAGGAGAAATCCGTTTTGGCATGACCTTCATTTCAGGAAGGAAACTGGTGGCTCTTCATTTCCAAAGGTTGTTCTTACACTTTTTTCATTTTCAGATTGTTTGTAGTGCTCGTTATCTCCTGACATGTCAGTAGTGGTGCCTCTTGTCTCTCCAGATCAGAGTCTCCAGGAAAGAAGAGATGTTTTCAGTCCATAGTAAGTAGCAGCAGCCCTTGAGGAGCTGGAAACCATAGAGCATTTCTTTAACCCAGTTTGTATTGCATGACATGTCAGTACAGATGTCATGAAATGATCAAACATATTTGAAAGAACATTTTTAAATTGAAGAATAAAAAAAAAAAAATGAAATTTTTATGGTAGATCTTTTTTCTTGAACGAACAAAGTTTAACTTTGTTTTCCAGGGGAAACTTCAGTGAAATCAGTAGGATTTCATACCTATACCTACACACAAACCCTTTTACTGAAACTGCTTTTTCTGACCAATTCCTGTTTGGACAAAACATCTGACCCAGACCTATTCTCACTCAACCAGCATTTCTGCACCTTTGAAAACTTTGTGAGACTTTTCTCTGATTGTAATGTCAGCCTGTTTCTTGACACACCATCAGATGTAGGCTTGGTGGGACCAGAGGGAGACCCTCATCCCGTGGGCTCCAGCCCTGATCCATCTACTCAAGGATTCTCTTGCGTACGAATTTTCTGCTAACCAAATGTTGTCTGTACAAAATCAGTTCTGTTTTGTATCGATGTGATTTTTAACCTTTCCTACTGATGGGGTTTGTAACTGTAGGACTGATCTTTCAGGACTCTGGCCCTTAAAATGGTGTGACCAGCACACCCCCTACGCTCACCCACAACCCGTAGATACACGACTTAGGAACCAGTGAGGTCTCTTTCCATGTTCTCCATGTGGTAGAAGCAGCCTGCAGTGACCTAATCTAGTTCTTTCTCTGTTTTGGGGACTCTTAGACCAGTTTTTAATTTTTGTTTTCCTTGTTTTGAAAGGAATGATGTTTTTTAAAGTCGGGGTTGGAGCTAAAGGGGAAGGGATTGGGGCATGACAACAAAAAAACCACAACCTTTTTACTACTGGATTTTAAAACACATTCTCAAAGAGGAGCAGTTACCACTGGGGTTAACTGTGGGCAGGCTCTGCATTGCTGGAGGTCAATTTACAGCGAGGATCCATGATGTTTGCAGCATTCTCTTGCTTGTGAAAACAACGAGATGCATTTTTTTTAAAAGAAATGGTATTTGCATATCTTTTTAAACGTCATTTTTAAAAAAGAAATAAACCACCAGCTAGGGTTGGACGCTTAGAACTTACCCCTGATACTGGCATAACCAATCCAGAAAGATTTGTTGTTGTATTTTTTTTGTTTTGGCTTTTTTGGGATTTTTTTTTTTTTAATATTTAAAAAGAATGTTACTTTTCTGTATGATGTGCATGCAAATTTACCGTAACTCTTTTTCTTAAAAACTTTTTAGTGCCATTTCTAGTATATTCCTGTAAATGTCAGTTACTGAAAAGAAATGAGTCAATGTAAGTAGTTTAGCTTGTTTATTGCAAATTGCTGGCCTCAAACACAACAATTAAAAAAAAAAAGAGTTAGAAAGTAATCTTTGATGTTACTGGTAATCATGGACCCTGGTCCTGGGGTATTTGTTTTGTTTTCATAATAAAAAGAAAACTTGTTTTGTGTGTGCAGTTTGATCCTGTGTTTTCCCCTCTCCCTTCCCTTTCCTCATCTCCTTTTTCAGGTGTTGAAAACCTGTAGGGCTTTGAGCAGCATTGCCAGGAGACAAGTACACGAAGTGCCACAAGTCTTGGAATAATGTGGAATTTGTTTTGCAGGTCCAGCTGGTAGTGCTGGTGGAGCATCCCAGTAATGGGCAAACTGCCTGTGGAGCAGGGGGCAAGGCTGGGGCTCTGCCAGCTTGGCCTGGGGGCTCCAAATCATGGTTCATACCTGGCATAGACATGCTCTAAATAGATCTTCCATTGATGAGGGAAAGAAGCTGCTTTAATGCACCAGAAAGGCCTTTTCCTATCTGAAAGGAGCTTAGATTATGAGAAATTACATCTGATTGAGGTAAGTTCAGCTGCAATAGAAGAGAATGGACATTCCACACAGGTTTAATGCTGGCTGCTTCCAAACCACCAGGAGTGAAGGAACCAGAGGGGCTTTCTCAGCAGCACCTGCCTCACCAGCCCTGCAGGTCAGTGAGCCCAGGGTGACCATGGCAGACACGGCTGGAAAGAGGGGACCCAGCATAGCTGGTCACATTGACAGCAGAGCCTTGACATTGCTGTGTGGTGGCCAAAATCTATTTTGGTCACTGGAGAGGGTTCAGGTTGGTTTTGCTGTAAGACACATGCCTGATGGTTTATTTATAAAGTGAGGGTTACAACAGCCGAGTTTCCTCAGGGTTAATCTTTCTCTAAGCCTGTTCCTGCTCTCCAAGGTTTCAGCAAACCTGTTTTGCTTTAGTTGTACAACAGTAGCTGTGTATCAATGTTACCCCTAAAGGAAATGTTTGTTCAACCTATCATCTAAAAATCTGTGAGCCCCATGGGAGGATGTTTTTTTCCAGCCGTTTACTAGAGAGTTATTTCAGGCAGTGCTGATTCTTACAGGCTTGGAGCTCTGTGTCAATAGAGGTTGTCCTCATCCCTGAATGCACCACCAAGACTTCACAAGGCTGTTGAGCCTTGGAAGATCCCTGTTTTAGTTGGCAAACCTGTCCTGGCTTTGCAAGGATCCCTGGAGGAGCTTTGTCCCTCACAGATGAGGTCATTCCCAAGGGGGAGGAATTGCCAGTCTGCTGAGCATTCCCCCTCTGCCTGGGTGGGGATGGGGAGTGATCATGGCTGTGATCCTTGCATGTGATGAGCATGCAGAAGAAAACCAGCTGCTCCCCATGATGCATTCAAATCACTTTAATGCACTTTATCAAAGAGGCTACAACAGTATTTTAAACAAGTGCATCAACACTACACAACTGGCTTACAGAAATTCTCAGAGCAGCCACTCCACAAACCTGCTGTGACTAATAATGACACACAGAGATGGAAAATTAATATTCATGTTCACAAGGCCTGTGCTGTCACATCCAGCCTCAATCCTGGAAGAATTTAGGTATTTAGATACATAAGTTTTTATTCTTGTGCAGTCCAATGAGCACTCTTGAAATAATTTTTATTTACCAGCCATATGATCAAAAGAGATTTTATACACAAAATGAAATTTAAAAGACAAAACTGAAGGGTTTTTTTCTCTAAGAAAAATATATATTAAAAAAAAAAAAAAGAACAGGTGGTGCTGGGGGTGTGCTGTTAAACTCCCAGAGTTCACATGTTCCCCTGGGCTGCTGGACAGGCCCTGAACCCACCTCTCCAGATCCCTTCCACCTGCAGTTTCCAGGGGAGGTCTCGGACCAGGCTCCTGCTTGTTCCTATAAATCATTGGTGGAGAACAAGCCCTGGGTGGGTTGTATCCCCAGCCATGCCACACACTCAGTGCTGCTGCTGGCAGCTCCCCCAGCCTCACTAGTTTTGTGAATCTCACTGAATGCTGTTTTCCTCAGTTGAAAAACATTTATTCACCAAAGTTTTCCCATCCAGAGCTGGTCCTGGCAAGAGCAAGAGGACTCTGAGCGTGCAGAGCAAGGCGCAGGGCTGCAAAGCACTGAGGTCAGGTTAGTTTTCTGAGCACACACACACACACACACGTGGTACCAAACATCAACACATGCATAAATAGTACTGTAAAAAAAGAAACAAACCAAAACCAAGCTGCCTGTGGTTTGCAGTGTGTACCCGTGCTATGGAGCAGGGCTGAGTATCCAACCTCTGCCCCCTCATGTGCAAACCCAAGTGTGTTGGAGCATTTAACCTGCACGGGAGAGGTGGAAGAGATTCTTTGTTGTATTAAGGAAGGAAAAAAAATAAATAAAGTGCTTGAGAAATGCCAAAGAGGTTTTAGATAAATACAACAGAAGTAGTGACTGTGCCTGATCTTAGGCAGGTAAATGATCCATATGGAAGTCAACACCAAATACTGATTTGCTCACAGTGAAGCTCACACCAAAGCACTGGGGGAGGCCCCCGGGGCTGCAGGACGGGCTGGGCAGGGTGTAAAGGGTGACTTAAGCTCGGTGTAACACTAATGCTGAACCCTGGGCACACAACGAGCACCCCTGGAAGTAGCTTTGCTTGTAATAAAGGTTTAGGTGCTTGCTGGGTTGGGTTTCTCAGTTTGAGCAAGTTAGGAGACAACCTCACTGGGTCTCCTCCCCAGAAGTGCAATTGGAGGATTTTTTCCTCCTAAAATCCTTCAGTTAGTTGAAATAAACCCTCCCAGGCACAACATTTAAAATGCATGCACCAAATCTACTCTCCAACCCGCATTAGGAGATGCTGCTTGCATGAAAACTTGGATGCAAAGCAAACATCAGTAGAAATAACTTTTTCCTTCTGTAACCCACCTCTGGGGCAGGTAGGGACTGTGAGGGAGTTTCCCTCAGCAGGAGGTGTGTGTATTTACAGCAGTGTTCTTCCTGTTACTCTCCTGTTCCCTCCCTTTCAGGTGGTTGACGTGGTGATCCGTTCCCAAAGCGTGGGCTGGGGATCTACCTGTGTGGAAAGAGTCATCTCTGACTCCAGCAGAGTTATTTCCACGATACCAGACTGTGGGATTGGAGAGGACCCTTTGCTTTGCAGAGGATGAAGCAGCAGCACGCCTTCCCTGCCAGCTCTTCTGAAGGCTCAGGTAAAATTCTCCATACATTCTTTCCCTCCACAATAAATCCCTTCATCACCTGGTTTTAAGAGACCACTTCCAGGGCAGTAATTACAAGGAGATGGGACATGCAGAACAAGTCATGGCCGGGTAGTTTTGCAGATCACCTTCCTAAAACCTTAGCCTTGCTGGGAATGGATCTGTGCTCACCTCTCCCACCAGTGCTCACAGAGCTTTGGCAATGCCTAAAGGCTAGCAAGTAAAAGGGCTTGCTGGGGATGGTTCCCAACTGACAGCGGGTGTTTCTCACCACACACAAGCCACTTACAAGCAACACATGGTCCAAGCGTGGACCCTGCCAAGATGCTAGGCAGCAAACACAGGCCCAGGAGTTCCTGAGCGAGGCTGTTTTCATTACACACACTCAATGACATGCAAAATCTGATGCTACCAACAACAAAAACAAACATAAACTTCACACAGCCTTTCTGGTACACACAGCTGGAGCCACGGGTCTGTCGTGAGGATGGCACAAACCCATCTCCCCCATCTCCCAGCAAGTCTGGTTCACCTCCACGTGTGGATTTCTGCTGCACAACCACCGACGTTACATAATGGAACAAAACTTTGACTGCCCCGTGTCCCTGGAGACATCCAGCTTGTTCTTGTCCCGCACCAGGATGGCTTCGTTGCCGTACTGTGAGTACCACATGCTCCGGCTCCGGCTCAGGTAAGTGTTGGGAGGGGCTGACTCCAGTTTCTGCTGCTGCTGCTGCCAGATGAGCAGGGACGTGTCCCGGTACCGCAGCCGAGCGTAGCCCTCAGACAAGGCTTTCTCAGGCAGGGGCACCCTCCCGTTCATTACTTTGTCAGTCATCTGCTCAGGGATAGCTCCAAAGAGGAGAACTCCTGCCCTGCAGCTCCCAAATACACCCCGCTGGGTCGGGCCGGGTCAACTGCTGCTGTGTTGAGATCACTGGAGAACATCCCCAGGGGCACGGCTCTTGGGACCGTGGGTGTAGGAACCACTCAGGAGAGGGATCCGGGGGATGCACGCCCCAAAATCACAATGGGCAGCCTGGCCTTGCTTAAAGAACAAGTCAGGGCTTCCAAAAGCTTATCCACTATGTGTCTCATCTTGCAAAGAGACCACACGCACATGAGCTGCTTGTTGTTGGGAGTCCATGAAGTGTCTCAGTAGGCACGAGCGGTGGCTCCAGAATGTTGGGCTTGCTCTGCAGCTGGGCAGGATGGGTAAGAGGCTCTAGATGAGTTTGCTTCCCTGAAGAACAGATCCCAAAGCTGTAGGGCAGACCTGTGAGGTCAGACGTAAGAGGTCACTAGCGCCCAGGCCCCGTGAACTCTCCAGCTCTGACGCCAGACCGATGGATGGGAGGTTGGCAAGTCACGTACTCAGGGATGCAGGAGAAGATGCCCGAGAAGATGCCGTGGTACCCAAGCTGGCCCCATTGCCTCCTGACAGCACCACTTCAGAGCTTCAACCTAGAGGGCACGGCGACAGTAACCCCAAGGCCTGGCAGGAGGGGTCTCTGCCCTGCGAGGGCTACGTTGTGCCCCCCAACCCCCTGCCCGCCCCCGGAGCCCTCCGGCCGCTTCCACCGGCACCGCGCACCCACCCACGGCCTCNCGGGAGGAGCCAGAGCCGGAGCCGGGGGGGCCGCGGGCAGGGGCGGGCGGCAGCCGGAGAGCGGCGGTGGGGTCACCGAGAGGGGTGCGTGGGGCTGGGGTACGGCAATGGAGCATCCTGAGTGGGATTCGTAGATCTGGGGTACGGCAATGGAGCACCCCGGGTGGGTGTGGGTGTCCGGGGTATGGCAATAGAGCATCTCGGGTGGGGTTCATGGATCTGGGGTACAGCAATGGAGCATCCCGAGTGGGGTGCATGGTCCGGGGTACAGCAGTGGAACACCCTGGGTGGGGTTTGGGGGTCCAGGGCATGGCAGTGGGGCTCTCCACGCTGGGTATGTGGATCCCACATGGGTGCCAGCACCCTCTGGGTGCGCAGAACATTTATGGGACACCCAGCACTGGGTGCCTGAGCCCCTGACATGGTATGTGGGAGCACAGGGGCTGAACTGGAGGAGCCTGTTGTTGCCCACCCTGTCTGAGCTTCCATGGGAGAGTGGCTCTTCTTGCTACTGAAGGTGCTCAGGTGGGTCCCAGCCCTGGGATTTACAGCCAAGGCAGAGTGTGTGGCTGCCCAGTCTCCTTTCTGGTGGTGGAGCAGCCATTTGTGCTGGGAGGGTGCATGATACCCTTTATAGCCCTTCACTTGTCTCAAACTCCCCACTCTCTGCCCGTCCATGGGCTGAAGGCAGGTAGGGGACACCCTCATGTGCTGAGCCCCATGTGATGGTCACTGTGACAGCCAGATGGGTACATCTCTAGGGTGGAAGAGGAGCGTGGACAAGCAGCAGCTCCTCTACCTCCGCTCACCATCGCTGCCTGCTCCAGCCTTAGCCCGGCTGTCCCCTGGCAAGCACAGTAAGAAATATGTTTTGAAGAGAGCTGTGGGGCTTATCCTTTTTCTGATGATGCTGAATTTAAGCTCTCAATCTTCTTATCTCCTGTGAAGGCAGCGCCATCTAATCTCCTGTCAAGGACCCGATACATTATCTGTGGCAGAGCTACTCGAGGCGCTGCTGCTGCTGCTGTTTGCTTTGGCCTTCCCCACACAGACAAGACGTGGTGGTTCACTTCCATCAGATAGAAGACACGCTGCAATTCCCAGCTCCCAAGAGATTTAGACCAAACACAAAGAAGAAGGAAAAAAGAAGGAAAAAACCCAAGAAGGATGAACACGGTATTACAATGTTTACTACCAGAAATGTCCTGACTTTGCTGCTTAATCCTCCTCCCGCTGCACAGAGGAGCCAGCCCAGGCCCCACCTGGTGGAAGCTGCTGAGCAAAACACAAAAGCGTTTAGTGGAACCAGGTTTGGTTTTTTGGCATGGGTGAGGTGTCTCGGTCTCCTCTGAGAAATTACTGGTTTTGTTATTATCAAACTCAGAGCATCACAGAGAGAGCTGGTAAGTGGAGTGGTTACGTTGCCAAGATAAGGCAAGAAGAAGGACTGGAAATTGCAGATCTCTGAAAGCCACCAACTGTCTCTGACCATCTTCTTGACCCTTCACTGCGAGTCCCCAAGACATTGGCCAACAGGATCCTTCCCAAATAAACCCTGGAAGCAGCAGTGGTGGAAGGGATGAGGTGAAACCCCAGTGCTGTTTGGTCAATGGTTAATTCCTCTCATATCCTCCTCCAAGGAAACCCCAGCAAAATCTGCTTTGCTTTCCCCAGGAGCTGCCTTAGATCTTAGCTCCCTTTGTGCTCCCTTTGCAGGCAGTAACCTACATTGTCTGCCCTGGGGGAGAAGACATGAGCTCTCCTGGCAGGGCCATTAGCAGGAGAATAATTGCAATGACTATTCCAGGGTGCGAGTTGCCTGGGCAGGTAGATCTGGTGTTTACAGCAGGAGATGAGCCAGAGAATTACTGTCTGTGCCCAGGGAATGCAGGTGGTTTAATACAGCAGCACTTCAGTCACGGTGGGATCTTCCCTGACTGGTGATGGAGTGAGAGCTGCTGCGTGTTTGCTGAGTTGTGACTTGCATCAGTTTCCTAAAATAGTTGGTGAAAGGAGATCACAGAAGCTGAGGGAGGGATGCAAATGGCAAGTAGGCTGCACGGGTGACTGGTGGCAGCTGCTGGTGTGACAGCAGCCCTGACACCTCCTGCTCGGGGACCCTGGCTCCAGCTGGGGACAGATGTCCTCTGGGCTGCTGGCAGCCAGCAGCGGGTTTGGGACAGGCTGGTGCACACTTGGTCTGATCCAGAAGGTGGCAATGGCAATCCATAGACACTGGCTGGCTCGGAAATGGGGATTTCTTGACGGTATGGCCCCTGTATTTAAGGGATGTTTTCAGGGGGCTGCTCCAAAGAGGCAGCGTGGTGGCTGCTTCTCTATGTGTGCTGACCAGGCAGTAGCTCTTCTCCCAGGAGCATTACAGAAAACACTTTGCTGTGAAATGTGGCTGTGTCCCAGGTATGTTTGGGTTGATTTATAAGGTTCGATCTCCTTGCATGTTTGTGCATTTAAGTTTTCTTCTTTTCTTCCTTCCTTATAATCATTTTGATTGGAAGAGACCTTTAAGATCATCAAGTCCAACCATTAACCCAGCACTGCCAGGTCACCACTAAACTGTGTCCCTCAACGCCACATCTACATGCCTTTTAATGAGTCATTTTGCCTCTCCCATGCTGGACTGTGATGTTCCCAAGCAGCTGCTGCTTCACCAGCCCCATACCCCCTCACACCCCCTCTGCAAGGGGACCGAGGCTCAGTGGCTGCCTGCCAGTCTCCTTGCATCCAGTCACTGAGGTGCTCGGGGATGCAAAAGCATAAGGTTCTTTCTGTTATTATCTTCCTAGTGCTCTCAGTCACATCTCAGGCTTCTCTCAGGCAAGAAAGTGATAAAAGCACATAAAGTGAAGGCAGTGAGAGGAGAAGCTCCACTCTTTGTCCCCAGCAGAGGGTAGTGTCAGCCTCTGTGTGTGGGTCAGCAGCCTCAGCCCTGCCAGTCCTTCCTGGCTGCCTGTCCATCATTCCCTGGCTGCCTGTCCATCATTCCCTGGCTGCCCATCATTCCCTGGCTCCGTCACTCCCTGGTTCTCACTCCCAGCAGTGCCAAGGGGCAGGAGAGGGGAGCACCAAATTTAGCACAAAATTCAACCTCTTTACTTTATGCATCCTTATAATTTACACTCCCTTTTAGCTTGAGGTCCACCCCGCAGGCAGCGTCTAGGTGCTGTCCACACACCCCATCCTGTTTCAGGACATTTGAATAATCTGCAGCTGGCGTGTGTGCTCCTCTCTGAGCCTCGCCTTGCAGGTTTGGGGGTTGTTTTTCTTTCTGCTCTCAAAAAATCTCTCTGCCATCAGCTGTTTTTAATTGTTGCCGAGGTAGGTGAGAAGCTCCCTTGCTTCAACACCTCCCACGCAGAGGCTGGCTCTGCAGCTGCACTGATTGTTCCAAAGTGTCCAGGGGCCAAGTAGACTTTTTATTACGCAGTAAAAAAGCCAGGCTGTAGCTAGCAGCTTTAATTATACACGTATAATAAACTCCTCTGTTGTCGTCTACCTACAGACCTGACCTCACAAGGCAGGCTAGTGCAGAGTCAACCAAAATTATCCCTGGCACGACTCCACTCCTTTCAGGAGCCTTCTGATCCCTGCCCGGTGGGTGCTGCTGGAGACCTAGCGGGACACCAGGAAGAAAAGCTTCAGGAAGAACTGAAGGAATTATTCAGAGAAACCACCTCCTCAGGGGGTGGGGAAGAGTGGACTGAAGTCAGCACGCTCCTGAATACACCCTGGGCAGGGTGTAGCTCTGATGGTGAGACTGGGACATGGGGATGCTGCTCCCTCCTGGATCATACATGTGCCCTGCCCTGCCAGGGGTGCAGCACACAGAGCAGGACCCAACCCCAAACTTCTAGCACATCAGGCTAAAAGAATTGCCTTCCTAAAGACAAACCCACCCTACCAAACTTTGCTTGGGGTATGAAAAGATTGTTTTCCATTCTTTGGAGAGATCCTCCTTCCTACGTTGGAAGTGAAGGATCCCGCCAGTAGAGTTGCTCTTTCTTCTTTATCTCCACTTGGCTCCATTTGGAAGAGATTAGCATTGCATTTGTTTGACATCCAGGTTAATAGCTTCCCTTCGTCCCAGCCTCGGCTTCCTGTTGGCTATCTGGAAAGCCAGGCTGGAAATTAATCGACAAACTCTGGGGAAAGGATCTCGGAAGAAAACTCAGACCAGATTTGAAAAGAGGCTGTTCTAACCCGTGCTGATTTGGATGGGAGCCACCAGTGAAAATTAGAGATTTTTTCAAGAGTTTGCTGCCAAGGAGTTAATGGCTGAGAGTTGAGGTTTTTAATAAATACGCTGGTTTAATTATAGGAGTTGTCTTCATGTTTGGAAATCAAGGAATAGGATAGCTTGCTTGGGTTAAACATCTCCCCAGCAGTATTTGCAACCCAAACACGAGGTGAAGAGTGGGAGTGCACGGTCACACAAAGCCTGGTCTTGTGTGTGAGGGCAGGGGGAGGGTGAGGAGCCCTGGGTCGGGTCCTGCGGGGTCCCCCCCTGCGAGCTGGGGCCGTGTGTGTGCAGGGACAGTGGGGAACAGGGGGGTCCCCGGTGGGGGGGATCCGGACCCTGGCTGCAAAGTGGGGATGGCAGCTCTGCCTCCCTGAGCAGCACTGGGCTTGGTGGCTTCCCTGGAACAGGGAGTGGGCTCAGATCCCTTCCCCTGGAAATAGGGAGTGAAGATGGATGGTGGGAGGGAGTGAGGGGATACAGAAATGGGGGGAACATGGGGGAAAAATTAACAAAATAAAGGAAAAAGTGAATAAGGAAAAAAAAGGAGGGGAAGGGGAAGAAAGGAGGGAAAGAAAGAAGGGAAGGAAAAGGGAAAGAAAGAGGGAAAGCAAAGGGAAAGAAAAGGAAAAGAAAGGAGGGGGAAACGAAAAAAGAAGGGAGAAAAAGGAGGGGAGAGGGGGAAAAGGTGGGGAAAAGAGACGAAAGGTGGGAAAAAGAAAAAAAAAAAAGGAAAAAAATTGGGGGAAGATTAAAAAAGGAGGAAAAATAAAAAATAAGGAAAAAAAAGGAAAAAAAAAAAAAAAAGATAATTGGGACCATGTCCAAGGCGGCGCGGAGCGCAGCCCGCCCCTGCTCCCAGACGCGGCCCGAGCCCGGGCTCCCGCAGACAAAGGGGCGGCGGGGCCGGGCCGGGAGCTCCTCCCGCCTGCCCGGGGCGGGGGGACAAAGCTCCCACCCGCGGCAGCCGCAGCATCCCCGGCTCCGCTCCGCGCAGGTGGGGCCCCCTCGGAGCGGCGGCAACAACAACTTTCCCCGGGGCAAGGGGGACGAAGTTCGGCTGGGGGCGGCCCCCGCCGTGCCCGGTTCCTCCTTCCTCCACACCCCCCTTTTCCACCCCGTCCCGCTTTGTTCCCGGGAGGATGCGGCGCGCCTAACCCCGGCCGAGGCGGTGGGGCCGCAGCGGGGGCAGGGGCAGCCGGAAAACTCCGCGCCGCCCCCCTTCCTCCTCCTCCTTCTCCTCCTCCTTATTCTCCTTCTTCCTCCTTCCTCCTCTTCCTCCTCCTCCGCAAAGCCCCGGCGCGGAGCGATGCTTCCCCGGGCGGCGGGCGGCGATGGAGCGGGGCGGTAGCGCGGAGCAGCCGCGGAGCAGAGCAGCCGCCCGCTGCCCCTGAGCGAGGAGGAGGAGGAGGAAGGCCGGGAGTGCGAGCGGCCATGGAGGAGTGGCGGCAATGCGGCCGCTGGCTCATCGACTGCAAAGTTTTGCCCCCCAACCACCGGGTGGTCTGGCCCTCGGCGGTGGTCTTCGACCTGGCGCAGGCGCTGCGGGACGGGGTCCTGCTCTGCCAGCTGCTCCACAACCTCTCCCCCGGCTCCATCGACCTCAAGGACATCAACTTCAGGCCCCAGATGTCCCAGGTAAGAGGGGATGGAGGGGTGGGTGGATGGAGGGTTAGGGGGATGGATGGGGGACCCCCACGATCGCGCCGTTCTCCTGGATGCGGGTGTTGCTCTCGCAAAACTTGGTGGGATACCTGAATGCGAGCGGGTTTGGGGAAGGGATGAGTGGGAGAGCATCTGCTTCAGCTTTCAGCCCCCCTACAACTGCATTTAGCCCCCCTCTCAACCCCTTCGGCCCCCCCCTCCCCGGTGTGTAGCTCCCGGTCGTGCCGTCGGTGGGAACGGCGGCTCCGAGGCGGAGAAAAACCCACCCCGGGAGAGAGGGAACATCCCCCCTTGTGTTTACAGTCATCGCGGAACAAAAGCAAATCATAGGGCTGAGCGGAGGGGATGGGGTGACTCCGGGATTTCTAACAAGGGCTTTGATGTGCTTGAGCCGGGGGTTGGGGAGGCGGTGCCGGGAAGGACAAAACTTTGGCCGGGAAGATTAAAAGCAAAAAAAGCAAATAAATTTAAAACAAACCCACCCCAAACCTGGTGCTCCCAAGCCCAGCTGGGCAGGGAGCGCGGCCATGCCCTGCCCGGTCCCCCCCGCCGCAGCCCCGGGCTGGGCTCAGCTGCTGGGGGCGATGGGTGCCTCGGTTCAGCGAGCCCAGCTGCCCCCCAACCCCCCCCTGCCACCAGCACCGGGCTCATTCCGGGCTGAGAAACTTTAATCAGGGCTCCCTCCTTGGAGGTGTTTCCAGTTTCTGGTTGTTTTGGTGGATGCAGGCTTAAACACACAGAAAAAATCCCCAGACGAATCCGTTTTGGTTGTTTTGGGCTGAGATGCCTTGTCTGTGTTTTTGCAAGAGGAGGTGTGTGGTATTTGCATGGGAATCGGGAAGTGAAATTAATTAGAAGCAAACGAAACGGGTTACCTTGGCCTCTCTGCACCCCCTGTGTTGATGAGCTGGGGGTGAAATGTTGTCTTTTATTTTTTGAGCAACAAGGGGGTTTATTGGTAAAAGGGAAGGGGAGTTTCCTGGTGGCAAGGGCATGTGAGACTCTGTTTAACTTTGAAACACTCAAATACTGTTAACAGAAGCTCTGGCTGTGTGCTGTGCAGCACACCCGGCAAGTGCCTTTCTCCTCTTCCACCAGAGTTTTGATCCAGGGCAATGGTGGTTTTCAGCTGTTTGGCCTCCTCACCATGTAACCCTGTGGTTGAGGACGCCCATGAGGTGTTCAGGCCCAAAACTTGGAGCCCCAAAGCCTGTTTTGCTGAACTTGAGGACGTCGTTGTTCACTCGTGGTCACCGAGACCTTGCTTCTCACCCCAGCGCTTTGCAGGATCAACAACCCTATGGTGAAAACCAGCCTGGGTCAGCTCTTGTGCTGGCCTGGAGTAAATAACAACACGTCCTGATGCCTCTTCCTGGGGTGGAACAATGCTGTGGGATTTCCTCCTAGCTTGCCAGGCTATAAACTGATCAAAAAGTCTTCCGTGCAGAGTGATGTTTCCAAATATAAACTGTCACGCTGGAGATGTGCGGGGGCTTGTGCTTTCTTAGAACACTCTGAGAATGGCATGCTATGCATAGTTTGTTGGGTTTTTTTTCTTTTAAGGAAATATTATAGCCCTACAAACCTAAATTTGGTTCAATATTTGCCCAGTGGGGAATTTTGTGGTAGCGGTGATCTAGGAAAGATCCTGGTGGTGGTTTGGAAAGGAGGCTCTCCCTGCCCGTGCCCAGGCAGATGTTGCTTGTTGGAGGTGAGATTTCACAGTCTGGGTGTGATTGCTTTCTGCTGTCCCACCTGGCCGCTGTCCTGTGCTCAGGAGGAGAGTGAAGGCAGCTGTTCAAATCAGATGGATTGGTCCCACCTGGCCAAAGTTGAGCCCATGGAGACACACAGACCATCACCAGGCGTGGCTGTGGGTGCCATAATGAGGCTCAGCTGATGCTGATTATTGGCCAGGATGAGACCCAAATCAATCGAGATTTGAGTCTTTATACTTGGTGTTTCTCTGGCAATTCCTGACTTTGAGACTGGCTTCTCCCCCAGGGTAGCTGAGGACAGGAGGCATCTTGCTGCTCTTTATCTTCTGGGCAGCCTGGGGAGGAGAGGGGAAGGGGTTTGTGCCCAGCTGGGTAGGGAAGGACATCCCTGTGGTACCCCAGCCTCGCTGCAGCTCTTGGGGAGCAACTCAGATTCTCCAGACCAGATTTCAGGGTGTAGGATCTCATCTTTGTCACGCAGCTCTGATCCATTCAGACATGGGGGTAGGGATGTGCAAGACAGAGTATGCCTGGAAACTTCAGAGGTGGGTTTTGATGATAGAGGCATATTTTGCCTTCCTGGCTGGGCTGCCTAACCAGCCGCCTGCCCTACTACAGGGATTACTTTTTTTTTTTCCTTGATTAATCAGTCAAAATGCCAGAGGACAAGACACTTGTGCTAGACTTGAAACACCCGGTGATGTTCTGCCATCCACCTTTGCTGGAGAATTAAACAGGGCTGTGCAGGTGTGTAATGAGAAACAGATTTTTGCCCGAGGTGAGCAGCATTTCAAAGGCCGGAGGTGAAATCACATCTCTGCAAAGAAACACATTAAGATCCAGACGCTGGTGTGTGTGTGTGTGTTTGGTGGGGTTTTTTTTAATCCCCTTCCATGCTGATTTGTTTTTACTCACAGCCAAAGTGAGCAGCGTGGGGAGGTTGGAGCATCAGGTCCTGCTTAAACCCCAGTGAGACCAGCCATGGGTGAGGTACTTGTGTTCCCTGCTGTGACCTGGTGTCCCTGACCTCCTAAAACCTTCCCCTGCTTGTTCACCAGGCTGGTGAAATGGCCGGGCTGCAATTTACTCTTTGACCCTTAGGTAAATACATGAGTAAAACCACCTGCTTAGGTTGCAATCTCAAATGTGCTTTATTTTCCTGCTCGATACCAGAGACTCAAGTCCAGTGCTTGGTGGGGCCTGGCAGGATGGGATGACCCAAAGCTGCTGAACCTCTGCAGAGACTAACAAAATAAACAGGAAAAAAACTCTTAGAGCCCAGCTCTCTTCTGAGAGTCAGTGAATGTAAGGCCAGTTTTGATGAGCCTGGAGTTAAACTTGGTTTCTGCTAATTGCTTTTGCTGTAGAGACTGTTTCTGGAGAGGTGGAACCAGTGTAGTTGCCCTGGGTACTTATTGATCATTATGTCTATTACTGTGATTGGATTTGGGGGGGGGGAAAGTGTAGTTCAAGCTGGTTTGCCAGCCAGCTGCAAGTGTGCTGCAAAGGACACCCAGAGCCATCTCCAGAACCCCACTTCTCTCCCCATTCTCCTGGAGCTGGCATTAATTTCCAGTCCTTTGGCACCGTGTGGTACAGCTGCTCCTGCATCCCAAGCTCCTTTTGTAAGATGGAGATCTCCAAGCTTTGTATTTTCATCAATAATTAGGTTTGAATCGTTATTTCCTTAAGTCTCTGGTCAAATACAAATTAAATGATTCTTCACTTGTGTTTCAGCATGATGAGGCTTAAAAATACATGCAATAAAGTGGCATGTTTGAGTGAGATATTTGGTGGTATGGGGGTTTTTCTCTTATTTTTATTTTTTTTTTTTTTTTACATTTGCCTTAGATAAAATTAATCCTTCCTGACAGAGACTTGGATGTGTGCTGACATTGGTAGGGAGGCTGTAGCCCTGCTGCAGGCTGCTCCCTGCTTGGACAACATGCTTTGTGCAGGCAGGGACCTCATGGGGGCTGGATCAGCTCTGCTGGACACCTTTGCAGGAATTATCTCTGAAGATGGAAGACTGGAGGACCCAGGAGATGTTCACAGCGTGCCAGGTCACTGTCCTTTCTCTGGTTTAATTCCTCTGGTGTCTAGCAGACCTGATTCAACCTCTTGGTACTTGTGATGCTGCCATGGAGGGTTGTATGGACACGTGTGGCTCTTGGCAAAGTGTTTGTATCCCAGGTGCTTGAGAAGCAGGGAGGGAAGGTGAGCGAGCAAGATGCTGTGGAGGTTGACACCATCACATCCAAGGGGTCTCAGCCTGTGCTCTGCCCTCCAGCCCTGCTCCAGGAGCTCCTAAATCTCTGCAGCTGAAGGAAATACGGGTTCCTTCAAGGCAGAACTGCTAAGAAAAAAGCAATAACCCCCAAACTCCTGCCCAACTTTGCAATGCCCCTGTCCTGGCTGGCTGAGCACGTTGCTGCAGCATTATCTGCCATAACATTGATGTTCCTCCATATGTAAAGACAGATGGAAATTGGTACCTACACCAGAGCAGTCATGCAAGATCATGCAGTTCATTTGGACATGAAGAATCCTGTTATCACATTGCATTGATGCTTCCTTTAAGGCCAGCCTGGACACTTCTTAAGTATCTTTGGTTTTCCAGCTTCAAAGTCTCCTGGATGCTCAAAATGAAGCAGCAGATTCCCTGTGTGTAACTCACAGTTAGCCCTAATGGTCAGCTCATTAAGGATTCTTATTTTGAAGCATATTGACATCTCTCTCGAGATTATCCATCTCGCTCTGCAGTGCCTGGAGGTTTTATTAGGGCTCTTGAGACTGATGAGACACAACAAACGTAATTGGCGTGATGACTTGGCTGCCCACCACTGCTTTGCTCTTATTAAGGAGCCACGCAGACAACTGAGTTCCCTCGATTGATGGTTGGAGAGCCCCACACCTCACTGGGCTGTCAGATGGCTTTGTGGCTGTTGTTTTGTGGGTTTTTTCTGGGGGGTGACAATAATTTGGTATCAAAGCCCTGTTTATTGATGATGGGGGCCCTCGTTTGCTGTGACAACTGGGAGCAGCTGGTTTGTAGCAACTGCTTCCCCCAGGTGTATGGGAGATGAAGGCACGTTGGTGTGTTTGGTACCTGTAATTATTCACAAGGCTTTGGGATTTTTAGCGTGCCACTTGAAGGCTTTATAGCTACAATGCTGGTAATTACTTCCATATGTCATGGTGGTAGTTAAATGTAATTCAGGATTATCAGAGCTGGCTGGGTAGGTGGGTTGTTTGAGCAGGGGCTGTGGAGCTCCTCTCTGATTTACCCTGCTCAGGTCCTCTGGCTTTTTATTTACTCTCTGCTTCTGGAAATTGAGTTCTGTTCCAAAGGAGGCTGTAAAAAATGGCCTCATTACATATCACTGTTTACTGTGTCTCAGTGACTTCCCGTTTGGATGTGCTGAGCTTTACAAAAGGGGGGAAAAAAGGTGCCCTGTCTGTACGGCCGAGCTCGTGAGCTCCTTGCCAATAGGGACCAACCACAGCTCCTCTCCCCAGCCACCCTTCGTGCCTCCTGCATGTCAAACAGCACCCTAAAACCTCCTGCTGGAGGTAGCCCCCTCTTTCTAGCTGCTTGGCAAGGTTGCAAGATAGAGCTGAACCTGCAGCTGAAGGCTCATATGTATTCTGTTGGGGCAGAAGAAAGTGTGAGATGGATCCTGGTGGCTGTGCCAAGAAGCTTGAAAAGCAGTGAAAACTTTTTTTTTTCCCCTCTTTGAATGATTGATGAGAGTTAAATACCTGCATTAAATACCTAGCAGGAACAGGCTCTGCAATGAATAGGTGCCTTTAAAAACACCAAGCCAAGAAAAGAGTCAATTTGGTCGTTTTTCAAGTTGGGACCAGCCTTGGGAGCTGCCTTCTATCTCAACAGCATGTTGATGAGCTGTAAAAAATGCTTGGCTTGTCCATCCTCCTTGGTGGTGATCCTTCATGCCAAAAAAACAAGGTACCTTGTTCCTTGGTCCCTCTGGGGACAAACAGGCAATTTTTCATCTACGGTGCTTGTGATACTTAACTCCTGTGGCTGGGTGAGGAATTAGGGCTGCAAAAACTGAGGCTAGATCAAGCAAGATGTGTGCCAAGGATGTGGTTGTGTTGAGCACCCACCAGCGAGGTGGTGCTGACCCATCACCCAGTGCCATGGATGTGGGAGCCCCTGGCTGGTGTCACCCACCCTTTGCTTTCAGCTCATCTGGAGCCAGGCAGGGACCTGATTTTTGGCACTGGCACAAATGTTGCTTCAGACTGACCTGAGGGCAAATTTTTTGATCTGCTTCTTAAAGAGACAATCTTTTTTTTTTTTTTCCCCAGCTTTTGAGCTTTTTCCCTTCTCCATTTGATTCCCCCTCAAGCCTATGTTTAGTAGTCTCTCAAATATGCTCATCCTACGTGTCCCAGTGGCTTGGGCTGGTGCTGCTGGGCAGAGCTGGGGTGGGAGCACCAGGATCCCATGGATTTAGGGTGCAGTGTAAATGAGAGGGTGGAGGGCTTGCTGCACATGTACAGTGTGTGTTGGGTGGAGAGGATTAATGTGGAGGAATGTTAGAGGTGGGTAAGTACGATGAGCTTGTCAACACCTCTAGGAAGCAAAGACTGATGGTTGGCTGTGATGATCTTGGAGATCTTTTCCAACATTAATGATTCTATGACTCTCTGATGTGATTTTTAAAGCATGGATCCACCTTCTTTGAGCTTTTTTCCCCCCCCTTCCTCACACTTGACCTCAGTTGGATTCCTTGGGCTCTTGGTGATGTTAAAAAGGTCTCCATGGGTGCTCTCCCAGCAGTCAGCACAGCTTCCCACATCTGATCCCACCCAGTGTCCTCTCAAGGCAACCTGCTCTGGGTGTTAATGCTGAGTCCATCTGCCTGCCCAGCTGTCCGTGCAGCATCCCAGGACCCATGGGGCTCACTGGTGCTGCTCTGGTGAGCCTGGCCCCAGACAGAGCCTGGGCTTGTCCCTGCTGCCAGGCTGCACTGAGCCACTCCCAGAGCTGGGATTAGCTCCAGGGCTCTTAATTTGGGCACCTCCTTGGGTGTGTGTTGTTGGTACAGCAGCCGCCTGGGTTCACCTGCCACCCCCACAATGTCTCCTGCTTATTGTAAGCTGGGTGCCCTCTGATGCCCCTTTTATCACGAGAGGGAAGCACCTTCTTTTTCAGAGCAACTATTAATCACAGCCTGTGTTTGACAGCTTCAAACTCAGCATTAATGAAATGCTTTTTCCCATTGTAGCATCTCCCCTTCAAGAAAAAGCCTGGAAAAAGGCCTGTTTCTAATAAAACTGACATTTCCCCCCCACCCCTCGTGTTTTCTTTGGTTGCTTCATACGATGATACAACTTGAAGCAACCACTCCTCACCCTCCACCCTCCGTGATGGCTCCAAGCCTCCCCCGGGGCTGTGCTTCAGTGCAGGTGGGGGTTGCCCAAGCCAGCAAGAAAAATCTGTAGTGTAGAATAAAATTGCTGGAGCACCTGCTGCCCGGGTCTTGTACTTTGGGTTTGTCAGTGATTTTGCAACTTGCTGAGCACTGATTGTGATCTGTGTGTTCTCAGTACATGTTTTGTAGTGCTGCTGCTTCTGGGAGTGTTTGGCTGGGATCCCACCCTGGACTAGCTCAGCCCTGTTGAGTCCAGTCCATCTTAATGGGAAGGTTTAGCTAAGGTGCCTTAACCTGGAGGTTTTCATGGAGGTACAGCTATAACAGGTAACTGGACCATCTGAGCCCTCTCCTCTTGTGCCAGAAGGTGTTCTTGCTCTAGCAAAACCCAGAAGGACTCTGCTGTAGAAAGAGTTGGAGAAAATATGAGTGCAGACAGGTCAGGTTGCTAATCTGTAGGTTCAAAGCCCCGTTGCTCTGAAAAAAATAAAATAATTCAATTATTCAGGAGAAGTCACTGAAGAGTAGTAGGTTTTTGGCCATCAAATTTCCCAGCCTCTCTAACCAGCCCTGCAGAACAAGTCTGGGAACATCTCTAGTTTTAAGAGCCCTTTTCTTAAGTCCTCAAGAGTTTTTTCAACCTGGTGTGAGGGCTGCAAGCCCTTCCCATCCCAGAACAAAGGATGAGGATGCTGCCTGCCCATTGTCTCCCTTGGTCCCAAGGTGCCATTGCTTGGATAGCAAGAGGTGATGTGAAATCTGTTCTTCTTGTTTCATAACCCGTGGGCCTGCCCTGTCTGGACAGCAGGGATTCAGCTGGAAGGTCCTCCTTGGAAAGCCACCAGCCTGACTCATATCCTGACTCGTTTGGCTCCTGGGTGGTGTGATGGAACAAACTCCCCTGTCAGTGGACTCTGTAGCATTGTTGGTGGTAGAGACCCAGCTGTGAATCAGCTTTTCAGCCTTGAAGAGAAGGTTTAAGGGAGATCTTATTACCATGGACCAGTACTTGAAGGGTGGCTACCAAGAGGAAGGAGACTTCCTCTTTACAAGGAGTCATGGAAAAAACGGGGGAATGGATGCAAGTTACTCCTGGGGAGATTCCAATTGGAGTCTAGAGGAAGGTTCTTCACAATGAGAACAATCAAACATTTGAAAAAATGGAAGTGATGGATTCCCCCACATGGGACAGTTTTAAGGATCAACTCACCATCTCACTTAAACTATATATATTTTTTTTTTACCTTGAAAGGTTGGACTAGATGATCCTTGAGGTCCCTTCCAACCTGGCATTCCATGATTTTCTTTGCTGTGATGCTGTTTGACTTCTGAGGATTGAATTTGCCAGGCTTGCTGCACCCGGGGAGCATCTCCCATCTTGCACACCCTTGTTGGGAGCAGCATCAGCTCCATCCTCTCTCCTGGTCCGTGCTGGGTGGTGATGCTGGTTTGACAAAGGGCAGTGCTGACCAAGGGGCTGCCTTTGGGTGGGATGAGGATGGTGGGATTGGGATGAGGGATGAGGCAGGAGGGATTTGCACTTCTCTGGGGTTGTGTGTCATTGAGCTTCATGCTGTGTCCTGGCCCTATCACAGCTTGTGGTGTTGGGCAGCTGCCTGCACTTGCCTGCTCTGGGGCAGGGTGTGATAAACGGTGAGAGGGAGAAGGTTAAAAGGTTCCCATTGAGGAAATTCACTCTTTCTTTTTCAAGCACACACTTTAATGCTGATGGAGAGGGGGGAGTAAATTGGCCCTTTTACAGCATTCCTATCTTTTGTTGTGTTTTATAGTGGTTCACAGCTAAATGGAACATCTGGTATTTGAAAGGGGCTGAGCAGGGAACAGAGGAGGCTTGTAGATGAAGAAGGGGAGGAGCAGGAGAAGTGATTTGTGTTTACTGCTGCAAACACAGAATTATCTGTGAAATCCACTGAACTCATGGGCATGACGAAAGTAACAGGCCTGGAAAACAAATGTCCACCCAAGCTGGGAGCAGCCGGAGTCCCCCGAGCTCTGTGTGAAGAGACCTGCAGATGGGACAAGCTCCATCATCCCTCTGGGAAGCCCCATGGCAGTGCCTTGTGCAGGGCCCGAGGCTGCTCTGATGGGAGATGTGCTGGATAAGCTGTTTGGGCTTCTTGGGACAGGTTCTTTTAGGGTTTATTGGGTCCTTTGGGTGCTCCCAGCCAAGTTCATGCAAGGACACAGATTTTTCCCTAAAGCAGAGCCCTGTCCCTGGGAGGTTGGGCTCATCTCTGTGGCAGAAGCAACAAGATATATATTTCCCTTTACATATCTATATAAATTATATATTTTAAGAGCTGGAATGTGTTAGAGACTGGAAATCCCAGGCTAAATGGAAATCCCTGTCCCCAGGACAGGACATGTGCACAGCACCAGGGGCAGCCTTGTGTGCACATCGAGACCCTTGGTGTTTATGGGAAGCACTTTCTCACGTGAGTGATCTTCCCAGAAAGTCCCTGGTAAAGCCTCAGAGAGGGGAGGAGACACAAAACCAACACAGCAAGTCTCGTGTGAGCTGTGGGAGAACTGACTTGAAACAGCAAATAAACCAAGAACTTTTCGAGTAAACCCAGAATTTTACTTTGAAGAGTTTTGTGCTTTTCTCCTCCATTTATAGATCAATGTCTATGTCTCTTTTCTAATGTTGCTGTGGGGTTTAGGGGCTGTTGCCTGGGAATTGCTGCTGGAGCAATTGCTGGGTTCTGGGCTCACCTTGGGGCAGGTGAATTGGGCACAGGGTGTCCCTTCAATGCCTCTTCTGTTGGTGGATGGTCACTCTGCACAGTGAAATGTGGCTTTGTAGCATGACCTGGCACCAAACTAAGTGGCAGGTCTTAAGCAAGTTGACCACAGTGATCACAGAGCTCTGGTTTGGGGGGGACTAAGCATTATGGTGCTGGTGACAGCTTGTGGCTTCCAGCTCTTGCAGGACCAGCTGGGATGCCCACTCCTGGAGAGCTGTGTGGGATTCCAGATGGTCATGGGTGTATTTTAACCCTGCAAATTTTGAAGGCCAGGCTGGATGAGGCTCTGAGTAACCTGATCTAGTGGGACATGTCCCTGCACATGGCAGGGGGGTTGGAACTAGATGATCTTTGAGGCCCCTTCCAACCCTGACAATTCTGTGATTCTATGATAAAGTTGTCGGTTTTCAAGCAATGAAATAGACTCAAGAACTTCATATTGCCAAGGAGCTGGGAGTGCAGGGTGAGCTGGATGGCATCAGGCAGCCCAGTTGGAAGGCTGGACATGTGCTCTGCCTGCCCAGCTCCAGCCTCCCTCCAGAAGGGTGGATTTTTCTGCATGAAGTTGCAGGACGTGAAATGTGGGTGTTGCAGTGAGGTTTGCAGACTTGCCCTGTCCATGCCACACTGGTCTGTGCTGGGAGCTGGTGTTCCCAGGGAGGTATCTCTCCCTGCACCTCCTGTCTCTGCTCTTCCCTCCCCATGACCATGGTTCACTTGCTGCATAGGTCATCTTTTGTTTGTGCAACCAACTGGAGCCGTAGGAGAATGTGTTACTTCAGTGCAAATATTTTCACATCAAGCTGGAATTCTTGATGGGCCTCCTAAAAGAAAAGGAAAATATTCTAGGATCTTGCCAAAAGTGGATCCTCCTGCTCCCTGTGTCCTCATGTCAGATGAGGGCTGGGTGTTGGACAGCACTGCAGATCTGCCATCAAACTTTAACCCTTTCCCATACATCAGTTGAGTTTTGGTTTCTCCAGGGGTAGGGATAGTCTTGCTGATGGGACCTAGTTAGAGAAGTCCCTGCTTATTGTAGGGGGGCTGGACTAGATGACCTTTGGAGGTCCCTTCCAGCCCATTCTGTGATTTCCAAGGGGCTTCCCAGCTTTGATCCCGGTCACTTCCCACTGCTTTTCCTGCATGATGCAATCAGCATCTCCCTGCTGAGAACTCACCAGAGATACAGCAAAACTTGGTCAGATGTCCTGAGCTGGTGGTGGCAAAACCTGTTCCTTGCTACACGAGCAGGAGCTGTGGCTGGGAGGGTGATGGAGGAGCAGTGATGGAGCTGTGATAAAGAAGCCCTGGCTGAGAAAGCTGAGCAGGACCATGCAGAGGTTTTGCCCATCCCTTCACGTGTTGAGGTGCACGTCTCCAAGCTTTACCCACACAGAGGAACATTCGAACTTCTTTTTTTTCTTAGGGGTAACAAAGGTTAGAAGTAAATTTCCCTCGTATGGACAGCTTGGTTATCTCAGGGAGGGTAATGAGGAAGCTTTAATGAAACTCCAGTATCTGCTTGGGAGTGGGGTTTTTAGCCAGGTTGTTGCAAGGAGCATTTCTAATTAGAGAGAGATTTAATTCCAGATTTTTGTCATTCTCCCTCCCTTCCCCCCCCCCCCCCTTCCCTCTTAATTATATTTGCTAACGTGTTTAACAGCTTTCCCTTCAGAAAAGAACAATTTATTCAAAGGTCATAAATAGATTCTGGCATTAATTACTCCAGGAGCCACACTGGGCTGTGCTGGAGAAACCAACTCCATGGGGAATGCTTAAACCTTTGGCAGCTGGATTTATCTGTGCTTGAAACGACTGTTTGCACACACCCAGCCCCACAAAGACACCCCTAAAAAAATTAAATAAATAAAAAATGTTACAGCATCCACATTAGTACCCAAGTCTTTAACCCATGGGGATCTTGGAGCTAATTTCCCTGAGTTTTTGGAAGAAGCCTATGAAACACATCTTCTCCTTGTCTTTATTTTACAGCATTTGGGGGGTATTTTTATCAATTATTTTTTGATCCTGTCATTACTAGTGATTGTTTTTGGGGTGCTGCAATGGAGAAGTGTCCATCTCTAGCTGGTTATGACAGGAGGAGGGGGCTGAGCTCGTCCCATCACTGCTTAAACACCCTAGAACAAACCCTCAGCCTGGTGCCCAGATTAGGTTAATAGTTTTTGTAACCTCCAGATTTTTGGAGCTGGCTGGAACATCTGTTGTGAGTGATAATAAAGCAGTTCTGAGGGGGAATTAGCATACAGCTGCTGGGCTGGGGGAAGGTCTCTATAGAGAAAAAAAAAATAGAATTTATTGATGGGAGATGAAGCCTCATTGCATTTTCATAGTTCCTGGTGATTTTTTGGCAGCGTGAGCAAAATCTGTTCCCTTGCAATGGGGAAGGATGATGCTGTGAGAGGGGGACTCTGATGTACATGGAAGACTCAAGTGTCCTTTGTTTTATCATTTCAGCTCTCTCCCAAAGCCAGGAGTTCTTCTGCCTGCTTTGGGGTGGTTTTGGACATTTTATCTGGTGTGGCTCAATCTGCCAGATGAGTCCTATTGCCTGGGTGGAGCTGGGGTGAATGTTTAATATCTTCTGGCAATAGCTCTGTGTTCCTGGGTGGGTGATGCTCTGTACGCAGGGTCCACAGCCAAAGCCTCTCATAGGGATGTTGTGCACACTGGAGCATCTCACAGTGGGTTCTTGTGGTGTGGGGTGGCTTGGCCCTGGTTTTTTAGGCTGCCACCTCTTTATAGGGCTGAGGTTTGGCTCTCACCTCTCTGCCTGCTGAGCTTGGTGGTGGGACCAGCTCAACTCCCACCATTAAACCAGGGAGAGGAGAGATGGGAGTCCCAAAGCAGATGAGGAGCTCCTTTGGCTGGAGACCAAGCAGATGTGCATTACCCCTGCTCAGACCCCTCTGGGGAGACCCCCCTGCAGTGCTGGGGCCAGCTCTGGAGTCCTCAGCACAGCAGTGACATGGAGCTGGACCCAGCAATGCTGGGAGGGCTGGAACCCCTCTGCTGGGAGGCCAGGCTGGGAGAGTTGGGCTTGATCAGCCTGGAGAAGAGAAGGATCCAGAGAAACCTTATTGCAGCCTTTCGGTACTTTAAGGGAACTGTGAGAAAGTTGGGGACAGACTTTTTAGCAGGGCCTGTTGTGACAGGACAAGGGGTGATGGTTTGAAACTAAACTAGAGAGAAGGAAGGAATTTTTTACGCTGAGGATGGGGAGACCCTGGTCCAGGTTGCCTAGAGGTTGATGCCCCATCCCTGGAACCATTGCAGGTGAGGTTGGATGTGGCTCTGAGCAACCTGCTCTAGCTGCAGATGTCCCTGCTCAGTGCAGGAGGGGTGGACTAAATCAACTTTAAAGGTCCCTTCCAACCCAAACCATTCTATTCTTCTCTCCCTGCCACTGTGCTGCTCACAGCTACTTGAAATGCAGGGGGGTGTTTAGTGGAACAGCAGCTCCATGGTGGCTGGAGCAGATGCAGAGACAAAGAGGAGCAGCAGCAGATGCTGGGGATGAAGTGGGGAGGGGGTCCCTGGTGAGACCAGCAGGTTGGTAGCACCCAAAGTGGCTGTGACCATCTCAGCCTGTCCTGCTGAGTGTCTGGGGCTTGTTAATAAAGGTCTTTTTGCTGCAACTTGGCTCTTGCTGGGGTCATCAGGAGGTGCAGGTCTGTTGGCACTGCTGGAATGCATTCGCCTGCACTGGTTCCTCTCCATCCCTCATCAACATGGGGTCAGGGTCCTTTTCATGCTCTATCTCTCCTGGGTAGGTGCCTGACCTGCAGCTTTGAGCCACCAGCAGGTATCAGTGGTGTCATTAAATATTTCTGTGACTCTTCTCCGCTTACGTTTTTCCAGAAGACTCAATTCCTGGAGTCCTGTGATGAGAGAAGTTAATTTTTCCTTAAGGGAAGGCAGACAAACAGGCATAGGAGCTGTTGCTTTCATTACTTTGGGGAAATGCATAAAAACATGATTGAAGTGCTCTCTGAAGCCTCATAGGCTTGAAACTGAATTTAAAATGCCCAAGTTTTAAAATGTATAAAGCAGAATGATCGCTGATGAACAAGTAGGTGATAGTCTCAATTCTCCTTGTAAAAATAATACAAAATAAACCCCAACCCAACCCACGTTCAGCTTTGGGCTCCACCAGCAGAAGCTGAGTAAGGGAATGGTGTTATCTTTGACATGCGTGGAGAAAAATGATCCTAAGGAGGGTTAAACATCTGCTTTAACTGGGTGTGAATAGAAGGAGTGAGAGTAAAACTTCAAGAGGCGTAAAGCAGCCTCAGAATTTCATGGGGGCAGAGAGGAACTTGCCAAAAATGAGGCTGTGTGTTTGCATGGGTGTTAAACCTGAGGCAGGGCAGAGGAAGGACTTTTCCAGCCATCAGGTTTTGCATGGGGATGAGGAGAAAAGTCATGTCACTGAGCACCACTCTCGTGCAGACCTGGAAGGAGGAACTGCTTAAATTCCCCTTTCTGGGTGTTTTTTGAAGTTTTTTTTAGCTCTCCTGATAAGTGTCATGGTGTAAAGATCCTATATAATAAAGAAGAGGCATCAGGTAGTGTTCTTGCTTCATATAAACCCGTTATTCACCCGAGCAGGGCTGTTATTAGTCTGGTTCCAGGAGCAGGAGGAGCTCCCTGTGACAGAGCAGGAGAGGGAACTGGAGACAGAAAAGGGGTATTTAACTTGTCTGGGTGCTCAAGGTAGCTTAATAACTGCTTGGTTTTGTCTTTGTCATGTTAGCAGCCAGGCTTTGTCATGTAGTTGAGTGCTGAAGAATAAATGCAGAACTTCTCCTCCCTCCACCCACTCGATGTTTTACTCAAAAATTGGAAAAAAAATGGGTTGAGAGCGGCCAAACACTTTCTGGCTCTTTTCTTTGGGGTTTAATGTTTTCAGTGTCCATTAGGCTGGAGATTTATTTTGGTTTCTCAGTTTCCCACCCTGTCCTGCCAGGCTCTGGAGACCACAGGGTACCAAGGACTGGTGGAGCTGGAGCTGATGTTCAGCCCAGGGTTGATGTTGTTGCTGTGGCTCCCTGGGTGTTTTGGCATCATTATTCCTGGTGTTCTTTGGGAAAAACTTTTGCAGAACTTTTCTGGGGGTGGTTTACAAAAAAAAGTCTAACATATAAAAAGGAGATGTTGCTGATACAATTGTATGGGTTTAACCATTTAAAAAAAGACAGCACTTAGTGACTGCTGCAGGATTGTGTGCTGGGGGCTGCTGCCAGACCCTGATTCTGTAGGAATCTCCTCCTGGCTCTGCTGAGCTCTGGGGGCTGCTGAGCTTGGGTTTAGGTGATGCTGGGTCCCAGCATGTGGTACTTTGCTTCCCTCTGCCATAGATCATTGCACAAGGGCAAGGCAGGACCTGACTCTGACTTGTATCTGGTCTGCTCTAGGAAGCTTTGCTGGTGTTATGGTTGACTAGTGGAGGTTGTGACACTTTTGATTGACCAAAAGCCCCAGGCATAGGACATGCATCCTCTTCCAGCTACAGAAAGCCCAGGAGAGCTGTGCAGCATCCATGCTGCTGCATCTGCTCACAGCATCCCTGGGCTGGATGCTGCCCCTTCTCCAGGCTTGCCAGCTGAGCTGGTGGAGTGGTTGCTCCCCGTACCTCATAGAGAAGGTTCTGGCTGCCAGAAGAGAGCTGAGCTGGTTTTCTCAAGGGTTTACAAGCAGATTTAGGGCTGGTTTGGCCCATGGGCCACGCTGACCTGGAGTGGGACATCAGAGCTCATCACGGAGAAAATGGTCTTGTTAAAGAATGAAGCTGTGCAAGGTAAAACTAATAATTTAGAGATGCTGTGTGACTCTGTCCTGCTCAGGTTCTGCAGATGCTGACCAAAGCAAGCACTGCTCTTTTCCCAGGAGCTCGTGTTGTCCATGGCTAGATGTGAGCAGTGCCATTCCCAGCTCTCGTATTGTCACATCTGCCCCACGTGGGCTGCGGGCAGGGGAAGGAGGATGTGATCCCAGTGATTGTGTAACCATGAAGTCATCCTCCACGGATCTGGGTGTGTGGTTGACCAGATCCTGTGGCTTGGTATGAAGCAGCTGAGAGCTTTTCTTTGTGGTGAGGAGGAGAGACAAAAGTTCAAAAGTTGAGTTAGACCAGAAGCTTGATACCAAAGAAAAGTTGAGATGGCTGGAAACCAAAGCTGGAGCTGCAATTTCTGGTCAGATCATAGGTGGATTTACATCACTCCTACTTGATGTTCTTTGGTTTATTCAAGGCAATACAAAGAAAATTTCTTAGGACTGAAGGAGTTTGTATTTTGGAGCAGGGGAGGGCTGAAACCTCAATTGAATCTCTTTGACCCCTCTGGCTGGGGAATATGCATCAGAAGCGTCTGTACATCCCTGGGAACACAAGGTCAGGGACACAGAGGGGCTCAGCTGTATGTAGGATCTTGGTCTGTGCTCCTTAGCTGGTAGCACACAAATAGTTTGACTTAATGATTTGGGGTCTGAGCATGTGAATGTCTGGGGAGACTCACAATGAGCTGACTTGGGTTGGTCAATCTGTGCACCTGGGTCAGGATACAAACCTGTAGGTGGAAAGGTTTTGTTCCCTAGAAGGCTCTGTTATTCATAGAATCATTTTGCTTGAAAGAGACCTTTAAGAGCATCAAGTCCAACTGTTCTCCCAGCACTGCCAGGGCACCACTAAACCCTGTCCCTTAGAACCACATCTCCACGTCCTTTAAACCCCTCCAGGGATGGGGACTCCACCACTGCCCTGGGCAGCCTGAGCCAGCCCTGCACAACCCTTGCTGTGAAGAAATTGTTGCTCACGTCCAACCTAAACCTCCCCTGGTGCAACTTGTGGCCATTCCCTGCTGTCCTGTCTCCATCCTGGCAGAAGAGACCAATCCCACCTGGCTCCAGCCTCCTTTCAGGGAGTTGTTGAGGGTGAGGAGGTCTCCCCTGAGCCTCCTCTTCTCCAGACTCAGCACCCCCAGCTCCCTCAGCTGCTCCCCACCACACTTGTGCTCTAGACCCTTCCCCAGCTTCGTTGCCCTTCTCTGGGCACTCCAGCACCACGATGGGGGCTGTGCAGTGCTTGGCTTCCCATCCTCTGGTGGGGTGCAAGCCCCTTGCCAGACCCCATCAGGCAGACGTTGGTCACCCCTCGAGTCCTGTCAGAGGAATGCTGTTTGTGGTGAAGGATGGGCCAGGAAAAGCCTTGGTGTGCTTGTTGAAGGCAACCAGAAGTGACAGGTCGTGATGACTTGATGTGAAATGTGATTCATGCTCCCCTCCCAAAGCTCCTCTGTGGAGCTGGAGGAAACGCTGCTTTGAATAAGAGCTTTTTGCATTGGAAGCTACACTTTTCTTAGGGAAAGATGTTTTATTTCCCTTGGTGTTTATGGCCTTGTAAAATACAACGTAGCCATCATTTTTTATTTTTTTTTTTTTTCCCCCCTTCTTTTTATAGCCTCGATTGCATTATGCAGAGGAGCAATTTATTCCTAACAGCTCAGCCTAATATGTGCCATAGCCATTTCCACAGGAGCCAGGCCTGTCTTAATGTTTGCTGTATGCCTTTTAAAAACCATCTTGCTGGCTCCTAAACGAATGTTTTTAATAACTCCTACTTGGGGCTGCGTAGAGCTGGGCGTCCATTAGCCTGACAAAAATCTCTGTGCTTGGTTTTGCACCTTAATTCCACCCTGAAAAATTCCCCCGAAGTTTTACACTGTGTATGTGTTGTTGGAAGCAGTTGCTAAGAGGAGGATTAATGTAAAGCAGAAGGAAAGATCATTTTTCTTTGGTTATATGTGCAGCTGAAGTAGTAAAAATTAATTTAAATTGGGTGGCACTTAGGAAAATAGGACAGGGCTGGTGCCAAAAAAAGGGGGGGTGAAGAGGCTGCATTTAACTGCTTGTTGACACTGTCTTAGCATGTCAATAAAGTGACTCATTTTATGGGTCAATGAGCATTTTGGGGGGCCACTGCCTATTTAATGGGAGAGGATCAATACATCTAGAAGCTCTGAGTATTGTCCTTTCACACCCAGATGATTTTGAGGCCACAAAAGCAGAGTGGGTGGTGGAAGGAGATGGAGTTGAAGCTGAGGAAGGCATCAGATGCTCCTTCCAGGTCCCCTCCTGCTGAAATTCAGCATTAATGATCCAGCCCAACACCTCCCTGGGGCCTTATCTCCGTGCTCAAGTTGTACCAAATTAATTAGACCAGCACAGCAAAAGCAACACAACCTTCCCCTCCACTCCCTGCTCTGCAAAGGCAATTATGCTGTTAGACAGAGTTTATTTTAGATACTCCAATTAGGAGGGTAAGCTCTGCTCATATACACTGTCTGGTTCGTGTCTGGCTGGTAAATTCATTGTTAAGTTCAGTTTCCAGGGGAAATGCTTGTTCTGGGAAAATACCTGTATTTAACTGGACCCAAGGCAATGAAGGGATGGAGGGAGGAAGAGGCAGCTCCAGAGATAACTGGATTTTCTCCTTGTCTCAGTGAAATTCCAATTTGTTTTCTTGTTCAGGGATAAGTGTAGAATTGCAGGAGTGTTGGTGTTTGTGATTACACAGATACACTCAAATTATTCTATTAAATAATTTAACAGGGCATCATTTAAAAAAAAATTGAACCACAAAATGTTCTTCCCTATTTTTGGTAGATATTTTTGGGGTATTTTTAGTAGTCTGGCTCAAAGGAGGATCTGCCTTTAAAAAATACTAAGCCAAAGCCTGAAGCTGTTCAGTCAAAACGTAGAAATCTTCCCAAAATCTCCTCTAAACCCCTCTCTAGGCTCAGACACCAGCTTGGGGTGCACCCAGGTCAGGTTCCTGTCGTAGATAAGCAAGTGCCATGAGCTGTGAGGAGTGTGATGTGGGTATTAGATTAGAAGGTCCTGTTGATCTCGTTATAGTCCCCAAGTATTAATTTATATAAATATCCCGAGCCTTATTTCCCCGTAATCTCTGGGATCTGTTCTCGGCGGTCGTTCTTATGAGCTGGGGATCTGACCTTTTTAAGCAGCTTTGCAAATTAAGTAGCCAGTAGATTAATTTTCTGTAGCCTCTTTTTACCCTGCCAAAGAGGGGCTGTGCTGGAGGAGCTGCAAATTTTGCCTCTCGAGCTTGGGAAAGGGGGATAAATGTTCCCAATAAGGTCCAAACAGTCACATCCTTGTGGAGAGATTTAAAATAAAGTGGGTTACAAATGAAGCTCCCCTTTAATTTGGCTGAAGTGAAGGTCAGGGATAGGGTTGCATCCAAATCCAGAGAGGTTTGGAGTCTGTACCCTGATTGCCAGAGTTTGATGCTTGAAACTTTAGGCTCTTCTCCCTTGAATTCATTGTGACAACAAATCTTTTTATAATTCAGGAAACTTTACAGTACAACGTTAATTTTGGCTGGAGTCTCTCATTAAATTCCACTTTGCAGAAATAACTTGAAATGGAAAGTGAATTTTTTTTTTATTTTTTTTTTTGGTGGCATGTTTTCTTCCCGTGAAGTGAATTGAGATAATTGACAAGCTGTAAAACTAGAACAAAATAGAAGATGGTTTTTGCAGCACTTGCCTTCTCCCTCCTGTCTTTCCCTCAGGAAAATTCCAAGTTCTGCTCTCCTGAAGTGTTCATCCACTGTCATTCATATTGCTAGGTATCCACCTGGAAATCCCAAACCAAACCTGCCCTGATTCTCAGATAGACACTGAAATTAAGGGGGGGAAAAAAAAAAAATAATCTGCTCTGTTGCAGAAAAGGGAGATGAGTGCAGAAGGGCAGCTCTGGACAAGGGGATTTTCTTATTTTGTTCTTAATGTGAATCTGGTTAAGTAAGAGCTGATATATCCCCTGGGACTGGTTCTCCTGGAAAGGAAAAGGAGGTTGGGGTCTGATTGTAATAACAGCTCCTCTCCCTGAGCTCTGTGGGTGAATCACTCTGGGAAGCACCTGGATCCTTTGGCATCACCTCGGGCAGGAGCTGGAGCATCAGCCCCAGGCAGCTTCAGAACGATGCTGAGGATGCTCCAGGAGATGTGCTGGGGTGTCCCCAGTTGGGGATGGGGACAGTGGCTGGCACCTGCCATCCTCTGATTTTTATCCCCATCATCTGATTTTTATCCACGTCCCCCAGGATCTCGTAACTAATAAGTCCTGCTCGTTGCATGGGTCAAAATGTGGATTAGAAGGTTCCACGTGTGCTCTAATGCATTTAAGAGACCTGGCTCCTGCTGCAGGGAGTTTAAATTGGGCACATGGATATTTTGCAGCTTGTCCTTCTCTGCTGTGAGCACTGAATGTGCTGAGGGGTTTGGTGGTGGTTTGTTTTTGGGTTTTTTTTCCAAAAATGGCAAAAATCTCAATTTTATCCATTGACGAGAGAAAATGGACTCGGGTTGTGCCAAGGAAGGTTTAGGTTGGACATCAGGAACAATTTCTTCACCAAAAGGGTTGTCAAGACCTGGCCCAGGGCAGTGGTGGAGTCTCCATCCCTGAAAAGGTTTCAAAGCCATGGAGATGTGGTGCTGAGGGACATGGGTTAGTGGTGCCCTGGCTGTGCTGGCTTAAGTTGGACTCAGACTTAAAAGTCTTTTCCAGCCTAAATGATTCCATGATTCTGTGATGGCATGATTGGAATCTTAGCTTAATTGAAGGTAGATCAGTGCAGTTGGGTTTCAAACTTCCCACTCTTTCAAATATAGATATTGTTTAGCATCCCAGGCTGTTGGGACAGTGGTTCATGTAATATTTGGATATCTGCTACCCTGGGGCTGGTCAGGACAGGTCACATCTGCTGTGGCTCAGAGCATCTTTTCCAGAACTGGGGTTTCCTTTAGTTACCATGCCAGGACCCAGGAGTGATGGCTTTTTCTACAGTGCTAGACTGGAATGATGCTTGATGTTCTATAGTCAGGAATTACACCCCTCTCTTCTCTCCAGAAGAGAGAATTGTAATAATAATTACTATCATATAATAATAATAATATAGTTATTTATTTTTAATTATATATTATTATAATAAAGATAAAATGTAGCCTCTAACCTTGAAAAAAATAAACAAACAAAAACCAACCCCCCCAAACAACCTGTATCACAGTAATGCCCATGGCCTCCCCATCCTTCTGCTTGAAGTTCATTCTGATTTTTCTTATGCACACATTAAACGTGATGGTGAACAGAGAGATTTCCTGTCCCAGCCTCCCAAGCTTGGTGATACTTACAGTTACTGTTCAGTTAATTCATTTCCTTGCAGTGTTGAGGGGGAGAGGAACCGATACCCTGAATGCAAATCACAGAAGGCAGAAGAAGCACTTGGAGTAGTCAGAAAAACGTGTTGCTGCCTGTGTTGGTGGGTGGGTTTTCCTTTCCTGATGCCCAGAAATGGATTCAGAGCTGATCTGAGAACTCCAAGTAGGATTTTGGGACCTACTCTGAAGCCTGTTGAAGGCTCTTTGGGGACTTTTGCTGATGCTTGGGATGTTCTGAGTACCCAGTTGTGGGTTTGTTGTTTGAAACTCTGGTATTTTCTGTTACTGGGGGGGAAAATGTTATGATGCAGGGGTTTCATCCCAGCCAGGCTCTCTCCACACCCACTTCTCCTTTGTATTTTGAAATAGGTGATTTTTCAGTGATTTTCTCCAGAAGATGAGTGATAGGGAGCTGATAGCAGGGGCTCTGCCAGCCAGCACAGTCCCTCGGTGTGGAAGGGAGGTGACATGTCACCTCCACAGCTCCAGCCTTGTCTGTCTCCTTGTTTCTGTAGAAAGCAATCAGGTTGGACAAGCAGCACTTGATGTTGCTAAATCTGTCTTGACGGTTGCTGATTCATCTTGTCCTTCTCAATGGGATCCCAAGAGGAGCCTGCTCCAGAGTGGAGGTGGGACCTGTCAGCCTGTGCTTCCTTGGGTTCTCCCTTCTTGTTCTTAAAGATGGGCTGAATCAGAGAATGAATTGGGTTGGAAGGGACCTCCAAAGCTCATCTAGTCCAACTCTCCTACAATAAGCAGGGACATCTCTACCTAGGGCAGGCTGCTCAGAGCCTCATCAAGCCTGACCTTGAATGTCTTAAGGGATGGGGCCTCCACCACTTCTCTGGGCAACCTGTTCCAGTGATCCACCACCCTCATATTAAATAACTTTTTTTCTAATGTCTAACCTAAATCTACTCTTTTCTAGCTTAAAACCATTACCCCTCATCCTATTGCTACAAACCCTTGTGATCAGGTTCTCCCCCATCTTCCTATAGGCCCCTTTCAGGTATTGGAAGGTCAATATGTGGTAGGCTGTACAATCAATGACTATCTTAATCAGAAGCACACAGACAGTCGAGTGTGCATGAAGCTGGACGTGTCTTTCTTGATCCCATCTCACTCTGGTGATGACAGGTTGTCATCCAAGCCACTCAGGCTGGGATCAGTCTGACGTCTGCCAACGCTACTGAAGTTCCTGCTCCTTGTTGGGGGATATCCTGCCTCTCATCTCGTGGGTGTAATGGAAATTAATCTTCACATGGAAGCATGGAGCTCTGCTTTGGCCGTCCTGCAGGCACAGATGCTCAGCAGATAGCTCCAGGGGCTGGTCTGTGTCTGCACATGTCTGTCTTGCCTTAGTCCCATGATCTGAAAAACAAGCACTAAAGCAATTAAGCTATAAAACCTTTTATTTTTCCCTTCCATTAAGATTTTTTTAATAACCTATTTACCCAGAGCAATTCTCCGTGCACACGTGGTAGGATGATTGTTGGTGGGCTGTCACCTTGCAGCCACTGGTTCTCCCTCCT
Source organism: Brachypteracias leptosomus (assembly GCA_013401335.1). NCBI lineage: Eukaryota > Metazoa > Chordata > Aves > Coraciiformes > Brachypteraciidae > Brachypteracias > Brachypteracias leptosomus. The sequence goes on along the minus strand of VYZX01002231.1, from coordinate 1,451,225 downwards.
CCTCCTTTTGCTGCTCTGTTTCAGCTCCTTTTTCTGCAGAAGAAATTTGGAGCTGGAAAACTTGATAAGCTGCAATTAAACCATGGGTAAAAACAAAAGCCCTCCCTGTTCTCCAGCTCACACTGTCTGTTCACATCCTTGGGTCTTCCCAGCACTGAAATGCAACAAAACATTTATTATTTAAAACTGAGGAGAGGAAGAAGCCCTGAGTGACTCCTGGGGCCTTGGGGCTGCTTGTCCATCGTCCATCTGCAAGGACAAGTGACCTCCATATGCTGGCTGGCAGGGACACCCCAGGCCTCTTTTCTAGGTCCAGCTCCTGCTGCTGCCCATAACAGTAGATATGATGCTCATCTCTTCCCAATTACACAGGAGGCTCTAAAGAGCTGCTTGCAGTGGGTTGCTCCTGATTTGCAAGCAAGGTCTGGCTTTTGTAGGTCCTGTAATATGTGAGGGTTTTCCTCTGAAATTCCTTTTGCATGATAGGGTTTGAGGTGCAGGTCTGTCTTTCTTGCCTCTGTCCAGCTGCCTGCTCTTCCCACCTCCTCCAGCTTGTATGTGAAGGATCAATGCATGGGAGGAGCAACCTTCCTGATGTGTAGATGTGGTGCTGAGGGACATGGTTTAGTGGTGCCCTGGCAGTGCTGGGTTAATGGTTGGACTTGATTATCTTAAAGGTCTCTTGCAGCCAAATTGATTCGATGACCCCGTTTTCTGTTACATTGGATGAAGAAGGTGCTGAGCTGCTCTGAGGTTTCCCCATCCCTGCAGTGAGGAGCTGGCGTGGGTGCAGAACCCCAGTGTGCTGCCACGGGGCAGAGGAGACCTGCTAAAAGCACGTCCTGGGCTTAATCTTGCAAAGTGCAGCTTGATTTCATATGCAGCTCTGCATCAGTTGCCCATAATGTGAAAAGCAGTGGTCTGGTTTTAATCACTTCCTCAGGAAGGAGCTGGGGGGTGTCTTTCAGCATCATTACCTGGTGTCATTAAGCAGTTTTCTGAGTGTTTGTTGTCTGCTTCTAATAATGCCATCCTGGTCCCTGGTGGGACATTGAGGAGCTGTTTTTCACCCAGCCCGTTGTCAGCTGCTGGCCTGGTTTTTAGCAAGGCTTTGTGAGTTGATAGCAACTTGGGCATCAGTCCAGGGAGGTGTAACACAGCCCAGGTGTAGTGGTGTCAGTGGCTGTCACCATGAGCAGCTTGTCTCCATCTTCTGGGCTGCATAACTCATCTGCCAGCACCACAGCTTCAGGTCCTCCAGAGCTGGGAGCTGAACTATCATCTCCAGACCTTCTCTGGAGCACAAAGCTCCACTAATCTCCAAACAGAAGTTTGCAGTTTCTAGGCCATTATTTTCACCATCGTTGATATAAAAGGTAAAAGCTGCAGCAAATGCAGCATTGTAAATATTTTTCAAGGCTGATTTTTTTGCTCTTGAGTGGGGCTTTCCCTCTGCATGCTGCTCTGCTTTGGCTCGGTGGGATGGATGTGTTGGGAGGTCCATTGGTTCAGTGCTTCTGCTTCCTGGCAGGTAACCTGGCACCTCCTGCAGTGAGGAAGATAACACAGTTAAGTGTAATTTCTGAGGCTTTCTTGGAAGTAAAGTGAGTTTTAATTGGAAGTGGGTCACTCACAATCATGCTGCACCTAAAAAAAAATTGATGGATGAACGTGGTGGCATCCATGCAGCATTTCTTGGGTGTTGGAGGATTGCATGCTGTTGGTCTGATGGCAGAACTTCTGAAATAAGATTTCTTGGGATGTTTTAGGAAAGAAAAGTGTCTGCAGAGAGATTGGTGTGTGCCTGAAATGAGGATGTGCCTCTGGCAGCCTGTGGCACAATCAGCTCACTGAAGGCCTGGAGATATCCATGGCTATTTAAAAGCAGGCTCGTATGGGACACCTGTAAAGGTCTTTAATTCAACGTACGTGTCTGGTTATTATTTAATAATAATAATCTGTTTTGACAGTTTTGCCTAAACTATATTGGAGTCAGCCCTTGCAGGCACCTCGGGTCCCACCTCACGGTTCCCTTCTGCCTCCAAAGTCTCAGAGCTTCTCTCTTCAGCATTTATACAGGGCAGCTTGGTTTTAGAGACAAAAATAAATTCTGTGAATATCTTCAACTAGCCCAGGCCTGCAGACCACAACCTGGAGCTTCTTCTCTTGGGTCTGGCCTGAATACTTGACGTGACAAAGTTTGACTTCCCAGCTTGTCTGTTGGAGACGTCCCGTGGCTGTTCTCATCACTGTCCTGTCAAAAGTTCATCATGGTCCAGTTCCCTGCTCCAGCCTGAGGAGCAGGAGAACAATGGCAGCTTGGGAAGCTCTCTGTGAGCGTGTCATTGCAGTGTAACCCTATCTATGGTTACACAATTCCTCGTGTTCTTCAGCAGCAGCTGAGCTCTATGTTATAATTTGATTGTCATGGTTCAGGTCAAGCCCTGTCTTAGAGCTTTGGGTTGGCCAAAATGGTTTGAATTTTCTCTGCTGAAACCTCAGTGCGTGGGAAGGTATCTCATTTCTTGATTGGTTATAATGATAATTTCTTCTTTATGTATCCCATGTTTTATCTCTGGTCATGTTTTCAGTGATGAAGTGTGAGCCCTGGTGAGGTAAACACGAGTTTAGGGCTTCACATCAATAGTAAAAGCAAAGACATCTCTTTTAAAATTTATTTTATTTCCCCTCTTTCTTTACTGTGCTCCCTTGACAGAGCTGTGTTTCTTCCAGTGAGAGGAGAAAAAGGCTGGATTTAATGAGTGTGGAAAGGGACTCTCCATGAAGGGTGCCAAATGTGGGCAGATTGAGCAATCCTCCCAAGCTCTCCAGCTCCCAAGCTTTATGTAGTCTCAGATCTCGCTTGCTAAAGCCAAGCCTGGATTTGGCAGCCTGCTGGTAAATACACCACAGAGACAGCCCAGAGCTGGGCTGGAGGAGTCAGAGGCTCTAACCCTGGATTGTGTGGGAAAGTTGGAAAAAAACCCCACCTTGTGATATTTGTGATGCCGATGAGCCTCAAAAGGTCCAGCTGAGTTTCTCCTCTGAAGCATGGTGGTGGTACCTGGTGGTCTGCTCACATTAGCCATAGCTCGGGCTGCAAACATCTTCTGTTCCCTGCCCCATTGTCCCCTGTCCCACCAGCCAGCCCCACGTGGCTCTGGGGCAGGCCTGGACCTGCAGAGAAAACTGCTGCCTTGCATTTGGGTTTTAAAATTTTGAGGTGTATGGTCATGGAGAGGGTGTCTAGAAGGGCAGGCTCATGGTCTGGCTCCATCTGCTGCCCCATTATGGTCTGGTCTCATTCAAGGATTGTAGGGATGTAAGGTGGGTCTCTCCTGGGCATCACCACAGTGCTGCCAAGGATGTGGCACATCTCTACTGTCCATTGGAGCAGGAGAGCATCTGAGGAGGGATTTTCACATCAGCAGCTGCTGATGCGGGGTTACACAAGGGCATCAGGGTTTTCTGGGATATATTAGTGTCCCACTACCCACCTGCCCTTCCTTTAGGTAGCTGGGGAGTCTGTATTCTCTATCCAGCTCCCGAATGCATCTCTGTTGGGGTGGGAATCAAAGGACAAGGGGATGTTGCTTCTCATGCCTTCATTTTGAGCTGTGGGTCTTCTTGCTGTTACAAAGCAGTGTTATCCTTCATATGGGGAAACGTGAAATTCCCTCTCTTGGAGGAGCTGGCGAAGAGCAGGACCTTCAGAGAGGGTTGTGCCCACCTGATTTTGCAGGAATCTCTTGTTACTCCTGGGAACAGCTCTGCAGATCACTTGGACATCTAAAAGATAAATCTCTGAGGTACATCCAGCTGCCTGATGTGATGCAGGGAATTTGATGAGGGTTTTCTAAAACCTCAGTGTCGAGGGTTTTGGTTGCACAAACTTCAGACCTGTGGCTGGGGTTTGGACCAGTGCTGAACCTGTTGGACCTGCTGGAGTTTGGGTGGTTGGGCAAAAACTCTGGGCTGTCCAGACCTTAGATGTGCGAGCAGAGAATTCCAGACCCCATAAGCATCTCTGGTGAAACCCTCCCAGGCATTGCAATTAAACCCCTTACCTTAACGATCCCAGCTTTCCCAGCAGAGCCCTGCACTTCCAGCCCCTGGAGGGCTCCACAAAGGAGGGAAATTCTGCCGTGGGCTGTGGCTCAGCCGTTCTTTGGGAAGTTGCAGCTTCCTTCCTCTCATTTAAAGCCCCTGGGGTGACCCTGCGATGGTGGGACGGACACTGAGCGGCTGCGCTCTGAGCCAAGAGCTCCTGGTGGGGCTGACCAAGTGATGTGGGCTCTGCTGGCTCCTTGCATGGGCTGTAATGAACCTTTTGGGCTATAACAAACCTCTTTCTATAATGAACTTCTCCTGCCGTGCCACCGAGGAGGACTCAGCCCATGTTTTGAAGCTACGAGGAGGTCGCTGCTGCTGCTGGGAGTTTTCCTTGGAGGACACAAGCATCTGGTCTTTCCTGTGGCTTCTTGCTCCTCCTCCAAACCCGGGGATGTCACTCGATCCTTGTCCCCTCCTCCAGCTTCGTGTTATCTTGGCCTCATCAGCTGCCTGATGAGGGATTTTATCCACACTTCTGAATTTATCTATGTATTTTATTTTCCATTTTTTTTTCCGAAGGAGCATATATAATGGAAGAAAGGAGCCTGATGGTCCTTGGGGAGAATTTGGGGACGGCAAAACTTGCCTAGGATAAAATCAGACAAGCTCCCACAGTGCTGGGCTTGACCCTGTTTGGCAGGGGATGACAGCAAACCTGGGGGGGACACACGATGCTGCTGCCCTTGCACAGGCTCCTTCTGCAAGCAGGGAAAGCACTGGTGCAGTTTTATCCTATGCATCTTCAGTATGTCACTGAATATTTCTTCTGTGTCTCTGACTGGTTGGATTTATTCATTTGACCCTCTACTCTGTCTCTCACTCTTCCCATGTCCTCTTAACATCTGCCACCTCAGAGATGTTGGCCTCTGGTCCTTGCCTTGTTTCAGTAGCTCATGTCTTGTATGAAACCCAGGAGTTCTGGTCAATATTGTGCCCACTCTGATGTAAGTGTTGCCAAGAGCTGTTCCTCTGAAGCTTGTGACTTCACTGTCTTTAATAGGTTACTCCAGAGCATCCCCTTGTCCTTGTAATTGTCTTTACAATTCTATGTATATTGCAGCTTCCAATTCATGAGCTTAATAATATTATCTGAGAAACCTCTTCCCTCTGAGAGCCCATGTATAGTGATGGGAAGTTCTCTAAGGTACCTGGGAGCTCTTGGTTGGCTTGACCTGTGTGATGAGTAAAGGTGGGAGGATGAGCAGAACCAGAGCAGGGCTCAGCAGCCTGGCCCATCAATGCTGCTGGCTCCCTATTGTGCTTCTGGTGGCCAAGGTAGAGCTTGTGTGGGACATTCACAGCCCCTCAGCTCTGGCTGATGCTTCTCACTGGGAAGAACCTTGTCTGGCTGCAATTTTCCTTTCCTCCAGCCCTCCCAATGATGAGCTATGGATGTTTGCTAAAAGAAATGGTGCTCTCCCTCAGGTACTCTCTTAGGGCTAATCCTTGCTTGTGGGTAGATGTGAGGAGGAGAAGCTGTGAGGAGGTCAGCACTCGTCAGTGTTTTGGCCTCATTAATCAGTGGAATTTGCCCAGCCCATGAGTGGTCTGCTGCAGGAATGCCTTTGAAATAGAGGGGAGTAATAATGCTAAATTGTTTGAGAAATAATTTCATTCTCCACTTCTCAATAGATAAATCTGCTCTCCAACAACCCCAAATTTAATCTGTCCATCTAAAGTAATTGATGAGCTGCGACTTGAATCCAAATGGGAATGGGGAGGGGGATTTTCTGCAGGGATGTTTTGTAGCTTTTCTGTGGCTGCTGACAATGGGGCAAAGCAGGAGAAGGAACAAAGCCACAAAAGATTTGATGCTGCTGGTGGAGGCTGATACAAGCTCCACTTGTGCTTTAGGCTCTGATTAGAGCTCCTGAAACCTCGTAACACCTTGATGTGGAAATGAGTGAGATTGGGCAGAGCCATTTGGAGAGATTAGAGAAAGGTTCTGATTTGTGCAGCTTTAAAGTCAGTTATCTTGGCTGCAGCCCTGTGGTTCCTGCTGTGTACTTGGATGCTCTTGGATGCTCTCTCCACTCTTGACTTAAGAGCAAGCAAAGGGAGTTCTGATGCCCCTTTGCAATGTCAGAGTAGTGCAGGGGAACTGGACGTGACTCAGAGATGCATCCTAGGGCTTTCTTGAGAGGTTTGCACCATGGGATACCCATTTCCCCACTGGTGGTTGGAAATGATGTGTTTTCTCAATGGGAGACCCTCCCTTCCCTGTTTGCAAAGCCTGTGATAAGCAGATGCTCACAGCTCCCTGTAGGGGACTGACTGTTAGAGAGGGTCCAGAGGAGGGCTACAAAGATGATTAGAGGGCTGGAACACCTCTCCTATGAAGACAGGCTGAAAGAATTGGGCTTGTTCAGCCTGGAGAAGAGAAGGCTCAGGGGAGACCTTACTGCAGCCTTCCAGTATCTGAAGGGGGCTACAAGAAGGCTGGAGAGGGACTTTTTGCAAGGACTTGCAGTGATAGGATGAGGGGTAATGGGTTCAAGCTGGAAGAGGGGAGATATAGATTAGAAATTAGGAGGAAATTCTTTACTCAGAGGGTGGTGAGACACTGGCACAGGTTTCCCAGGGAGGTTTGGATGCTCCATCCCTGGAGGTGTTCAAGACCAGCTTGGATGAGGTCCTGGGCAGCCTGGTCTAGTGGGAAGTGTCCCTGCCGTGGTGTGAGGGTTGGAACTAGATGGTCTTGAAAGGTCCCTTCCAACCTAAACCATTCTCTGACTTTGTGCCTGGTGCTTTTGAGTTGTGCTGGGAGCCAGATCAGAGGAAATGTGACATCACGGTCAGGAAGGGCTGAAGAGAGTCACTGTCGTCACTGGTCGGTGGGTTATCAACAGCAGCAGAGCTGCAGCATTCCTTGCATGCTGCAGGACCCGTTTGGAGCCCACGGGTTTGGCCGTGGCTCAGCCGTGGCCGCCTGCCCAGGGCTGTTGTGTGCAGCCCCCTCTCCTCCCCGAGCTCTGACCCCGGCCCCAGGCAGCTGCTGCCTCTCCAAAAGGCCCTGAGCTGTTGGATGGTCCTGCCCTGCCAGACAGAATCATCTACCCCATTCTTGCCTTTTCCTACATTTATCATGTTATTAAGGACAGGAGATTTAGACTGGAAAGAAGGAAGAAATTTTTGATGCTGAGGGTGGTGAGACCCTAGCCCTGGTTGTCCAGAGAGGTGGTTGATGCCCTATCCCTGGAAACATTCCAGGTGAGGTTGGGTGGGGATCTGAGCAACCTGCTCTAGTTGCAGATGTCCCTGCTCCCTGCAGGAGGTTGGACTAGATGAGCTTTCAAAGTCCCTTCCAACCCAAACCATTCTGTGATTCTACATCTCTTGGAGACTCCCAAGCCTTGCACCTCCCTCCCTTGCATTGTCCCAAATGCAGGGACCAGGGACTGCTCTGATGCTCCCATGAGCATCCTCCAGATCCTACTTCAGGCAGTTTGGTTGAGCTTTTTCTCTGCCATCTCCCTTTAGCAAAGCAGCTCTGGTGGGAGGCAGGAACGCACGTGACTTTCCAGCCTGTGCTCATCTCCTCTCCCCTGAGGTTTGGAGGCGGTTTCCAACCCCAACGTGTGAGCAGTTGGATCTTTTCTGGTGAATTTGCATCAGAAGTTGCTGCTGTCTAGTCAGCACAGGTGCCACGGGCGCCCAGTCATACGGGGACCACAGGGAGGGGTGCTGGTAACTAAAAGGGGGATGTGAAGAAGGTGCTGAGCTGCTGGGCTCCCTCCCACCCCCAGAGCTGGAGTTTCCAACTGCAGAAACGTCTGACCTGCCCTTCCCTGCCTGGGGTGAGGGAGCAGAGCTCTGGGGTGGCTGGAGATGTCCCCGCTAAGCTCCTGGTGTCCCTGTGCAGAGCGGAGTTATCCCAGTGCCCAAGTAATCCAGGGTTATCCCAAGTACCAAATAGTCCCTTTCTCAATCTCCACTTCTCCAGTGCTTCTGGAATTTTGCAGGACAAGTTTCTGACTTGCACTGAGAATTGACAGCAAAATCCTGATCATCAAAGGAGCCTCTAAACTTACTGCGTTCAGTAAAATAATATCATGAAAACCCTCTTTGAAAAAGAGCATCCCAGAAGCTCCTGAGGGGTTTCCAGCATGGTGGTGGCTGGTGGTTGCTCACTGCCCCATGTGCATGAGGGGGTCTGGGGTCCTGCCTTGGTTAGGACCCTGCTGGAGCTGCTGAAATTGCATCCAGGGTTTCTTTGCAAAGCGGGTTTCTGCCAGGCAGTAGCTGAGAGCAGTTTATTCACATTATGGCATTGCAGAGAGTTTGAAAATAAGCAAAACTGTTCTGAAATTCGGTGAGTGCAGGTGGTGGGGCCCTTCTGCTGTGCTGCCACTGCTGGCTCCTTGCAACCACAGGGTTTTCTTGTCTGTTACCAGGCTTGAAGGTGTTTTGTTGTACCAAATGAGTTTTTTGCTCCCTGTGGTACAGTCCCACCCCTGTCCTCGTTGCCTCTTTGCTCTGACTTTATAATTTCACTCTCCAAAGCACCTTAGATGCACCTTGCAGTGCCTGGGGAGCTCTCCCCACACCCAGGACTTGTACTATGACTTCTTTTGTATGCTGGGAAATGCCCAGAAGATGCTGCAGTTTCTGGGGTCTATGTCCAGAACTGAGCATCCTGGTTGCTGGTGGTGTCCATCCCCAGAAGTGATGGTACCCAGGTTGTTTTGGGTGTGGAGGAGGGCAATGGCAGGACTCTGGATGTGTGATGCTTGGGCTCCCACTGGCTCTTGCACCAAAGGATATAGCAGGACCTGCTTCAGCACAAGCCTTGCTTTGAAGCATATAGATGACAGCATTGATTTTGGGGCTGGCAGGTAGTGAATGAGCCCCATGGAGAACATTGATTTCTCTCTCTTTCTCCTGTGGAGTGTTTGCTTGTCCAAAGGTGTGATTGACTGGTAAATAAAATGGCCTCAGCACAGCTCGCCCTCAATTGCAGCTAATTTTAACATGTGGCTGTTGAGTAACACTATCAGGCCAACAATTCATGGTCTTCCATCAACAGCAAACCAACCTCGACACGCCAGTGAGACAAAGTGCAAGGAGACATTTTGCAGATTGGTGGGAGAAAATAGCACAGGAGAAAATTGTGCCATTAATACTCACACGAGGGTTGTGCTGACCCTGAATTCTTGTGCATGAAGAGTGGGGCTAAAGCCTCCCTGCATCCCAAGTGGTGGCTTTTCTTGTGGGCAACACGGTGGCCTCACTCTACTGCCAGCTCCTCACTGGTGGGGTGGGACTGTGGTGCTGCTGCCTTGGTTTGTTGTGTTTTTCATCAGGCCTTTTTAGCAACTCTTCAATGGATTATGGGGTTCTTCTGTGATGCTTGTCATCTGCCTGGGCTCAGTGGCTGGTGGCTTTCTGCAGGCATCACCTGGAGCTTTGGGATGGGCAGTGGCACTGCTGAGGGTGCCTTGTGCTCACTTAGCAGCTGGTGGTGAGATGGTTTCCAGCTTTGAATTGGGTGGGCAAAGACAGTTGGATTGGTCCTGTCCTTTCTCACTGGGGTCAAGCTAAGATGGGGGTAGCTCAGCCCCATCTAACCCACACTCCCCATTAGAAACACCGTCAAGATGAGGCATTTACTTGCTTGCATGTGTGATGTCTCTGCAATCCTTCAGAAATGAGGTAGTGTGAACTTTGAGCTTTTCAGGAATTGGAACCACAGACATAGTGTGTGGAGGGTTTAGGTTTTCACACCATCTTGTTGTCCTTTGCTTGGCTGAACATGGTCACTGTGAAAGTCCATCTCTCCTGAGCACCTCAGCACAAGTGGGAGGTGGGGAGCAAATGCTGCAGAGCAGGTCTGCAGAGGAGCTGTGGGTAATTGTGGCTGTAACTTGTGTCATTAACTTTTAAAACTGGAGGCTTAACAGGATTTAAAAGAAGCACGTGCTAGAAATTTGAAATCAATGAGACTGCAGCTCATTGGGAAACACGCCCCTGCTGCAAGGAGCCGCTTTGCCCAGGGTGTGAATTCCTGCAGAGCCCCAGAAGATAAAGTTCTGAAATAACCCGTGTCAGTGAGAGAGGTTGTAAAGCAATTCCAAAAAACCCCTCTCAGTCTAGACAGCTGATATTTACTGCGGTGTTTATGTGAGATAGAGGAATGCCCTAGAAAAACAGAATTGTTTTCAATTCCTGCCTCCCGGCACTTGCTCGTCTAATGAGGAGGCTCTGATTTGATGGCAACGTCCCGTGCTGGGGGAGCTCTGGGATGGGGGAGGGATGGGGGAGAAGGGTACAAGGTCATTTCTTTCTTTGTGTAGGTGAATCAGCCTGTTGTTAATGAGGGGATCTTGCTAATCCATCACCACGAACCTCACATATAATCCCCAAGTGCAGTGATAACGACAAGCTGCATCACAGCCGTGTCTGTGGAGATACGAAGAGCCCAAAGACTGTGCCTCAAGTCTTTTAATTAAAGAAAATTAAGCTGGTTTATGTTGCTTGGAACTCTCAGTGAAGTTTGCAGGCAGTGTTCCTGCACCGTTGGTTTGATGGTGACTTGGGGAGCAGAGATGGTGCCACGTGCCAAAACCACCCTGACCAAACCCACCCAAAGGCAGCCTGCATCTGGCACCTCTTTATCACGTGGGGATGATTCACCCCTTTAAGGGGTTGATTTACTTGGAATCCTTGCACGTTTATTACATTTTTGTGAGGAATTTGCTGGGAAAGTTGTTTAAAAAATACAGCAATAAATTGAAGGTGTTTGGTAGCGTGAGGATGCAGAAAGAGAAGTGAAATGAATTGGCTTGCTCAGCAGAGTCAGCCCATGCTGATGAAGGCTGTAGGTGATGCAGCTGCAGAAATGAAGCAGATTTTTTATTCTTCTCATCTTAGCCCTGGTGCTGCCAGGCATCAGCATTGGAGCGAGACTGTCTGGAGTCCCCAGACTTCAAAATCCCCCATGCTCGCGAACAAATGGCCAATTATAGCTGTAGTCAAAGGCAGGATTTTCTTGAAAGAGAAACATAATGTTGCTCTACCAGTTGAGCTATCTGAATAACCAAAGGTGGTCCCTGGAGGGGTGAGATTTCTGCCTCTCCACGTGGGCTAAGAGGAAGGATGAGCAGAGCTTTGTGGAAACAGTCGCAGGGATTGTGGTGGTCTCAAGAATGGGATGTGAGCTGGATCAGGGGCAGCTCCTGTGGCTGAGCCTTAGGGCTGGGAATGGGCTGTGTGTGCCTGGCTGATGTCTCATGGATCTCTTGGCATCTGGGAGGTGTGAGGATGAGGGAGCAAACGTTGCTTGAATAAACTGTTGGTTGTTTCAGACCTCAAAGCAAAAAAACCCCTAATTTTCCCTGTCCCATCTTTAGGATGAATGCATGTGTATGGATGCACAGTGATATGTACAAGCTCTGTAATGTGTCCATTCCATAGGGAACCAAATGGGATTGTGCTGGAAAGGGTTAAAAGTCCAACACTGGGCTTCTGTAGAACATCAGCTGTAATTTATATTTGGCTTCGACCTTGAAAGGGAAACATCTTGGCTTGAATTTTCCAGCCCTTCTGCAACGTTACCTTATGTGAAACTTGTTTTTCAAAAGGGTGTTTGTTTCTGGTGTGCAGCTGAGAACACAGGAACCCTCACAGGGCACCAGGAGCTCCACATCTTCAGTAACAACAAATAAACTAATGCCTGGCTTTGCAGGGCAGGGTTCTGAGTCCCTGGTAACTTGTCTCGCATGTGAATTTAACTCAGTAAATCTCAGTCAAAATTTGTGCCTGTCTTGCTCACTTTTTCCCTTTTTCTTTATTTCCCTCAGTTTCTCTGCTTGAAGAACATCCGAACCTTCCTAAAAGTGTGTCACGACAAATTTGGGTTGAGAAACAGTGATCTCTTTGATCCCTTTGACCTCTTCGATGTGCGGGACTTTGGCAAGGTAAGAGTTACTCCTGAGCTCCTGGGCTGGCACTGGGCTGGTTCTCTGGACTTGTGCTGTGGGTTTTGGATGAAAATACGAAGGATTTGTGGTTTTCTGAGCAGCTTCTGCACCTTTAACCCATGCACTGGGCACCCGTGGTAGCCTGAACATCTAGGGTTGATTCTGCTGTGTTCCTTTAGTTGAAGGAAGATAAACCTTCAAGCTTCCTGCTTTAGATTACAAAGCCTCTAGGATCAGTTTCTCAAGTACATGAAAAATGTCATTTTTTTTAGAAAATAAAAATATTTTTGTTTGTAAAAGCTTTTGGAAGAGGCTGTAGCCCTGGGGACTGGGGTTGGAATGCTGGGACCTCTTCCCAGTTGCCTCACTGGGTGACTGGGGTGACAGCATCTTCTTGTCCATGAGCTCCCCATAGGGACAGTGCCTTCAAACTGAAGCTGAGCATCATCCCTACTCTACATAAACCAGCCTGAGGGATTGCACCCTGTAACCTCAGCAGGACGTTTCCCTATTGCAGTGTTAGAGATCATTACAAGCCTGGACCCGGGTTGTGACAAGGACCTTTCATCCTCAGGCATTTCTGGTTTTGTCCCAGTGTGGGTGCAGACCTCTCACAGTCCTTGCTCCAAAAATAACTTTACTGAAATGGCCGTTGGTTTGTAGTATGGCCAGTGAGTGTCCGTGGGGGTCAGGATGTTTCATGCCAGGGTGAAATGAGTCCCTTGAGTGTTTTTCAAAACTATATTTAGAGGTTCTGTGTCACTGAGATGGGAGAGGGGAGAGTGTGGGTTTGGATTTTGTTGTAATTGGGTGGCACCAACTGCTGACCAAGACCCAGGGTGGAAAACCCTACCAGGGTCCTACCTGATTTTGACAAGTGGCTGTTGTTCTGGTACCCTGGCTTTTGCTGCCAGCAGCATCAGGGCTGTGCTGTTACCCTGATGGATTCTGGGCTCAGGGAAGCTATTATGTGGACAATTGCTATATTCTGTAGTGGAAAAGGTGTTAAAAGATTTAATAAAGCTCTCTATTGTTTTACCTATTTGGAGCTACCAGGCATAAGCTGCTGGAAGGCATCTTCTCCTCTGATTATCCAAAGAGTAGATTTTCACTGCTAATGGGGATATATTATTTGATATTTATTGCCTAATTTATTTCTGGACCATTATCTGGAATGTGCAATTGCAGGGGCTTGTTTTATGAGGTTTTTTTGATTTATGGAATACAAGAAAGCTTTTGTTGTTCTGGGAATATGAATGCACTGAAGGAACCTTTTGGGCTGGGGAAAGAACCGCTGCTAATTAAAATGCTGCTTTATCCTCACATTGTTCCTTGCTTTGTGCTGTTTCAAATTGCTGAGGATGCCTGTTAACAGAGCCTGGTGTTAACCACTGCTGGAACATGTCAGCTCAGCTTGCTTTCCTTTTTGGTGTGGTGAGGGAGCAGCTACTCCCCCCTCCTCCTGTTTGCTTTTGAGGGGGGACATTCAGGTTTGTGACTTGGGAAAGGGAAATAATTTGCTGCTCCCTCCTACCTCATGACATTAGTTTTTCAGGAGGCTTTGGAAAGAATCTTCTCATAAACTTCCAAGAAATCCAGATATAATTTATTGCCTGGATCCTGCTTATTTTCACGGGCATTGACATCCTCAAACAACCCTATAAGATGTGGGAGGCACAGATTCTGTGGACAAAAACCTCACTGATATTTTCCCAGTGCTGTTTTTTTATCAGTTTGGTGGAGGTATCAGCTGCTGGAGCCTGCACCACCCTAAATCCCTCTGGGAGCCTGTCAAAACACATCCCCATTGTCTTTGCCACCTTTCATTCCCACATTATCCTCAGATCTGTGTTCAACAGTGGCAAAGCAAATAAACGGGGGAAAATCTGTTGACCAAAGCGCTTTTCCGTTTTAAGTCCCAGCGAGGGCAAAAGGAGCCTCTAATCCACGTTCCCACTGGCCAAACAGACTTCACACACACAAAAAAATCCTTCCTGGAGCTATTCATTCCTTAGATCAATAGCATTTTTTGGTTACAAGATACTTAGGCTGTGTAGGAGACTTTTCTGAGCAGAGCACAGGACCAGTTGACCATTTAATTACATAGAAACCTTGGTGGAGCCGTGTTGGGTGTTTCCTTTGTGGATGCCACTGGAGCAGATCTTTCTCTCCTCCAAGCCAGGAGATCAGTGGGACAGCAATTACTGGGAGCACTTGGGTTTGCTGCAGTGTAATTACTGAGGAGAAAGGCAGGGGCTGGTGTTTGTGGTGCCAACCTCTACGTAAAGGGCTCGTCCTTTGGAATCTGCAGGGTCCTTTGGGGTGTAAGAAAAACACAAGAGGAAATAAAACCAGATCCCTCAGTATTGCCTCGATCAGCTGTTATTCTGAGAGAGGTTTCCATAACTCCTTCTGGCTTCTGAGCCAGGGTTTCAGCAAGGAGGAGCTGCCATAGGATGGATGGAGCCTCCTCCAAAGGAGCAAGTGTGGTCAGGAGCTGCTTGAGTCCAGGAATGTGGATTTTTATCCCAGGTTTTGCTGCTTCCTTGAGTTTTAAGCTTGGGAAGTTACTTCTTCCTTGCTGTCACCAGGATAACAGCTGGCGAAATGGGATCATGAACCACGTGGGGGCTTCTCTGGCTGAATTCCCTGTGGAGCTGCAAAGCTCCATCTCTGCCTTGGTGGGATGCTGGGTAATTGGCTCTTGCCAGAGAGATGCGTCATGTTTCTTGTCATCTCAGTCACAGTGTTTCCCAGTCACCAAGGGAGTCAAAAGGCCAGTTTGAATTGCTCAGAGCCAGGTTTTGTCCCACTGTCCAGTTGATAAATAATCCTGCAGTGATAAGGGACATGCTGTGTTTCCTAGCTGGGGTTTCCAGATGTCACCTGAGATGCTGACCTGCATTTCCAGCTGTGCCCCTTTAAGACACCTCAAAAGAATATAATGTTATCTTGTTTTCTACAAGTTGGCTCTTCATTTTTTTTAATCTCATCCCTTTATAGTGGTTCACAAGCTCTGAGAAGGAAAACTCTTGTTGATGACCCCAGTTAGGGTCTGGTCCTGCACTGGGGTGCTTTGCAGGGATGCTGCTCTGTGCTAGTGCAGCCTGGCTCCTAAAAGAGAAATGAAATAAAAACCTGGTGTTGATGTACAATGTGCTGTTGTACAGTACTTCATGCACATTTAGTAGCAGTGATGGTATAAAACGTAACTCTTATTGGACTTGCTAATTTATTGTCACCAACTAATGAGATAAAATGTACATAAATATGGATTAAACTCCTTATCACTTGATTAGTCAGCACGATGGTAGCAAGGTTCATTAAAGGGAGTTACTCATTTTTAATAACTTGCTGTAATGTGGTATTTTTTTTTTCCTTAAGAAATATAGTTCAAATATTCATAAACCTGTGGAACATGCCATTTATTACCCTCCTACTCCTCTCTGCTCTCTTGACGTGTATTTAATTCTCTTGACTTTCTTTTGAAGTTCCTGCACAGCTCAAAAAAAAGCTTTTTTTGCAAGATAGGGTCTTTCCTGCCCTGACCCATGGGCGCAAAATGATGCTGTTCTAAAAATGAAAGAGGGAAGCAGCTCACAGGTCAGCTGAAAAATGAGGAGATACAGATACTGAGATTAAAGTAGTGTTTTTTCACTCCATTGCTTCTGGTCCAGGGGTTGTCAAGAGCTGCATGAAGCTCACAGCTCAAGCAGGGCTCAGAGGAGGTGACTCTGGATCAATCCTCCCTCTCAATTAATTGAATCCTCCAAGGTTCACTGGTATGTGTGACCTGTGGGTGGCTGATGAGGACTTGTACATGGCTTGTCTTGCATGTCTGAAGTGCTGGGGAGGGGACGTGTGTGATGGGGAGGGTGGCATTGAGCGTGACATGCTCCAGCAAGAGCCACCTTGGTGGTGGGAGAGGATGGGAGCTGCCCAAGCAGGGATGTGCTGGTACTATCAGTGTTAGTGATGGATATATTTGCTTCTTCAGAATAATTCTTGGTGTAAAGACATCCCCTTCCTCCTACTGATAAGCTGCTGTGAAGCAGTCTTGGAAAGCCCTGGGAGGACCTGGACTGTCCTTGTTGGATGCTGTTGTAGATTTGTCCCCAGCTTCATCACCCTGTGGTTGGAGAATCTGCAAAACAAGAAGGTCCCACACTGAAAACCATCGGGATGAGGTGCTGGGAGAGCTGCAAAGGGCCTGAACTGCTTGGCACTCACTCACCCCACAACCTTCTTGCCAGAGAGTCAGAAAACTGACTTGGTTTCAGATAGGAGGGTGGGGGAGCATCGTCAGAATTATTTAAGGGATTAATAACTGAGAGTTGGTGGTTGTGTTTTCTCTGCTGAGAATTCCCCTCCCTCCATCTTTAGCTTCACATACAAGTCAATATCCCTGCAGCAGTATTTTAAAGAGTCCCTTTTTAACGTAGCTTGAGCACATAAAGGAGAGAAAGGGGGAGATTTCTATGAGATAATGTAGATAGTTGAACGTTGCAAGGCTTTCAGATAAACAGCTGCATTTTGGTGCTGTAGTTTCCTAGCAGGGGTTTCCAAATCTCACCTGAGATGCTGACCTGCATTTCCAGCTGTGCCCCTTTAAGACACCTCAAAAGAATATAATGTTATCTTGTTTTCTACAAGTTGGCTCTTCATTTTTTTTAATCTCATCCCTTTATAGTGGCTTCCAAGCTCTGAGGAAGAAAACTCTTGTTGATGACCCCAGTTAGGGTCTGGTCCTGCACTGGGGTGCTCTGCAAGGGTGCTGTGCTGCTCTGTGCTGGTGCAGCTGGTGGGAGCAGCTCCCTTCCCATTCTTGACTTATTTTGGGGGGGTTTCTGCCCTTTTGTAGCCAAGACCAAATTAAAAGTGGTGCCTTTTTCCCCATGCACTGAAGCCTGGAGTGGAGGGGAGCACTTGGCAGGGCTCCAGACAGCTGAGCACGGCATCTCTGAGCATCCCATCCCTGAGCATCTCATCTCTGAGCCCAGCATCCCATCCCCAGCTCTGCCCCAAGGATCAGGCAGCTGGACAGACCTTCCCGGGTTGTGTTCCTCTGTGCCAGGTTCTTGGCAGCCCCATGGGCTTGGCTGGGTGTCAAGACAGGGATCCTATTGCAGATGGAAACGTTTCCCATTGCTGGGTAACTGGCAGGGCGCGTGTGCGGCGGGTGGGGTGGGAAGGGAGGAGAGTTCTCCTGAAGAATGGCCTGTGTATTTGTATTTTGGTTTGGATTCCCCAGGGAGCAGTGGAGTAACCCTGCACAGAGAGGATTGTGGGTGTGATTGCATGCAAGAAACCAGGGAGCTTCTTAACCCCTTGCCTGCCTGGTGCTTGCCGTGACGTTGTCCCCACCAAGGAAGCACCCATGGGTGCCCCCTGAGCCCACACTGACCCTTGTGCTGCTCTCCATGAGCTCATGCAGAGCTCCTGCAAGTCAATATTATGTTTTATGGGCCACCACTGCACTTTTCAGAAGCAACCAAAGTACTTTGCCAATGAAAACCTCACGTGCAACTGTGATGCTGCCCACAGGGTTCTGCCTGGAGCCTTGGGTGGTGCAGCCCTTGCCCAGGGGAGCATCCCTGGCTCTGGGAGGCATGGAGAAGGCAGCCCTGCCCTAGCAGCTCCTGACATGCCTGTGCAGGGACGTTATCACCTCCCAGTTGATGATTAACTCCCCAGTTGCTTGCAGGAGCTGCGGGTGAGGTTTGGTGCCTTCTGTGCTGGTGTCAGGTCAGTGGGTGTTTGGCCACCCATGTTCTAAATGGCTTTGCTGGAATTGTGCTGGAGTCTTGGATATTGGGATGGATGCTACAAATGGAAAAGCAGACTGGAGCAGCGTGGGCTGGGATATTCCTTTATTTTTAATTTTTTTCCCCATCTCTTTGCCAGCTTGAGGGTCATTGGGCTGCTTGTCTCACCCTCCATACATACCAGAGCTCTCCTCTTAAAAAAATACCTGTGTTTATCCCTTCAGATTCTCTGTTCTGTCTTGCATGGTGAGAAATCTCTCTCAATTTCCAGCTCTTATTTCTGGCTGGTTAATGTATCTTTGTATCTTTTGTTCTTCTGCTGGTGGTGGTGTCCATTAATTAAAATTAGCTGTTCTTTCCTCTTGGGTCACTTCTCAGATGTTTTGGTAGGAGGTAGGTGTGTTTATGGCTAGAACAAGCTCAGAATCAAATCTCTCCTTGGCCAGAGATGGGTCTCACATCATCCATGATTCTTTTGAACATTGTAAGAGTAGACTGAATTGAGGTCTGTCTGCACCTAGCAAGGAGGAGCACATTAAATCTCCCTCGCCTGTGACCCTGGTTGGTCTCAGGTGATGCTGTGGGACGTGGGGTGATGCAGGGACCTTCCTTCCATCCTCCTGGGCACCATGAGGACCTCGGCTGCGGTTCATGGTGGGGCTGTGTTAGCAGGTGTGGTGTGTCCAGCAGATGTTTTCAGCTGAAACACTAAAAGCATGCACAGGAAACCCTGGTGCTGAACTTCTCTAAAACACGGGGCAGAGGAATTACAGATCTCTGTGGCCAGCCAAGCGTGTACCAGACAGAGCCAGGCTCAGAGCTGTGACTATTGCCCTGAAGTACCTGCTGGGCTGTGAATCTTCTCAGCTGCCTGTCCCAGTTAGTGTTGGAGATGTAGTTTGTGGCCTTCAGGGGGCCAGTAACAGCATCGGAGCCTTAAATTGTGTGTAGGCAACAAGTTGCTGATAAAGTGGAGTTAGTCTTTCACTGCAGCCTAAAACCAGCCCAGGTTGGGGAGCTGGGAGCTGAAGCACCAGGCTGTGACCTTGGTGCCACCTCCTGTCCCACCAGCCAAAATAAGAGGGTGCAGAAGTGAGCGGACTCGCCCAAGGTCTCTGGTTATCAGGACCAGCCCTGAGCTTGGTTCCTTGCCAAGAAATGTTTTGCAGCATCAGACATGCTCCTGTGGTTCTTCAGCTGTATCTTGGCCGGGCACCCCATGGGACTGTTGTCCCAAGGCTAAGATGCTGTGGGAGAAGCTCAACTCCTTGCTAAGGACTTTGTGCATCACTGAGCAGGTGAGGACCACCAGGAGTAACCACCACAGTAGGTGCTGCTGCTGCTTGTGAAGGTGTGATCTGGATTTGGGGAGCCCAGAGGAGAGGTGTTAGGTCTCTGGCATGTGGAATTGGGAGTTTTGCACCATCCATGGTATCGGGAGCCCATTGACCAAGCAGAGGAGATGAAAATGCCATGTCCCAGCTACTGGGCTGGAGCAGGAGCTGGGCACCAGTGCTGGTGGCCCTTACAGCAGAAGCTTTTAGTTGTGTTGTGTCCAATTCTGTGCTTTCCCCCCTTCCTCTCTCCCCTGCTCCCAAACCTGCTCTGTTTATAGACGTGCAGCTTCTCAGTGGGACTGAAAGAGCCAGAAAAGTTAATTCTGGGAAGCTTTGCTGCTTTTTTTTAATTTCTCCCCCCCTTCTTGGCTGCTTTCCCCAGTATTTTTCCAAGGGGTCACATTAAGGGGTGTTATGTTTCAGATCAAACAAGCATGGACAGGATCTTTTGTAACTCCCAGAGTCTGGATGGGAGAATTCTGCTGTTGGGCCTTAAATAGCCATGGGAGAGTTTAAACCTGCAAGAAATCTGAGGTATTGATTGGGACATGGATAAATGCAGATCCTTAATGTGTATAAAATTGATTTTCCGTTACCTTCTTGATTTGTCTGAGTTCTCCTTGCAGTAATTTGAGACAAGATTGGGGAGAAAAGGATTTTTTTCCTTTGAAAAACCTGTGAGTGCTGAAGCATTTTCCACCCCATGTCTCCAGGAAGGGGGAGGGGGAAGAATTCAGGCTCTTTGGGGTGACCCAACAGGTTTTGGGGATTGCTTGGGAAATGCCTGATTTCATTCAACCCCTTGAGATATTCTTCCTTTATTGTGTCATTGGGCATTTGAGGCTTAATGATAGAGTGAGGATTGGTGTGACTGAAAGATGTCACCAGGCAAAGCCAACATTTGTCTGTCTTGGTGCTCAATTAGTGCATCTGCTGTCACTGGAGCTCAGCTGTTCAATGTGTGCTTTGGGAAGGGGACACCTCCCAGGTAATAGCACTTAAAGGAGTCCTGGAAGAAAAGGAATCTTTTCTTTCCTAATGAGCTCTTCTACCTCTTCATTAAAATCTTCTGCAGATTTCTCAGCCTTTTGGAACAGTAGCGACCATTAATGAGACTATCCCAAGGCCAAATGAGATTATCCCAAGGCTAAATGCTTTGGTTACAAATAATTAACATTTTTTAGAAACAGATTAACTGTAGTTTAGCAGAATGGGCCAAAAAAGTGAAGCTTTCAGCATGGAAATACTGGTGCAGCTAAACTCCCCCAACCCCAGTACTCAGAGTAGTTCTGCTGAGCATCTTCTCCAGGAAACAGTCAAGAAAAATGAAGGTGGGGGGAGCAGCTCCTGTAGGAGACTGATTCCTCTTGGAGCAGAGGAGAGTTGGTACAAGTCAGCACATGGAGGTATCACAAACATCCTGATGCCAAGAGGAGCTGGGGGTCCTGTGCCCCTTCCCAGCCCATCCCAGGAGGTGGGCTCTGGTTGGGGAACCTGGGTCCCCACCGTGCTCCTGCTCGGTCAGACTTTGCATTGGGTGGTCACTTGTTGGAAGAGAAAGGTTAATATTTCACAGCAACTAAACAGTGCACTAAAAAAGTGTTGAAACCTCCGTGTCTCAGCAGAGTGTGGTTTCTGCTGCTGGTCCCAGCCCCATCTCTTGCCCAGTCTTGGTCTCTTTGGAGTCTCCTGTGTTTGGGGGGACTTCAGGTCACAGGGGTTGTGATCGGTGGGTCCTGTCCACTTGCAGGGACAGCTTGAGAACTAAGAGGGGTGATTTAGACTAAAGGAAGAAATTTTTGCTGCTGAGGGTGGTGAGAGCCTGGCCCAGGTTGCCCAGAGAGGTGGTTGATGCCCCATCCCTGGAACCATTGCAGGTGAGGTTGGGGGGGGGCTCTGAGCAACCTGCTCTAGTTGCAGATGTCCCTGCGTATTGTAGGGCTGTTGGACTAGATGACCTTTTAAAGGTCTCTTTCAACCCAAACCACATGACTATGAAAAAGCTTCTCTCTATACGTTGCAGGTGAGGCTGGGATGGCCAAGATATCCCAAACCATCTGTAAGGGCTGTGTAATTATCTTAAGTATCAATTTCCCCTGGAAAAGCAGGAGCATTTCTCCTGGGGAAGGTACTTTTGTATTTTCCAGCTCTTGCAGCCCTTTCCTCGCCTGGCTCCAAAGCTGCAGAGGAGGGGAGATGGAGTGGCTGGGGTGAGTGTGGCCATACCTGTGGTGGGACATCCATGCTCACTCCCCCTCTGTGCTCTGCTGCTCCTGTTAATGAGCCTCCTGAGGATGCTGATGCTGCCACTGGTTCATTTATGCTCTGTCTTAATGGTGTGCATGTAAGTGAGACATTCCCCTCTTTGACATCACTCTCTTCTTACTAATTACATATTAGAGCCTAATCATGGTACCAAGAAAGCTGCCTTGATGCACCCTGGGTAAAGCTAATGATGTGGACACCCTGCACTGGGAAACATTTGTCAAAGTTTCCTATTCCAGGCCTGTTGTGAGTAATTTTAAGGAATTTCTGAGCCAGCGTGGACTTGGTCAATGTTTGCAGTCATTGCTACTAATGAGTAAGGTTTGTGTGGGAGAGGCTGGTGGGGCTGTGGTGGAGCTTCCTCCCTGCCTGACAGATGGTGGGGATTTCACAGCCTGTTACTTAAGTTTTGAAAAGGATGGTTGATGCTTCTGGGGAAGGAGTGATGTGCAAGTGGGTTGGAAGTAACACTTAAATCAGAGCCAGCAGTTTGCATGTTCTTCTGGGGTTTGGAGGGTGGTGTTTCCCAGCCTAATCCTAGGGCAAGGCTTCATCTTTTTGCCTTAACGTTGCCAGCTCCTGATGAAAATCACCTTCTCTGCTGCCCCTGCCATGTGGGAGAGTTTATTTCCAGCTCTCCACCTCTTCCATTTGCCACCTCTAAGGTCACCTCGATATCGGGCAGTTCTGGAGCATCTGACTTGAAGCACATGAAGGGTCTCAAAGCTGTGGTGTGATGCTCAGTTGCTCTGCAGCTGAATATGATGGAGCAGTGGGACAAGTTACATGATGTATGGGTTCTGTGTGGGGTTGGTGGAGATATGGCCCAAGAATCATAGAATTGTTTTGGTTGGAGAAGACTTTTAAGACTGAGTCCAACTTAACCCAGCCCTGCCAGGTCACCACTAACCCATGTCCCTCAGCACCACATCTCCATGGCTTTGAAACCCTTCCAGGGATGGAGACTCCACCACTGCCCTGGGCAGTCATCTTGTTGAAGACAGTTAATTACTCATATGAGTAGGGAGACAGTTCCACAGCTGCTTGCCTTGTGTGGTCCTTGGAGGTGCAATGGATGCCACTTACACACAGAGCCATGGTGGACTCTTCTCTCTCTCTTTTGGTTTTGTGCATCTGATTTAAAATATACAGATATCTGGAAAGAAGTGATGCAGAAGTGGAGCTTTGATGGAGAAAAACTTTGTAGAGTTTTCTCAAGAAAAAGAAAAAATGAGGAAAGGTTCTTCCCCACACACAGAGACCTTTTGGTGTTGGTGCTATGGGGGTGCACAGAGGATTAAATCAGAGCTGAGGATCCCAGGAGGATTTTGGGTGCTGGGTGTAATACTGAGGGTGTTCCTCTGGGCACATGTGAAAGACAAAGCAACTGGAGGTTGTGCTGGAAGAATAAATAAAAAGTGCTTGAAGATCTGGGCTTCCCCATCACCATATCTGAGCTGATGGGGTGCAACAGCTCCCATCAGCTGGGAGAGAGAAGCTCAGTCTTCCAAGCCACTGGACTGTAAAGATTATATATATATAAAAAGAATATATTTCTTTCATGTGGAAATAGTGCTTTAGTCCTGTACATAGAGATTTATCAAAGGGACCTCTGTGCTCCAGCAGCTCGTTGCAGATGTGAGTTGAACTGGCTGGGTCCCACTTCCAGCAGCTGTGAAGAACCATTGTTGGTACATCTTCAACCCCACACGTCAGTTCTGCTCCCCAAGCTGGCTTTGTAGGAGCTGGATTTGCACAGCAAATTAATTTTTCTTTAAAAAACCCTCCTTTTTCTTTAAAATAATCCTGGAAATAACCAGCCAAAGCTGGCTAGGAGGGCTCTGCATATGGACACCAGTATAGGATGCTGGAGAGCAGCAGTAAAGAGAGTCCACCAGCTCTCTGGAGAGGCTGCTCCAGTGACCAGGGAGATGTTAGAAGTGGTTCCACCAGCATGTAGGTATTTTTTTCCATCTGGGATGTTTCATCCCATTATAGCAGATGCTGGATGGGAAGTGAACTTTCAGCATTTTCAGCTAATGCAACAATTTGGGTTCTTGTGATTTTTGTAGACCCAGATGACAGCTCCTCTGTGGGAATCTGAGTTTTGGAACGAAGTGCTCAATGGGATTAGACTTTTATGGCATCTTAGATCATGCACAGAGATTTATTAGTCACTAGGAGAGTCTGCAGCAGGACCTTGAATTGAGTGTATTGGCCTGGAAGCAAAAAAAACCCAACGTGTTGACCTCAATGGCATTTTTGAGGTAAAGAAGGACGTTGGATCCAGGGTCATTAGCCCATATTTGCTCTAAATACAGGATTTAAGTTTAAAACATGCATGCCTAGAAAAATCTACCGTTGGGAAGTGGATAAACTTTTGGTTTCAATCCAACCTGCAGGGAAGCATGTGAAGGACTCTTGCCTGGAGGCCTCACTTGACTGTTTGTTTGCTCAGCCTGTTCCTCCACCAGCCAAGTCCCAGTGTGTGCACTGCCCACCCCCCCCTTGCCTTTTTTCATAATATTGTTCTAATTACTGGAGTGTGAAGAATTGACTCTTAAAATGCCTCTTGGCAAATTCCATTTGTGCATTGATGAAATTTCCCCTCTCTGCAGCCTCCCCATTAGTGTGTTCAGCCCGTCCCTGGATCAAACCTTCTCCTCCACCCATCCTGGGCAAACTGGGACACGCTGCTTAGATGATGTTGGAGATGATAAATGCCACCAGGGGATGAAAAAGGGAAGAAAACGAGGGATTTGGGGAGGATGAAGGGTTAACACTTGGCTGCCAAGGTCCCACTGGTGTGTGTTTTCAGATGTAATTTTTGGGGGGTAAACTGGGACAGCCAGGGCTGGCTGTGGGTGCAAGGCACTGAGAGCAGAAGCTGAACTGGTAGCTCAGGGAAGGGCTTCCAGGAATGTTGTGGGGCTGAGAATTTTGGGGAGGTTGAGCTCTGAACCTCTCTTGGAACGGGGATGGTGGTGGTGGAATCTCTTTGGCTGCACGTGGTCATGTCCTTTGCTTTCTCCCAATAGCTCTCCCTTGAAAAAGGGGCTTGGTGGCTCTGCTTGGACCTTCTGCTCTCTAGGTTTGCAGCAGCCCCTTGTGCCTGTGCAGTCATCTGTTGATGTTGCAGAGAAATCAGGGTATATGACTTAGGTGGTTTCAAAGTGGGTTGTTTCTTTTAAAAATAACACCAGGGTAGGGCTGTTTCTAGAAGTCTGGTTTATAAGTGAGCAGGGAGCACTTGAGGAATGCTTTGGGCTTTCTCTGCACTTGCGAGGGGCTTAAAGCAGAAAATAAACCTCAGAGCTCAGTTAGCAAGTAATTGCAAGGTTCCTGGGACTGAGGCTTGCAGAAGAATGCCAGAGAGGAGTTTTTCT
Organism: Brachypteracias leptosomus; assembly: GCA_013401335.1. Lineage (NCBI taxonomy): Eukaryota > Metazoa > Chordata > Aves > Coraciiformes > Brachypteraciidae > Brachypteracias > Brachypteracias leptosomus. Next base: position 1,426,440 of record VYZX01002231.1, on the reverse strand, counting down.
TCATAACGTTAGAGACTGGGCAGCTTTGGACCATCTCCTGCTTCCAGAGTGCTCTCAGTAGGTCCATGCAGCAGTGAAATTACAGGTTGTTTCTGTCTGGCTTTCCCTCTCCCCTCCATTGCAACCTGGGAGCTGGGCCAGCAAGTCCTGAAGGGAGCAGGGATGGGTTGGTGGTTTTCCCCAAGTCTGCATGTGGGTTTTGCTGGAGCTGGGGACAGACCTGGCCTGAAGCACTGGTGGGTTTGTCTCCCAATGAAGTCTCCTTTATCATAAAACATCCCAGGGATCCTCCCTGCAGGACAGACTATGGGCTGCAGAGGATCCCAGTTGGCTTTTCTGGAGGACCTGAACCAGAATTCATCCCAATACCTCTGCAGTGCTGGCAGCCCCTCTGTGGGACTGAGACTGGTGGCCAGTGGAGAGGACAGAGCTGCGGTGTGGTGACCTTGGCAGGAGGTCCAGCACAAGGGTGCCCCAGCCTTGATCTGTGCTGCTCAGCTCCCCTCCCCACATGTGTTGGGGCTCACCAAGGCTGTGGGCATCTTATCCCACCTCCACAGGTGTTTTCTGGAGCATAAAGGGGTTTAAATGCTCCTTGGAGAAGCGCTTGGCACAAAGACTCACTTCTTTTTATATGTGTCTTCTTGGTCAATGGCTCACAGAAGAGCAGTTACCCTTCAGAAGAGCAACAGAGTCTGAACCTTCACCAGCTTGTCCCAGTGTTTGGACAGATAATCAGTTTTATCCTTGATCAGGGGAGAGTTTGAAAAGCAAGGGAAGGTGAAGAAGTCCTGCCCTGGACTAGGCCAAGGAGAAACTGGCTGAGGACACACCAGGGATGGATGGTCTGTGGCTCAGCTCTGGGCTCCTTGTTTTCACAGAGGCAAGGACCTTCAAAATAGAGGGAAAGGACAGTCCTGAAAGCCCTGCAAGTGGATAAAAAGAGATTCAGCCACTTGGGCTGGCAGGTGGTGATGCTGGAGGAAGGTTTTTTGAAAGCAGAGTTTTGCTGTGCTGGGTTCTGTTTGCACCGTGTGTTACAGGAGTGTCCAACAACCAGCAAACATTTCACTTGAGGCACTTTGCTCTTCCCAGATGCTTCCCCAGCTCTGCCTTGCCACAGAAAGGCTTGTAAAGAGGTAGCAATCGATTAAAATTAGTCGCAGCAAGTTCCTGCCCATGTTAAGCTGTCTGGAGGACAAGCAGATCTTTAGATTTTTGTGGTTTTGCTCTGTTCTATTTCCAGCTCCATTAAATCCATTTTTCCCCCCTATTCTCTTCTGAAACATAAACGAGTAAATGCTGTAACAAGGGCACACTTAAGGAAAAATGAAGCATGACCATAAATATGAGTGACCTAACTAAAAGAAAGGTCAGATAAGAGACATTACCCAGTTGTGTCCTTTATGGGTATCAGGGTGTAATTTAGCATCCTGGTTTACCTGCGTGTTTAATAAAGCTGGTTGGAGGACCTATGGAGAGAGATAAGAGATTAATGATATGTAGAGGGAAATTTTCTTTTCCCACGTGTTTGCATTCAGCAGGTGAAGTGGAAAAGGGATTTTGATAGCAATGATTCTGTGGTGTGCTTGGAATTTTGAGAAAACAAAGGGAGACCTTATTACCACCTATCAGTACTTGAAGGGTGGCTACCAGGAGGAAGGAAACTCCCTCTTTACAAGGAGTCACATGGAAAAAACAAGGGGAGTGGATGCAAGTTGCTCCTGGGGACATTCCAGTTGGAGTCTAGAGGTTCTTCAGAGAGAACAATTAAACATTGCAATATCTCCCAGGAGAAGTGGTGGATTCCCCCACATCAGACAGTTTTGAGACTCAGCTTGACAGGGTGTTGGGACATCACATGTAAAGTTTTTATTATTATTATTTATTTATTTCGGCCTTGAAAGGTTGGACCAGGTGATCCCTGAGGTCCCTTCCAACCTGGCATTATATGATTCTATGGAAGCGTTCCCTGGCCAAGGGCTCTTTGCAGCGTGCCCCTCGTGATGCTGCTGTTTGGAGAGGGCAGGGCTGTTTGCTTTGCCACCCCTTGGCATGTGCTGAGCAAACCTGCCCTGAAATGTTTGCAAAGCCCATAAAGCTTTTTCACCCTGTGCAATTTGCAGCCTGACCTGAAGTTTGGAGTCCAGGAGCTGAGGCTGGAAAGCTGCTGGTCCAGGGCTGGTGGTTTCTGCTCATGAAGAAGGAAAATACCCAGAGTTGCTTAAGAAAACAGAAGAGTCTTGAAGACAAACTCATGTCTCCAAGGCTGCTCCTGCTACATGGGGCTGGGCAGGAGTGTCCTGAGGGGATGTTGGATGTTATGGTGCTTTTCAAGGCTTTGCTGTGGATTTGTTGCCACCAGCCCCAGCATGTTGCTGTCGATGTGTCTCTGCTGCCACCCGTTTCCCTGCCTGCAGCTCTTCACACGAGTGGGGAAATGCATCCCAATGATGTCAGGAAGAAATGTCAGCACAGAGAAATGCCTCTTGATGGCACGAACCGAGTGAATGGGGGTTTAGCTTGGAGATTAACTGGGCTGCTCTTCTTGTTTTGCTTTTCCTGCCGTGAAATTCAATTCCCTGAACCTAAGAAGTTGCTCTACAGGTTTGCACCGTCTGGGGGAGGTGCAGTAATAAAACCTTTTAAATTCTCTTTTGTGTTTTGGAGGGACAGTGATAATTCCCCTGGTGCCAAGGCTGATTTTGCTTCATTAATACCTGGGTTTGAAGAGTTTCCTTTCTTCCTTTCCTTGCTCAGGGCTGTGGGTTCTCTTCTCGAGGAGGTTTCGTGTGTGCACACACCACGTGAAGCCGACAGGGTTGGAACTTCAAAGTGAAGCATGTGAATAAATATTATCCTGACTTGAGGCTACTATTTATTCTTTTTCTTCCGAAACAAAACAAATTCATACATGCCTCCTCGAGACCTGGAATTAATCGTTCTCTCCTTTTTTTTTGTTTTTTTACCACCATGGTGATGGCAGCACTATAGTATTTGCTCAGCTTTGCTCATGACCTTCTCTGCCTCTCTCTAATATATGGGTTTTACTGTTTTGCAGCCATTTTTAAATATTGGGAGGAAAATGCCATGGCCAAAATCCTCTGCTTGCTTGTGTGGCTTCCATGTGTCTCCAAGGGTCAGACCTTGGTGTGATGGGAGAGCTCAGGATGATGTTGTGAACCCAAACCTGAACCTTGGAGGATCAGGAGGGAGTTTGCTCCAGGGGTCTGGGAGCTGAACACAGCTTGTACCAGGGCTAAGTTGTTTGCTGTGGGACTTGCTCCCTGAAACAGGCAAGTCCTTGTGCCCCAGGTATCTAGAAGAAACCAATACCTTGAGTCCAGACAGCTCATCTTTGTAGGGCTTGACTTAAGGTGTTGAGTGCGTGTCCTCTGAAAATCAGGGTGGTTGATGCTGCCTCAAGCCGTGCACCCAAATCCACCAAGTCTTAGATGATTTCTAGCTCTTGTGCAGGCAGAGCTGGGGTGTTGCTGTTCATCCCTGTCTCAGATGCATCTTGCTGTCTACTTCCACTCTCCTCCCCAGCTCCATGCAGGGGAAGCCTTCGTGCATAGAAAATAATCAAATCAAATTATGCCATCAAATGTTTTATGTATGAGGAGGCACGGGCTGTCAATAATCCTCTATGTTTTTTAATGCAAACTCTCCCTGCGTCTCTGCTAGTGGCTGATGACACCAATTAATTTGATTGTTTGGAAATAATCTTGTGTGGTGTGTGATTTGCACGGCCTTAGCCTTATGCTTTCTAATGATTTCTCTATTAATTTCACTGCTGCCAGTAAGCCGAGGATGCTTTTCAAGTAGAAAGGGAAACATGACCTAATACCAGGGATAAAATATTAACCAGAGCAAATTAAATCCTGGTTAGCAGTGGTAGGACCCCAGCCTTTTACAGATTGAGGAGCCACTGAAGTGTAGCAGGGAGCAAAGAGCTGCACGTGCTGCCTGTGGATGCTCAGGAGCGTGGAGCAGCAACTTTCTCAACAGCTTTAAATTAATATAGAGTCAGTGGTTTTGTCCCCTCCTGCTCCAGCCAGCTGTTCCCTGCTTGAAGAAAGAGTTGACCCTGATAAATTAGATTTCTGTGCCTCCCTATGTGCCAGGCTCACCCCACTGCAGCCCTGGTCGTGCTTTGCTTTCATTCCTACTTCTTGGTCTGAAGATGGGCTTGATGAGAGCTCCACAGTGATGCTGCCTTGGCCAAGATCATCTCACATCTGCACCTAAGGAAGAAGCTCTGTAGTGGAGCTCCCTCTGTCCTGCAGGACAGTGGTAATGGGTGGGTTCCATGATTTCCAAGCTTTATGAGTGTCCTCAAGCCTTGTTCTTCTGTTCAGCCTGCACCCATCTAGCAGAAGCCCCAAAAGCAAGGTTTATATGCCAAATATCAAGTGCAAACTGGGGTTAATGACTTGGGTGCTTGTCCTCCTTTACCACACCAGGGTGCTAGGAAATGAGCTTCAAGGGGTTGGAGAGGAGCTGGTTCCAATCATAGTCATGGACCTCAGTCAGAGTGAAGAATAAAGCTTTTTAGTATAGAAATGTTCAAATAAATCCCCTTCAGGTGCTGCTGCACATACCCATGAGATGCTCCTGGACAGCATCTTTACCTTCCATGGCTGCTCTGAGTCTGTCCCAAAATCAAGGGAATAAAATGAGGTTAAAATTAGGATGAGGTCACATGAAATTGTCCTTCTTCGGCCTTTGGAAGGAGTCTGTACTCAAGGTGTGCTTGTGCTCGTGGCTGGGGCTGACTTTCTTCAACCATTTCCTCCTGAGAGGAAGAGAAATGTTCCTGTAATGCACGAAAATATCATCACATCAATATTGAAGCATGAAGGGGGAAAAAAAATAAATCAATACCGGTTGTGACCAAAATATTTACATGAATATTTGTATAACATACAAATATTTATTGCTTTAGTGTTTCAGTTGCTGTGCTGTGGAGTTTTATGGTTGCTGCATAGAAATAGGAGGTGAAAGAGTTTGGTAATCAAGGGAATGGAGTTGAGGGTGAGGGCTGGGGAAGGGTGAGGGGCTGAGAGCTTGGCAAAGAGATGGTGGTTTGTCATAGAATGTTTTAGGCTGGAAGGGACCTCTAGAGGTCATCTGGTCCAACCCCCCTACACCAGCAGGGACATCTCTACCTAGGGCAGGTTGCTCAGAGCCTCATCAAGCCTGACCTTGAATGACTCCAGGGATGGGGCCTCCACCACCTCTCTGGGCAACCTGTTCCAGTGATGAACCACCCTCATATTAAATATCTTTTTTTCTGATGTCCAACCTAAATCCACCCTTTTCCAGCTTAAAACCATTACCCCTCATCCTATTGCCACAAACTCTTGAGAACAGATTCTCCCCAGCCTTCCTATAGGCCCCTTTCAGGTACTGGAAGGTCCCTGTAAGGTCCCCCTGGACCCCAACTCTCTCAACCTCTCTTCCCCCTTACTTCATGGGGGAAGTTGCTGAAACTTGGTGCCTGAGTCCCAGACAGACTGACGCATCAATATTTTATTTTTTTTTTTCCTGTTACTCTTTCTAAAAAGAAAAAAGGGAAACTTCTCAAAGAAACCAGGTGTCAGCAAAACGGAAGGAAAAAAGCAAAAACCCCACCCAAAACCCTTATGTGCTTGCAAAGTCATGGGTGCTGCCCACCCCCCTGGGATATCTGCTGCTCCATCACCATTGCTGTGAAGGGAACGTGCCAGCTCTGGTCCATAATTAATAGTTTTCCAGCCTGATTCTGCTGGGAGAACAAGGAGGCCATTGAGAGCTGTGCTGGCTGCTGCTGAGCAAGCCTGAGCCTCCTGCCTGCTCCAAGTCACCTTCGTTTATGCTCTGCCTCCAAAGAAAAACCCCTTTAGACACGGGATTAGGGGTAAATAGTGTTGTAGTACCGTGGTGGCATTTTCCCCCCATGATGCTTGCTTTTCTTTCCTCTCCCTTATGGACTCTAATCTCCCCATATGATAAGAAGTGAGGAGTAATGGAGCTGTTGGCCTTTTTAAATATGTATGAACTTCTCAGGAAAGGCAGAGAAATGAGGAGCAGTGAAGACAGAGAACAGATGCGAGATGGTCTCACAACCAAGTCATTTGACATGCGTGGGGTGGTTTTTTTTCTTTTTCCTTCTCATTCCTGCTGACCTAAGTCATTATTCATAGGCAAAGCATAATGTTTCTGCTCTTTTCATGTAAAGATTATTATTTTTTTAAAAAAAGGAAAAAAAAAGGTTGTATCTGGGCTGCAGCTGTGATCATATCCCAGAGAGCTGATGGTGCAGTTCCTACCTCTGGCTTGCTGGGGTTTTGCTGCTGGCAAACAAAGATGTTTTTTGCCTCTTGTTGGTGTCAGTCTGGATGGTGGCTCAGGAAGATGGGGTCTGTTGGATACAGTGGTTTTTGTGACCTGCACACATATATATTTATTTCTGCATATATAAATATAAAATATAATCTCTTTATATATATAAAAATATAATTTAATATAATTTTATATATATAAAAATTTAAATTATATCTTTATATATAATTCCATATATTTAAATATAATTCTATATATGAAAAATTCTATATATAAATATAATTCTATATAAAAATGAT
>VYZX01002231.1:1354355-1419790 GCA_013401335.1 Brachypteracias leptosomus | reverse complement strand
ATAAAATTATATTAAATTTATATTGAATTATATATGATATATATTATGTATATTTTATATATTTTCTGCATATATGAATAATATATAAATATTTGTGGTGATGGTCAGGTTTGTTTTCAGAGGGTCAAAAGGGTTTGTCCCATCTCCTCCATCATCTTTGTCCCTCCAGCTGAAGGTGGTGGGGCTTTCACCAAGGTGCAGGGCAGATGATCTGAGTTGCTTCCATTTGTGTTTTGCTAGTAAATGACTTCCAAAAATATTGGAGTATTGTTATTCCATAATATTGGCATAAAAAGTGGGTGTGTGGATTAGCTGTGCCAGGATCCATCCCCTGCATGGGCCACCTCATGCACTCACAACAGAGCAAAACATCTTTCTTGCTGCTGTTGTAGTGCTGGCAGCCAACAGGTTACAGCAGGGCACAGCACTGGCAGCTTGGAAATTTCTCATCTTAATTAGTTATTTAACTATTTTCCCCCGCAAACAAACTGTTAACTGAAAATATTCCTCATTTTGGCTGAAACGCATCTAATAATGTTGCCCAAAATTAAATTTTTGAGAATTTCATTCATTATTTCCATACAATGTGCTTTTTCTTCATCTGAAACCAAAATTATATTTAATATAAAGTTGTTTTTTTTTTTTCTGAGAGCTGATCCACCCAGCACTGGGAGAGGGACAGCAAGAGTGAACCTTGCTTGGGTCACCCTCTGCTTCCCTCCTGCTGTGCAACCATCGCATCCCCCCAGATGAATTATTCAGGGGACGCTCACAGCACACAAGGATGTCCCTCACAGCCAGCACAGCTCCAGTATCTGCTGGGAAGGTCACAGAAATGGGGTGACACCTGCTTTTTAACAGCCCCTTCATTTCACAGCCCTGTGTGAGCAAAGATAACTCATGAAGGGAAGAGTTACTCTATGGGGATGAATTTCTTGCTCTGTATGGCCATGGCCATGCAAGTGGTTGCCGGATTGAGTCTTTTGGTGGTTTAGATGCACTGGATATACCAAGCCCTGATGCTGGAGGTAACCTGTGCCAGTCAGGTGGGTGTTTCTAGGGGCTGAACTCACTGACCAAGCCCCCCATGACTTGGTCACCATGAGGGATGCTGAAGCAGCCATGCTGATGGCAGAGGTGACTGGATGGCTTTGTGCTGTGATGTCTGTGGGCATGTGCTGAGCTAATGGAACAGGTTACCCAGAGAGGTGGTCACTGCCCCATCCCTGGAACCATTGCAGGTGAGGTTGGCCGGGGCTCTGAGCAACCTGCTCTAGCTGCAGATGTCCCTGCTCAGTGCAGGGGGGTTGGACCAGATGACCTTGAAAGGTCCATTCCCACCCAAACTGACCCCCTGCAAGATGTGCAGCACATCCAACATAACCTACATTTATCTCCATAATACACGTCATGTACATTGATTTTATTTTTGCTGGAGAAGGGAGCTAGTGAGGGTAGGAGCTTGGGAAAAGAGCAAAGCAGGCAGGGATGTGATAGGATTTGCTCTCATTAGAACAGAGTTACTCAGAGTGTGATGATGTACGATGGGTCTGTGCAGAGCTGCTGCCCAGTTGCACAGAGATTGTGTCTATTATGGGAGCAGGGTTGGCTCCAAAGCATGTGTTTGATTTCCTTGGATTCTTCAGGCTCTGGAGCACAGAAAACACGGTGGTTAATCGGCTTCCAGGCACCTGGCCCGGGCAGGGGATCAATACAGCTCAATGCAGGGGTTCCTCTTGTGGTTTGTGTTTTTTCCAAAAAGACTTGGGGAGAAAAGATGCCATTGAAAGAAAATTACTGCATTGCCTATCAAGTTGAAAACAAAAGCCTTTTGTCCTGTCAATCATTTGGAGGCTTTATCTTGTCAATCACAAGGAAGCTGCCTCTTCTTCCCTTCTGCCAGACTTTGCTTTCTCCTTCATTCAAACAAACAGGTGTTGGGGGCAGTGGCTTTTTAATAAGGAAAAAAAAATTTAAAATAATTAAAAAGGATAAATGTTAGTGTTTTATCAGTGTTTAGACTCCAGAGAAAGTAATGGAAGTGATTATGGGACTGGAGGACACACAGTTGAGCCTGGGTGGTGGATCAGACTCAACCAGTGCTGCAGGGAGACACGTCCTTGCTTTCTCCTCCTGTCTGGACACACTCAGGTGTGTTATATCCAAATCCCTCATGCTCATACCAGCACGTTATGTACATACTATAAAATGCCAATGTGTGTTTTATATTGCAGTGTAGAAGCAATAAGGTTCTTGTGTAGGAAGTGACCTGGCTTCGTAAGTGGTGGCTGCAGAGGGAGGAGATGCAAAGTCTCCAACATTCTGATCTCTGAGCTCCCCCATAAAACCCAGGGGAGGTCGGGGTGCAGGGACTGCCCATATTGATCTTTATCTAATATTGGAAGCCTGAAGTGGTGAGAGCAGTGAGCCTGGAGTCTCAGCTCTTGTGGGTTGCTCCGTGCCTCTTGGATGCTTTCAGAGCCTGGAATTAAAGCACAGCATAAAACGTGTTTCCCAAACAGGAGCTCTCTGTTAATGAGCTCATTGCAGGACCCAGCCACAGCTCCATTTCTGCAGCATGTGGATGATGTGCCTGATGGGACCATTTCGTGTTGTGAGCTGACCCCAGACCCATTACTTGAAGAGCTTTGCTCTGCTGCCCTTGCTGCTCCTCCAGGATTCTGGAGAGGATGCTGCGAGGCTCATTGCCAACAGTGCTTGCTCAAGCAGACTTCAGGGCTGGTTCTCCAGCCCGTGGTGGGCTCAGGAAGGAGAGAAGAGGCAGTGGTTTTATCCCAGGAGGAAACCACAATAAGCTGCATGCACCAGGGTGTTTGCAGCACCCAGATGAAGCGGGTTTTGTAGCTTCACAGCAGGCTTTGGAGTAAGATCCACCATAACCCCCTTTGTAGGCTGGACGCTGTGGTGGGTTTGGAATCATTTGTGGCTTTTGTTTTGCTCACAAGAGTGAAAGACGTTTTCCTTTCCTTTTCCACTTCATTTCCCTTTCACACAGTGGTTTTCCTCCCTGTGCTGCTCTGCAGGTGGGCTTTGGGAGTGAGCAAATATACTGCCAGAAGTCCAAAAGTCTGTCTGTCTGTCCATCAGTCAGTGTGTGGCTACGTACCCAGGTGATGGGAGCTGGGCACCAAACACCTCACACAAGGATTTGAACTTTGTAGAAGTGCTGGCACACTGCTGCCTTTCCTCCTGCCAGGGAAACTCATTCACCTGTTGGATCTGAAGGTCCAATAAAGCTCTGGTAGGTCAGGTCATCTCAAGTCAGCAGCACTTCTAGAGATACCACCCCCTGGGTGCTCCTCCAGCAGCTCCAGAGCGATGCAGGTCCCCAACTCCCCACCATGCCTGGCCCTGGGACTGTTCCAAAGGTCCTCTCTGCTCGAGTGCCAGGAGCAGCCCAGCAAAGTCATCGGGACTCGCTGCTTTAGAGCCTGTGCTGAGTTGGGCCGTGGTCCAACAGCCTCGCTGAGGCTGGAGATGCTGTTTTGCAGCTGCCACGTGGCCGGGTGTGTGTCGGTGCCCGCCGTGGGCTCTCAGCCATCTGCCTGCTCCCTCCTGGCCCAGCAAGCTGGGCAAAGGCTCTTTCCTGTAAACAGCTCTCTCCTGAGGCACGGAGCAGTGGCAGGAACTGGTAGCATTGTTCTCAAGAGCTGCACGTTTCCCTTTGCAGCCAGCTAAATATATAAAGCTGCCAGATACGTAAAGCAGCCATACGGAGTTTCCATTCCTCTCTCAGCTCCTCTCTGAGCAGGGCACCCAGACACTGCCCGTGCTCTCTGCCAGGGCTTTGATGGTGAGGTTATGTGGCTTAGGTGCCTTTGGCTGATGGTCCTTTGCTAAGCCAAGGTGAATAGACTCATAGGATCATTTTGGTTAGAAGAGATCATTGAGTCCAATCATTAACCCAGCACTGCCAGGGCACCACTAACCCATGTCCCTCAGCATCACATCTCCACGGCTTAGAAACCACTCCAGGGATGGGGACTCCACCACTGCCCTGGGCAACCTGTTCCAGGACCTGACAACCCTTTTGGAGAAGAAATTTTTCCTAATATCCAACCTAAACCTCCCTTGGCACAACTTGAGGCCATTTCCTTTTGTTCTATTGCTGGAGAGGGACATATAAATAGGGACATCTCTTTGTAGTAGAGAGGAATGAATCATCCCTGTTAAGCTTTTAGTTGCAAACTCTTTTCCTCTGCTGCAGCCCAACTTTATTTCCACTGCTCTGACCTTGGACGCTGCAGCCACTGTCAGGATGTTTCCAGGAGTGGCAGAGCAGGGAGGGCAAGTGTGGGAAGCTCCAACCTCATCACCTGTGGTAGGAGATGATGGAGCTCATGGGCTGCACAGCCAGGGATGCAGTTCCCCCTCCAGGCAAACACAGCTTTGCTGATGTTCCTCTGCATCCTGAGATTGATGCTCACTCTCTGCTCCATTTGCTTTCTCTGCCCTATGGCAGCTCTGCTGGGAGTCTCGGCTCTCCAGGGTTTTACAGCAGCTCTGTTTGTTTTACCTCTCTTCTGTTGCTAAAAAAAAAAGTTATTTTGAGAGCGTGGCATGGGCTGGGCTGGCTCCTGGATGTGCAGCATCTCTGGGGCAGAAAGCAGGGACCAGCAGTGGTGATAACCCACCACCTTTGCTGAGCATCTCTGTTTTATAAGCCTGGCTTGTTCCCAGATATTATCCTAATTCTTTACGCATTGATATTTTATAAACCCCAGCCCCAGGCAGGTGAGTTGGTGGTGTGAGGACCCAATGGATGGTTTGGGGAGTCCCTCAGGATCCTACCCTGGCACCCACCATGGACATGGCATGGCTGCTGCCAGACAAGGACAGATGGGACCTGGCCTTGCCTTGCCTTTCTCTGAATGCAGAAGGTCTGTCTTAGCCAGGCTTTTCTTAATAGAAGATAAATATGAGTCTCTCTGTTTGTTTTTTCTGTATCAGTCCTTTTTATTTCTTTTCCTTCAGAACAAAAGCCTCAGTGCTCTGGGACCAGTAATTAACTTGGCTCTTATTTTCCAAGTAACTCACCTCTGAAGCTGTATGTGCTGGGAGGCTCCTGAGCTGCACAGGGGAGAATGGCCTCAGGGCTGAATTTGCATTTCTGCTACATAAATTCAAATTACTTCCCTACATCAAATGCTTTCACTGGTCAGAGGATCACTTTGTACTGGGGGGGTGTTTGGATGCTTGGTGGCAGGAACCAGGGAGATGCACTGGCTGCTGACCCCAGCCTGGCTGCAGCTGCCAGCAACTTTGCCAAAAAAAGGGAAAAACCCCAAATTCAGAATTCTATGTGTGCCTCTGGAAGCAGCTCTGTCCTCAGGCACCAGAGACACCTTGTCTGCAGCAGGAAGGGTTTGATCCTCACACCGTGTGAGCGTGCACGTGTGAAGTCTCACCTGGGTGCCACTTTCATCAGTAATTGCACCTTTTTGTTGGATTATTCTAATATTATTTTGCTGTTTTCTTTGAGTGTAGCAACGTCTGGCGGTTACACAAGGACTGCTGTCAGCACAAGCCTTTCCTCTTGGCTTCTCTTCTGTACTAGTACAACTGAATGGCTTTCCATCCCTTGCCTTTCATCCTTGAGTACCCAACACTTCATCCGTGTGGTTGGTTGATCTCCACAACCCAAGAGGCTTGGGCTGCTCCTGCTCTGTGCAGTCGATGCTTCCGAGCACCGAGAAATGCTTTGAGTTACACATGAGCTCCCTCGGGTTTGATGAACAAAGGCTCTTGCCTCTCCCCGTGGAGTTGAGCCTTCAAACTAAGAGGAGCAGATGGCATTTGAAGCATCTCCCTCGTTGACAGCCAGGTTTGCTGCAGAGCTGATAAAACACAGGAGGTCACGTGTGACAGGCGTGCGGTCACCCGGGATGATTGTCAGGTTTTTCAAAGCCCATCTCTCTTTCTCTGTTCAAAAATTGAGACCTTGGTTGCACCCAACTGCTGCCTCATCCCATGTTGAAGGGGATGTGGTCCCAGCATTCACATGGGATGCTGCCAGCCAGGTGCTGCTGGCTTCACATGGCATCTCTTGGAGGTTTTTATTTCTCTTGCAAGTGTTTCTCACTCTTCCTTCGTGTTTAACACGAGCTGGCAGGAGGGTATCAGCTCTGGTTTGAGCTGTTTCTCAAGTGTTTATTGAAATGTCACCGTTCCTCCCACGCATCTCCTGCCGACAGCTTCACACCTTCCTCTTTGGGTGGAAAGAGCTCCCAAAGTCAACTGATGGGCAGGGACCTCATGGAAAAGCAGCTTAATGCCTGGGTTCTTCCTCCTCAGAGGGCCAGGGAAGGGGGGTTTGCAAATTGTCTTTCATGGATGGTTGTGCTCCTCTTGATAGGGAGGAAGCAGCACCATGAATTGATGTGTCCGTGGTCCTTCCATCCCGCTGCACTTCACCCTCGTGCTTTTTTTGGGTTAATGTATTGAAAAAAGAATATTCTTTGTGACATTTCCAGTGCTGCTCGCGTGGAAGGAGGTTGGTGTTGTGCATTTAATGTCCTGCTGTGGTGCCACCAGGTTTGGTCCTTCTCCAGCGGGGTGGGTAGGTGCAATTTGGTTGTGAGATGGGTTTGCCACCTGCAAAAGCCTGAATCTCAGGGTAGGGGATTGCTCCTGTGATGAAGGGAATTTTCAGACTTGGACAACTAATGCAGGCCTTTCAGGGCAGAAAGAAAATTGGAGGAAGCAGTTCTCCTCCAGGAAATTACAGCTTGCAATTTGATAATTGACCCCATGATGTGCTCAGGAGCAGTGGCTGCGTTGGGGGTTCCTGGGGCTCTTTGCAGCTGCCTTTTCTCTCCCTGTAAAAGCCCTTCCTAGCACAGGGCTGGCACTCGTCCCCTCCTCCTGCTTTCCAAGTGCCTCGCTGCCTGAGTTCACTTGGAGGTTCATTACCCACGTTAGGAAGCACTGTGGAGCTCATCCTCCTCCAACAAGTGATTACCTCCCGTGGTTGCTAACGAGGAGAGGACCGAGCATCTTCCACGACTCGTTTGGAGGAGCCTAAACCAGACAAAAGACAGAAAATCAGCTCCTTGCTCAAATCCCTGCTCTCGTCGCTTGGGTTGTGGGTAATCATTTTAATCTGGTTTCCTGGCAGTATAAGGATTTTCCAGTGACTGTCATTTTCGTTGTTACTTTCAGGCTGGTTGTTTCAAAACTCATTACTCTTGGCATTTATTTACCAGGGCTGGAAGCAGCCTGCACCAGGGGCACAAAATGGGAATTGATTTACAGCGACAGTGTGTGATCTAGAAAACGTCAATTTTTTTTTCCCCCTCTCGAGTCTATAAATTAGTTTTGATTCCAATGAGGTTTTTATACTATACTTATAAATCAGTTCCCAAGGAGCTGTGTGAGTGTGGGAAATTAAAGCCATGGAGGAGCAGCCCTGTATCGTGGTGTTGCTGGTGTAGCTTCGTGATGGTGCTGTATGGATGCAGGGCTGGCTGTGGGATGCTCTCAGAGAAGGGGCTTTTGGCTGGGGAGAAGAACCAGCTGCTAAAATACAAGTGTATCCTTAGTACATCAATAAAAAATTTAAATAGGTCTAAGATTTTAGGAAGGGTCTGAAATGGGCTGTGATTTAAGGAAACAAGCCCTACACTGTGGGTTTTTTTGAGAATATTGATGCCTCAGCACTTCTGAGCCAGCAGACTTCTAGGAGGACTCGCCTCAGGCTGTGGGTTGGGAAATTTTGGGTTGCTTGGACTTGCAATCTCAGCACCGTGTGAGCAGCTAATGCATGTAAGCACCCCTGGGGCACTCTCTGGAAAGGCTGACGTCGAAAAGTGCTGGAGGGAGGGTTGGAAGTGAGGAAATCCACCTTTCAGCTGGTGTTTCACGTGGTTTGATTTTGACCTGCTGCAGAGTTGGACACAGAAATGTCTATGGGTGAGCATCGAGGTAGCTCCTCACCAGGTGCTTGTTGGGTGCTGTTGATGGTAGATGGAGAAAAAGTTACAGAGTGGACAGAAACACTGGAAATCTAAGAAAAACCATCCCTTCATCTTCCTCTGCTGTGCTAGACAGCCAAGTAGTGTGATTTTGGTGACCCCTTAGCAACTCAGCAGAAGTTTGTCCATGCCATGGCTGTGAGCGGGGCTGGGGGAAGAAGCAGGAGCAGATGTGGTGCTGGGCTGGGGGCACTGCAGGGACTTCCCACCTCCCTGCCCAGATGTTGGGTTTCAGCTTAAGGGAACGTGGACAAATGGATGTGTTGTCTTTGGATGCACAGGAGCCCTTACCTGCCAGGCTGCCTGTCTTGCACACCGTGCCAGATTGCTGCTGGGATAAGCTCAGTTCAAGCTCCATCGACCCCAGCATCGTTTGTGTATCTCTCTATTTGGAATTGCTGTTCCTGTCTTTAACTTCTGCTGCTCCATCATCTGTCTCCCCAAGCTGAGGTGCTCTGACAGCTTCCCCCCCACACACCAGGGACTTGTCACACGCTTGGTGTGACTCTCTCTGCTTTTTCTTCCATTTTTGGTCCTTAATTGAAACGTTAAAGGAGCGTACAAAGGATCTGCTGCATCACCCTTGAGCTCTCTGTGGACCCCAGAATCCTTTCCTGGAAGCCTCTGATGTCCTCAGTCTCCTTCATCTTCTAGATTAAGTGTTTCCTTCTGCCTGGCTGAGAAAAGCTCATTGAAGATGAGGCACATTAGCTCAGTGTTTATGGAGTTACAGTGGAAGTCCCTGGCATTCACGCTGGGCTGCTTTGCTGTAATGAATCTGTACGTGCCAGAACACCTTGCAAAGAGGGGGAAAAACAATTTTCCTTTAATATGCAGAAGCTGTGATGCAGAGCAGGGATGTGATACAGAGCTCAGGTTTTCTTGGGGAGCCAGGGATGTAGTTTGGGGAAGGATCCAGGTGCTGGGCTGTGCATCTCCCGTGGTTTGAAGGTTTCCAGCTGCTCCCATTTGTACCTGCTGCCTTTCATGGCATGTCCACACATGAATGTCACTGTGCCCAGGCCAAGTTTGGAGGCAAGTTCTTGGTTTTAAAGTAAGAAATGCTTGGGAGAAGAGCCCTCAGGAGCTGCCACAAGAGAAATCCTCAGATGAAGCAGAAACAAGTAGTTTTCTCCATGTGGTCAGACGTGTGATGAATGATGGTTTGCAAGACCTGGCCTGGTCTCACCTCTGTAAAAACCCAAATGAGTTCTGCAGGGGCAGTGATTGAGGGAGGACTCAGCCCTGATCCTCATCTGCCTACAGGGCTGGGGCAGCAGGAGCCATGCTTGGTGTGGGGGACAAACCCTGACCCCCCCCAGGAACCTGCTCCAGCCTTTCCAGCACTGCAGGAGGGACCCAGCACAGCCCCTCGGGCTTTTCCAATCCTTCTCCTGTTTATGTTGAACCTTCAGTTTAGCTCGCTGGGCTCGAGCTGGTTGTTAACTTGAAGCAGTGCTCGTTGTGCTTGGGAAAAATTTCAGCTTTACTTGAAATAGGCAGAAATTGTACCCTGGAGCCAGGATGCTGGTGAGTCTGTCAGCCCCAGTGCACCCCAGTGCTCATGTGCTTCCCTGGGCTTTGAAGCTGGTCATTTGGACCTTCATGAAAGCTTCCACAGTGTTGTGGGGAGCCTGTGGGAAACCTTTTAGATGTGGTGAACAGTAGAGCATGGGTGCTGCTGCTGGGTGCTGTGGGTTAGGACTCATGAGAACTGGGGTTTTCTGCCCGTTATGGGCTCTTTAGTGCTGCCTGGCCCATCCTTGCTGCCTTCTCCACCTTCTCGACAGCTGGAGCCACATCTTATTGCTCTTACCATGTCAGCTTTGTGATTCTTCTTCCATCAGTGTCCCTGGAGCCCCCATGGCCCCCAGAGCTCAGCCTGGCTGAGCTCCTGGCCATGGGCTGTGGTGCTGCAGTAGATAACGACCTTCATGTCATCCGGTCTCATTTCTGCTTGCAGAGTTCACTGGAAAAAGTATTTTTAACTCAACACAATACCTCATAGAAGATGACAAAGTGATTTCAACCTCATTGGTTTTTCCATTTGCACAGTCATTAAAAGGCCAACAGCAGCCGAGAGCATCAGCCCCAACCATTAATGGAGCCCATTTGCTCTCCTACGTGGTGATCACTGGTGCAGCATCCCGGGGGGGGTGGTTATCTCTGACAGCAGCAGGTTGACACTGAAACCCCTACCTCTGATGTCCCCCCACATCTCCTGCTCCACCAGTATTTGTAACCAGCCAGGAGGTCCATGAGGTTATTGGTGCCAACGGTTTTAGCTGGTTAGGAGGAAAGGTGTTTTGTGGATGCGTGGGGGTGTTTTGCTTCACTTTGGGTTCATTTACCAAATGTTGGTGATTTTTTTTTCTTTTTAATTAGGGAGATGTAAGCTCAGAGCGAATTTGAAGCAGATGGACTTGGTGACATCAGCCTTTGTTTTACTCCTGTTAGTGCAGATTTGCTACTTGGGAGTGAATCCTGAAGAGGACCTTTTAGGCTTAAATATCCCAGTCTCCAGCATTTTCCCATCCCTTCTGTTTTCCCTGTCTGTTTGCCTTGTCCTCTCATGACACCTCCTGTGCTACACCCAGACATGGTGCCTGCCTCCATCACATGCTGCTTCCAGATAAAATCTCTGTTTCTTGTGCTGGAGATGAGCAGCCTGGGGGTGTTGAGCCTGGAGAAAAGGCAGCTCAGAGGAGATCTTCTCACTCTCCACAACTCCCTGAAAGGAGGTTGGAGCCAGGTGGGTTCGGGCTCTTCTCCCAAAGAAGAGGAGACAGGACAAGAGGAAAGGGCCTCAAGTTGTTCCAGGGGAGGTTTAGGTTGGGTATTAGGAAAAATTTCTTCCCCAAAAGGGTTGTGAAGGGCTGTCCCAGGCTGCCCAGGACAGTGGTGGTGTCCCCATCCCTGGAGGGGTTTCCAAGCCATGGAGATGTGGTGCTGAGGGACATGGGTTAGCGGTGCCCTGGCAGGGATGGGTTAACAGTTGGACTCGATGACCTTAAAGGTCTCTTCCAACCCAAACAATTCTATGATTCTCCATCCCCCCTCACATCCTGGTGCTGCCAGGGGTGGTGCCAGGACCCCTCATCCCCTCACAGCACAGCACAGGCTGTGCAGCCCTTTTCCAGCCCTCCTCAGACCCACTCGGGGCTGACGCTGCTCCCGGCCGAGCCGGCAGGAATTCGCTTTATCTGGCTGGCAGCAGATGAAAAGCTCTGGCCACAGGATGTGTTTGTGCACATTCTGCTGGGGAGAGCGAGGGGAGGGGCTGGTGCAGGGTGGGCAGGGAGCCCAGTTATGCTCTGCATCCTCAACTTTGCTTTCAGTACTTTTTTCCTCCCCTCGAAAGAGTTAAAACTGTTTTTATCCCTCTCCCCAGCGATGCCCTTGGAGATTTATTCTGCTTCTCCAGCAGTGGTACCACTGGGACCCCAGCTGTGGTGCTGGGCTCAAGTGGTTGGCACGATGGCAAAGGCTGCATTGCCAAAAGCAAAAGCTCTTCAACCTCTGCAACTCGCTCCCCCCATGGATTTGATGGTGCAATGAATTAACACACTTGCCTTGTCCCAGTGGGAATCTGGATGAGGCCACAGGAGAAAATACCTTTACCAGGCTGTGCCTCGTCCTTGAGCTTTTATTTCCCCTTTGCCTAGTGCAAAGAGCTGCCTGCTCTTTGGGACTGCTCACTGCAAAGCACACAGTGCACTGAATATAATAAATATTCCTTAAAAATACAGCTATATATAACCCCTGTTTCCCTTTTGTGCAGAGCCGTGCTGGATCAGAGCTCCATGCTTTCCTACCTGCTGTTTGATGCTCGTGCATATAAATACAGCTCAGTTTTTCTTGGCCACTCCAGGAATGGAGCTTGGATTCCTCCTGCCTCAGCCCGGGCACGACCCTCTTGGTTTTCCCCTGGCCAAATCCCTCCAGCATCTCTGGATCTTGGGCTTTCCATTTCAGAAATGGCTTTCTGGGGTTTAACTAATGGCTGTAAAATGCTTGGTGCTGAGAATTGTTGGGAATAAGAGGGCTAATGGTGCACGGGGTGCACGTAGGACCTCGTGCTGTGCAGAATGCTCCAAAAGCAGTTTAATTTCTTTTTCTCCTCAAAGCAGAGCAGCTTGCTGCTGGCCGGGCTGAAAACAGGTTGCTTTTACTTTTGTGCATCAACTTTGAGGGGTCTTTTCAAAATGAGATTTGCTTTTATGAAGGAACACACCCATTCCCTGTAGCTTCCATACTGGGGCTTTTCTGCAGGTAGAAGCCCACCAGTGTGAGCTGCAGGCATCTGAAAGCAGGGCTGGAAGACCCCAAGTGCTGGTGTAGCAGCCTCAATTGATGGTTTTTTACAGATTTCCCATTGCAGTGTCCTGGTCAGCCCATGCCATTGGCTTTTTCTGCCTCATCTGCCAATGTCAGAGGGATGCCAGGCTGGCTGGATGCCATGGCTAATGCCCGGGAGGCTGCCCTGGTCTCCTGCCTGGGTACCTCGAGCTGAGCCTGCCTAAATCTGAGATGCATAAAGTCTCCTCATCTGGCCTTCTCATTTAGATCTTATCATGTGTACTTAGTGCAGACGCTCAGTTCCTGCAGCGCTGCTTCCATCCTGCCATCGTTTTGCTCAGGCCAGTATCCAAGAAGAGGCTATTTATTCCTCTGTTTAAATTTATGTACAGTGTAAACCATTGTGTCCCGAGCTGTTTGTGAAGCAGAAAGGCACTTCCTCTTCTCATTTCTCATTTTTAATCAATGGTTTCTGCTTACTCACCAGGAGCGAAGCCACAGAGGGATCATTTCTTTTCCTTTTGTCCCTTATTAAATTCAACAGCCCCAGTGCAGGTACTGAAAAACAACTGGTGGCATAGAAAAAGCAGCAAATTCCCTGCACGGCAGCTTTTGGAGGTGATCAGCTGCACCATTATTGGGGGAAAGTAAAATGAAAGGGCAGCAGAAAGGTTGTTACTGGTTTCTGGTGAGGTCTCTGGCTGCTGGGACTTTGCAGCTGCACCTTTCCCCTCTGTTGTGTTTTGCAGGTGAACTCAACCCAGTGCTGTCCTGGCAGCAAAAGGACAAGATTATCTTAAAATATATAATATCTGGTTTTTTGCATCCAGCCAGGTTTCATTACATGTCCAGATTCCTTCTGACAGTGGGTTTGGGCTCATGGATTGAAGCACCTTGTGAGAGTGTTGCTCTTATTTCATGCAACGTGCCAGAAAATAGTCAAAGCAGTTGGAGTGGGGTTGTCAGGAGGTGGCATGAGTGGCAGAGGGACTTTTTGAGCCCGGCAGGTAGCTGCTGTTGCTTTGCATCAAAGCTTTTGCTGTCAGTGGTTTCACCTTTGTATCCAAGAGCTTTTCCACACACCAAGCAGCTGACTCTAACCTTGGCGGGGCATTGGCTCAGTGTGGGTAATTAAGGTGAATTTCACTGTATCTAATCAATATTGGGTGGTATTGATCCCACTCAGCATGGCAGGAGTCCCTGGCAGGGGTGGGGATGTGGCTGCCACAGCAGCCCCACTGCCCCTGTGTGGGAATTGTGATGGTTTTGTGCTTATCCTGCAGCACCCGCTTTGCAATAAATAGATTCAAACTGGAGCAGCCCCACTGATAATGTCAGACTGAGGGGGAGCCAGGGCAGAGCAGATGTCTGTGCTCAAATAAATGCTAATCTGAAGAGAAGGTTGGAGCACAGCAGACCCTGGGGTGCTCAGCAGATCCCCCAAACCTGGGGCTCCAGCTCCCTGTAATTCCTTGCGTGGGAAGCCAGGCTGCATGGAGGTGTCTGGACTGGGTGGACTTGGCAGTGCTGAGTTAATGGTTGGACTCAATGATCTTAAAGGTCTTTTCCAAACAAAATGATTCTGTGATTCTGTGGAGTCTGAGGCATCAGCTTCTGGTTGAGGTTGTTGGTGGTGGAAGCCTGGAAGTGCTGCCCCAAGCCAGTTGTACTCCTCCCTGCATGTCAGTTCTTTTGGGGCAGGATGAAGGGGAGGTTTAGGTTGGATATGAGGAAGAATTTCTGCCCCAAAAGGGTTGTGAAGCATTTTGGAACAAGCTGCCCAGGGCAGTGGTGGAGTCCCCATCCCTGGAGGGGTTTCCAAGCCGTGGAGATGTGGTGCTGAGGGACACGGGTTAGTGCTGGGGGAGCAATTGGATTTGATCATAAAGGTCTCTTCCAACCAGAACGATTCTGTAATCCTCATCAATCCTCCCTGTTTGCCCAGTTTGAAGCTCAGGCCCCTGTCCCACAGCACAGAGTCACTTCTGGCCTCGAACTTCACACCCAGTGCTCACAACCCCCCCCTCCCTTTGGCATGGGGTGTTTGGGGTCACCGCTCTCCCGGCGACGCTGCCTTCGGGAAGGATGTGATTCTGCTGTGTTTGCTAGTAAAGTTTCCTGCCGAATGTATTTTTTCTCCCTTGGCTCATACCACGAGCATCCCGGGGCTCAGCCCCTTTCCTGCTCTGCAGCTCAGGGGGACCCGATGCCACGTGGATGTCCCCAGCTCCCCGACTCCTGCCAGCGTCAGCAGGAGGAGTTGGGGCTTCAGGATGTATCTGGGAAACCAGCTCCAGCAGTTAGGATGGATATTTTATGAAGTCTGTTATTTGGGTTTGATTTATAAACTCTTCAGGGATGCTGGGATCGATGCAGGATTTTCTGGTGTGGCTGTTGTGAATAAGAACATTTCCCTTCCCTTCGTTCCGTGCAAAAGAAAGGGAAAGTGTGTCTAATAATAGCTGTGTGAAGGGCTGTACACAATAAAGACATTATGAAAAATATTGCACTCATCCCTATTGATTTTTTTGCTTTGTTTGCTAGCTGGTTCCTTTATTACCCTGGCAGAGCCATGAGCAATGTCATCTCAGGCTCAGCTAATGAGTAAACATCAGATGCTGTCAGTCTGGCTTGAAAATCCACTTCCATGGTCATTTTAAAAAGGATTGTTTGAGATATCTGTCCAGAGCTGTGATGCTTTCCAGGAGAGCTGGTCTGGCCCAGAGAAACACCAGCCTGAGAAGGAGCTGGTCTGGGTTTGTGGCTTGGTTGTGCAAGTGAGATGGGAAATGTGACTTCCTGAGGTTGGCACATCATGGGGATGGTCCCATTGACTGAGGAGCTGTCCTCTGGACTCCACAAAATCTGTGCCTTTTGCAGGAGGCTGGCTGAGCTCCCTTGGACGGGATTAAACATAATCCTTCCCCAAGTTTTGCAGGTCATCTTTATTCAGTGACCTTTTCCTAAACGATGCGCTTCATCCCCTGTTCCCCCCCATAAGGAAATGTTTGCAAGTGCTTCGTTTTATTTAAATTGACCCCAGCTCCCCAGTAGCAAGGGCTGGAGTTAGCCCCAGGGTCTCTGGTGGGAAGAGATTTGGGCTGTCATGGAGAGTGATGTGTATGGGGTTTGAATACCATTAATTAATTAGAGTTTTGCAGCCCCTTTTCCATGCTGGAGCAGCAACTCCCTTCATTAGCAAAGAGATAAACGCTACCTCCAGAGCAGTCCCAGAAACCTTCCTGGCTCCTTGCTGGAGAGCACGTTCTCAGCTGGGACTGGATTTACAGTGCCATCATGTATTATTCATCTGAAATAATACATATTCTAACTCCGCAATTGTACAGGGCAAGGCAGAGTAATTTTAAGGGTATTTCCAGCCTTCACGTTCAGAGCATTAACAGGTTTTGCACGCAGAGGTGTTTGGGGGTCCACAAGTAGCTGATGCTCTTAGCAGAGAGCAAGGGGTGCACCCAAAATTAAATGATTTGCAAGCAAGCAACGTAGCATTTCAGAGCAGTGAAGTTGTTCAGAGTCTCTACTTTTTAACAGGAGAAATAAGTGATTTGTGCTTGTTACATCAGTTCTGGCCTGGTCTAAATATATCTGCTGAAAAAAAAAGTGAGAGCTTACAGCTTGAGGGTATCTCATTGGGCTTGAGGTCAAGGGACTTGCTTTAAATGATGGTTATGCCCAAATTACAATGAATAACTGGTTCCTAAATGTGCAGGTTTCCTCGTTTGTTAGTGGGATTATTTCTGACTAGGGGAGCAAAGGAAGAGGGAAGAAATCAATCTTCCGAAAACCACGAGCGTTTAATAAAAAAATTAAACTTAACTATCTATTAGGAAGGCCAATGTGCTGTGGGACTTTTTAAAGGGGTCGTGTGTCAATTTATTGTAGGCTTATTAGAATAATTGATATTAAAGGAAAAAGCAGGCATTGTTCACTTCCTTGCCATCGTGAAATCTTTGTATTCCCAGTAATGTTGCACTTACCCCTAGGTCTAAATTACAGCTTGGAAAGCCCTTTTCTTTAACTGAGTAAATAAGATTTAGCTCCTGTGTGCTATCTACCTGTTTCTATGGAAACCAGATTTTAGTGCCAAGCGAGTCGCGTGGATCCTGAGCAACAAAACCCACCCTGAGGTCAGGGGGGCTCGCAGCAGCTTCACCCCAAAGTCTGGAGAAGCCAGATTAATGGGGGTATGGCTTGGTGGTGGGATGCTGAAGGTGTTGGATCTCCTCGTGGCTGGTAATCAGGTTGTTTTTGTGCTGAAATGAGGATCTTGCCTCTGCCCAGAGAGGAAGAGGAGACGCTTCGGGCTGTTGTTGGCACACAGGGAATCCTGATGCTCCATTTATAGATGTGCGTGGGATGTGGAGGGGTGGGGAGCTGGGGATGCTCCGTGGTGCTGGGATAGAGCCTGGAGGACATGAACAGGCTTGAGTGGTGCTTGTCTTGGGCTTCCCATTCAAGTGTTGCTTTGGAAGAGCAAAACAAGCCAAAAAGACTTTGCTTTTCTATAGAAAAAATTATTAAAGCATAATTATATTCTGAACTTGGACAATGAAATCTCTTCCTCTGTGGGTCTTAGAGACAAAATAGATGCATTTTTAATGTTATTTTTAACAGGACAATTTTTTACATGTTATCTTCGTGTTCCAAGTGGGAAAAGCTGAGCAGTATGATCATCGTCATTAAAATCTCCAGCCTATTTTTGCCATGTTTGGGATTAAATAATGCAAGATGTCTAAAGGTCTGCACTGGAGACAGAGTTGTGGGTAGGAACAATCAGATGGTTAAAACCAGATGGTCTTTCTGGTTGTCTTTCTCTGATATCAAAGCCCATGTTGCATCGACATCTAATGAAAAACTGGAGTGGAGATGGATGTTAGCTTGTGGCAGGACATCCCATGGTGCTGGCAATGGTTATGGTCTTTCAAAGCCTGTTAGATTCCTTCTATAATCCTTTCGATTATTAATTTTGCTGCTTTCCAGGCATTTGTCCCCTCTCTCCTTTGCTGTGTGAGGATTTGTGCAATGGTTGGAGCAGATGGTTTGAGAAATCAGAGTTCTCTGCTGTGGGAAGGGGCTGTGGCAGCACAGGGGAGGCTGGGTGGGTAAATAAGCACTGTATCAACTTAAGCACCTTGATCTGTACTCAGGCACCGGGATCTTGATGATAATGAGGATTAATAATATGCCACAGTGATATATCTGGAGCAGACCCAAGGTTTAGCAGGAAGGACTGTGGGAAGAATCATTACTGGCAGCTCTTTGGTGATGAAGAGCATCAGCCACCACTTGCTGTGAGCGTGGGAACCCCCGACCTGAAGATGCTGCATCCTTTTTTTCTGCAAAATGCTGTAGCTGGAGACTTCTTCCAGACTCTTTCAGTCCTGTTGTGGGGTTTCTGTGGTAAAAGGTGCAATTCCCTTCATCCCACGTGCCAGCCCACTCTGTTAGAGATCCACGTGAAGCAAAGAAGATGCCACGTTGGTCTTGGAGTCTCACTTTTCACACCTTTTTCACATTTGGCTTTTTCATTTGCATCATCCATGTGCCTATTCCCCACCTCACCTGAGTGGCTGGTGTACCCAACTCCAGCAACTCTCCAAGTCAAAGAGCTCCCAGCCTGGGACCAGTTTGGTGCTCACTGGGTGGATTAATGAACTGGGCAGAACCCAAATACTGAATCTGAAGGTTTTCCCTTCTTTGTGCCTCGGGCCCTTCTGTAATCTTAATGAAAAAACCCTCCCTCCCCATCCACCTATTCTTTATTGGAAGAACTAAACAGTGACTTTCTAATAAAAGGATGTCTGTGAAATGGAGCCCCAGAGAGCTGAAGCTGCTTTACAGGGAGCTGTTTGAAATTATTTCCGTGCTGGCTTTTTAATATAGTTTAATATAGTTCTGGTTGTTTTTTTCTGCATAGTTTTTCCCCATCAAAGTTTTTCTTTTCCAGCCCGTTGTCTCACCGTGACGCAGCTTTACCCTGGGCTTGGGGAGGGGGTGGCACATGGAGAGCTCTGTTTATATCCCAGATATGAATCTACCAGTGACTCAGCTTTGTCTGGGTGGCCAAGTGCTCTGAAGTGAAAATTCTGGTGGCAAACAGGCTTGTAACACCACAGCTCCTTGCTTAACAGGTTGCACTTCTTCCTTATTTGTAACTTTATTTATTTTAGCTTTTTCCTGGAGTGAGGGATGGTGACAGCCTGGTTGCCACGTGCAGGGCAGCTCACACCACTGCTCTTGGACAGATGTGTCCCTAGGTGCTCAGCAGCATGAATAATGGCAGGAACACAGATGTACTGTTAGAGACAGAGGCCAGAGGAGGAGATACAGAGAGATTTGTATTTACACAGGTCTCCTGGATCCCGACCCAGAGCCAGTGCTGGAGATGGAGGTGGCTGGTGAACAGCACTGGGCTTTCTAGGGATGTTTAAGAGATGCTCTTGGAAAGGCGTGATAGGATGTCTGCTTGCTTTGTGAGATTCATGGAGCTTCCTCTTCTAATATTTCATTTAAATTCTGTTATAAGCTCTGGGATGTGTGTTTGATACAGGCAGGGGCTGTGATGCACATCCTGGCATGTCATACTGTGGCTTCACTGGGGTAAACTGGGATAACCCTGGCTCAAACCCACTCACAATGTGTCTTTAGATGTGAAGGAGGAGGGTGAGATGCAGGAAGCTGGGATCATGCTTTTTAATGGGGGGATTCCAATATAAACAGCTTGGATAGATGGTTAATACAAGTCTCAGTAAACTCTGAATAGTTTTGGTGTCTGGAAGTGGCTTTACAGATATCAGTGCCACCACCTATCGTGCTTGGGAACATTTATTGCTGATAGTGCTCCACGTCTGCAGCAGAATAAAGCACTTTATGAAAAATACATTAGTGGGGCCTTTGTTAGCTGAGCCTTGCCTCGGTATTCCCCGCTGTGATAACCAGTGGGGATGTCTCACTGGGTTTTCCCTCAGCAATTGATGACAATTGTGCTTCTCTCCCTCCCTCAACCCATCAGGCTCCTCTCAGAGCTTGTGTTTCCCAGGCAGGGTTGGAGCCAAGGGGGGTCTGGTGGGGCAGGACTGGAGGGCACTGGCCAGGGAAGGGCTTTAGTTTCTGGGCATGCAGAGGGCAGGGAGGGGAACGTCCCTGGGAGATCCCAGCGAGTGATGGAGCACGTGGCTCAGGTGGTGAATTTACTGGTTTTGTGCTGAGTTGACATCTTGGAAAGCCTTTTTTTCCATTTGAGCTCATTTGTTCCCTTTTCCCTGCCTCCTTCTCCCTGGACACATTCGTTGTCCTGCTTGGTGTCAAGTACCAGGCAGTGTAACAAAGATCCTGTGATAAATATTGCAGAGGAGCTGGCACAGAGCTGTGGGTTTCTTGGTAGGCAGAGAGGGACAGCCCAGGCTGTTGCTGGGACCATCTTTGGGGTAAGTATTAAACCTATCGCTCCTCTTGAGGTCTGACGAGTGGTGTGGAGAAGAAAGCCCTGATCTTGTATCAGCTAAATGATGGAAAGTCCCATTTCTAGCTCCTGAGTTTGCTTGCTCAGAAGAGCTGTTTCATTGCATGCACCAGTCTCATTGACTGATGGTCACAAGCTGCCACACATGAGGTCCCTTCATGGTGTTCAAGAGGCACCACCAAATCTGGACCCTGCTGATGGGGGAAGGAACTTGGCTCTTGCTTGACCTTCAGGGTGCCCGTGAATGCCCAGGGAGAGCCAAGATCCCTATTGTAGGTCACCTCATGTTTTTTTCCTTCAAGGTGTGTCTGAAGGTAGGGTTGGGTAAGTAGGTTCCTTCTCAGCCATGGTGGGAACACAGAGGTTCAGCGCTGGAGCAGCTCAAGCAGCTCCTTGTCCTGCCTGTGCCCAGTTGCTGCCCTCACTTTTCCACATCCACAACTGTTTGCTGACCAGTCGTACCACTGAAAATCTCATTTACAGCCAGCAAGGGGGAGAGTTTGCTCAGTCCAACGTTTCCTTTGCGAATGCAATTGCAGAGCACGGAGTGCTTGCATAAATATACATATATTGTCTCATTGCCTTTTTCCCTTTTAGTCATTCAAACATGTGATTTTATTCCTCCAGCTGTAAAGCCAAGCGTGCGAATGTTAAATTGTTAAATAAGTCAAACATAATTATTCAAGTACCCAGCATAATGTGTTTCAGAAGTGGGGGAATCTGGAATCCAACACAATGCAAACGCTTTTGTGGAGATTGTACTCCTAAGGGGAATGTCATTTTGACAAGAATATATTTCCCCTCTTCCCTCTCGCAGCCTGTCTTGTATGGTCTCGATGCTTTGGTGGAAGCCTCATCCAAGTAGAGTTCATTTTGATGTGGAATTATTCAAAGCTTTCAGATCCATCCCAGTGGAGCTCTTTGCTCCACAGGCTGATGAAATGATACCTGTGCAGAGGACCTGATGTGCAATGAAAGGTTTTCTTTTGCCAGGGTTAGCCTGAGCTGGTTATCTTTTGGTAGTGCTATCAAAAGCTCTTTTCTGCAGTCCAGGCACATCAGCTACATCTGGCCAAAATATGTCAGAGAAAAAAAAGATGTTTTGAACAAAAAACATCCTTTTCCCCCATCTGCTCTAAAGTCATTAAAACTCAATTTTCAGGGATATTTTGGAGCTTTTTTTTTTTTTTTTTTAATCCAGAAATGGAAAATATTTTGTTTGAGAGTTTGTGGATTCGAAGGAAATGTTGCTTTTCTTCTTATTTTTTTATTGGACAAAGCCAAGATGCTTTGCAGTATCTATCACAGCAGAAAGTGAGTTTTTTGCTGCCCCACTCCTGAATTTTAAGATGTGTGGCAAGCTGAGCTTGTCCTCTGAGATTTTCTGTGATCACTGCCCTTAAGTACATACAGTTTTTTGCAGCACGGATTCTCATAACACATGGATTCCAACCACTGCTTCAGCCCCACGTGATCATGGACTCATGGAATGGTTTGGGTTTAAGGGACCTTTAAGGTCATCTAGTCCAACCCCCCTGCAGTGAGCAGGGAGCTTATGGTGAGGCACCTGAGCAGCATCTCACCCTGACCTGGGCTTTTTGGGGTTTCTTGCTGTGTAAAACACTGAGTACAATGGGCACCTTGGTTGCTTTCTTCATTAGAAGTCAGTAAGATCTCAGCCTCTGAGTTAAATGTGCTCTCACTGCTGGTGACAGAACTCCAGGAGAGCCAACTAAGAACAAATATTAGTTTCCTGTTCCCTTCCCTTCCTCTGAGTAAACACTTGTCAGACATTTCCAGGAGCTTCACTGGACAGGAACCAGCTTCACCTGTTTTATTGCAAAGTGTCTCTATTCCGGACAGGAGCTCCAGGGAGAAGTTTTCTGTGAACCTCAAGCTCACACCTGACGTGTCAGGAGTTATTTCTCCAAGGGTTGCTCGGATCTCACCTTCAGATTTTGCATGCATGACCTTTGGGATGCAGTCTTAGGTGTTGGCTTTTATTTATAAGGCTGTTCAGGGTTCTGCAGACCTGTCCTGCTGCAACCAGTAATTCCTGTTCCTTTTTTACTGTTTTTTTCCCCCCATCTTAAGCTGTTAGTAAATGCCCCACGTGGCTGTTCCCTCTTGCACAGCGTTGCCAAGGGCATGCATCCATTTTCCTGCAGAATTGATGACCTTTGTCAACCACATGCATTCAAAACCAGAGCCTTTAATCCTGGCTGTGGTCTGGGGTGAAGGGAGCCTGTATTAACATGGAGATAGAGCCCCTTTTTCTTACCCCCCCCCCAACCCAAGGCTGACCACAGTGCTGTCCATCTACTCTTTGTCTCTAATGTCTGATTAAAGGGCTGGAAGAAAGAGCACGAGGTGGTCAGAGCTCCATTTCCCTTTCCCTGGGTGAATTTGTGATTATATGTGTGTATTTTCGGCATTTCTTTCCTGGAGCTCTCTCTTTACAGCCCCTGCAATTTTAACGTTGCCTGTTGAAATTCCTCGAAGCTTCTGGTTTCGGCGTGTTCCATGCTTGTTCAATCTGTTCCTATGAATTTTTAAAGACTCAACATTTTAGCAGGAGATAAACAGCTGGTGACATTGTCGGAGTCACACTGAATCAGCTGAGGAGCTGAGGGAACTCTCCCAGCTCCACTCACTGAGCCAGAGGGAGCAGGAGCTATACTGGGACCAGTGGGATCTCATTCCTTTGGGGTGCACATACTCTGTGTGATGCTTCCCACCCATCTCTGGTGGAGCTGGGGCTCGCCAGCCTCCAGTTTGTTTTTCCTGCTGTTTCAAACCCTCCTGACATGCTGCAGGTCCTAAGAGCAAAGCTGAGCTCATGGTGGAGGATCCAGCTGGGGCGTTTGCCCAAGCATCTTTGACAGAGCTATTTACATTCCTTAAATCACTCACTGCAAACATCATGCCTGACTCCTCTCCTTTTTTTTTCTTGGAGGCAGCCAAGATCTAATCTATGATTTTTATTTATTTTTTTTAGAGCTGTATGGATTTGTTAGGTCTGAAGGGACCCTTAGATCATCTTGTCTCGCCCTCTGTACGGTAGTGACCGTGGAAATCCATCCAGCTTCCCTTCCACCCTGTAATTTGTGAGCTGTGACCATGCACTGAGGGAGCCAATGTTTTTGGATCTCTTTCCCTGCAGTTCTTTCCTACTCTGGTTTGCAGTTTGCTGTGAGCAACGTGTGTTTCTGTCACCCCCACAGCAGTAAAAGTGCTGTCTGCAGAGACTAAATTTAACATTCCCCGTCAAACCCAAGCACTCTGTGGGTATATTTTACCCAGCCTTACAATCTGGGAGGGAGGGAGGGAGTTCCTGACTGTCAGAGTCTCTGGAAAGCTCCTTGTGGGTTCCTCCTCCATCAGCCCCCAGCTCCTGCCTGGCTGCAGGTGTAAAGAGATTAATTGGCATCATGGAATTAAAGCCTGGAAAAAAGGTGGTTGTAAGCATCAGAGGTTTTTAGCTGTGGAGAGCCCAGCATGGAAACTGGTCTGTCCAGGGCATGAGAAGGTGCTTTGAGGGTGGGTCATGTTTGGAAACCTCTGCTGATGCTTCTAGTTAATCGTGGGTTTGGGGAAGTCGGTGTTTGCTATTTTGAGAACCATCCTTTGAGTGACAAATCAGAGGATCTGCTGGTTATTTGTTGCAGTCAGAATATTATTGATGGGAAACCCTTTTTTATTTCTAGAATAGCTTATATATATCTTGAAGGCGTTTCAGCAGTGACTTTTCAGGAGCAGAATATACACAAAAATAAACAAGAATCCTTTTATCTCATTCTGGGGAGGGCAGGAAGGAGGAGGAGCAACATCCTTACTGTGCATGGCTGGGTTGGCTCTCCTGCTGCATTGCATGATATTAAGAGTCTTTATTTGTGTAAACCATCTAATAATGGCAAAGAGAGAAGCTCTTGGTAGTATTTTTGTGCATGGTAGAGCTGTTCTTTCCTAGATTAGCCCCTTCCTTTAGAAATGGCTCTTGCAGTTCCTGGGAAGTTGGGCAGGAATTGTGCAACGAGGAAGAAAAAAATCAGTAAAATCAGGAGCGTGTCCCTTGCTCTGATACTCAACACTGGCCCCTGCTTGTAGCTCTCAGGCTCACAGAGTTTAAACATTGGTGATTTTTTGCCCAGCGTGATGCAAACCCATAGAAAAAAGGTGTCATTGATCTCACATCAGGAGCTGGGAATTTCTCCTGGCTGCTCTGGACTGCTCAGACTCATCCTGGTTTGGGTTCAGAGCGTGGATGCAAAATGAGTTAGGGAAAAAAACTAATGGGTTATGTTGAGAGAGTAGAAGAGAATGGTGCATTTCTGCTGGTGCTAGACCCATCAGCCAAGTAGCTTTTTTTGGTGAGATACTTCTGCTCCTCCTCTGAATCACAAGATTAATTACGTGTGGCTGGTTACTGGTTGCAGGTTTAGTTACTGGTGGCTGCCTGTTCTGCTGGAAATCAGGAATTTCACACTTTTTTTTCCCCTGTCTGCAGGGAAATGCAGAGGTGACACTTTTGAGACACATCAGAGGTGACTGGGATGTCCCAGCAGCTAATGCTGGCTGGCAGCTGAGGCCAGCAAGGTGCTGCTGGCACAGCTCTGCTTTAGGTGTGTGAGATGGGGTGAATTGGATGGAAACAGGCAGCACACGTGTGTGAAGGATTCTCCTTATCACCGTGTGTGGAGCATCTAAAGGTTCAACCAGAGCAGAAACGCCCCTGCTTGTGGTGCCTTTAATTGGTGGTTTAATTGCCTGGAAAAATGAGGTGTTTGTTTCTGAGGTGAAATTTTCCATGCCCTCTGGATGGAAGGAGGGAGCAATGGGTGTGGGTTTGCCAAGAAGGGTTGGGCTGGATGATCCTTGAGGTCCCTTCCAACCTGGTATTCTAGGATTCTATGTTCTCCCACCCGCTTCCATGAGCAGCATCCTGCATCATTCCTTCCTACCCTTAGAGAAACTTTGGGAAGAGGAGATGGCAGCAGCCAAATTTGCAATACTGGAGAGCTGAAGTTCACGTGGCTTCTCTTCCATACTTGCTGGGCTTTGGCTGTGAGTCCAGGTGTCACCAACTGCTGGAGGATTGGAGATGTTCAACAGACATGTTAGAGCTGATCCTGGGTGAGGAGGAGGCAGAGACTTGGGGTGGCTTTGGAGAATTTTACTTGGCAAGCCAAGCAAAGTTTACAAGGTGCTTGTCTCCTCTCTGGAGCCCAGAAGGAGATTAGGGCTAATAAAATAAAGTTTATTCTTGCTTCCCTGCACTTTGCTTTCTCCTGAGTGTTTCTGCTTGATGTTAGTTTGTGTTTGGAGGTGCTGGGGCAGAGCCTCAGCCCTTCCCAGCACCAGCACCTGGGGCTGAACCCGGCAGGTTGGGTGTTCCTGGAGCATGTGGCTCAGGAGACTGTACATCAAGTTTTTCTGCAGCTTCCTTCTCTTCTGGGCTTCTTACCCCTTTTTTTTCCCCCCTTCCTTTTTAAACTTAAAGCTGTGAAAGTGAAAATATCTCCTCCAGGTGGGTGTGTGGAAAGCTTGGAGCAGCCCACAAGTCTGTCGACCCATATGGGATTCTTGCTGTAAGTCCTGACTCTGTAGCTGTGGTGGGAAGAATTTCCCCTCCCTGCAAACATTCAGTTCTGGCTTTGAATAAATCAAAGCAGCAAATTCTGCAAGCTCCCTTTTATGGTACCCTTGGAAAACCTCCTCTTGCTTCCTCCTTCTTTTGTGTACTTTAGTATTATAGGATTTTCTTTGCGCTTAAAGAAGTTTTCTACCAATTTGCAGAACACAGCTAGACTCAAACAGCTTGTGATGGGCAAGCTGCTGCTTGTGCTGCTGCAGAAGGGCTTCATCATGGGCTTGGCTTCCACGAAGCTCCCTGGGGCAGAGGCTGATGCTTTGCAGGTATTCCTGAGCCTTGCCTGAGTGCATCCCCCTGATTGCAATTCCAGTACAGCTGCAGGATGCATCCAGGGCTCCCAGCCTGAGTAATCAAGGGAAAAGCTTCCTCTGCCTTCAGGGGCTTGGACCACAGCAGCCTCTGAAGTATGAACCTGCCTCTAGCTTAAAGCAGATCCTGTTTTTTTTATTTGGTGGGATGAAGAGGCTGCAATCTGACCCTCCGAGCCAAAATCCCTGGATGTGGCAGGGAGGGACAATCTTCTCCGTGGGCTTTGGAACTGCTCCAACATATCCAGCCCCTGGTGTAGGTATCTCCTCTCTGTGCTAGTGCTCTGGGGCTGGAAGGGATTTAAACTTCATTGGAGAACACTGGAGAACCATACGTCTGGCTGCCATGGCCATGCCAGAGCTCAGGGGGCTCTGCAAAATGCAAAGAACTGGCTTCTTAACACTTTCCCTCATGGTTTGGGTTTTTTTTATACTGCTGCATTTTTTTCCTGTAGCAGCTGGAATAAAGATGAAGGAAATCAGCCAAGGAGAATTTCAGGCCCCCTCTCTTCAGTAGGTAAATTACCATTGTGCGAGTGGATTGGTTTCATATGGATGCTTCCAATTGCTCCTGCACAGGCAAAATGCTTCCCTGGTTTTGTGCTCCATCTGTTTTTCCCTGACTGCCCAGCCCCGTTTCAGAGCAGGGCGGAAATGGGGACTTAAAGGTATGTGAAAATCTGTCATATTTTCTGCTTACATCCCAGGCCTTGATCAAAAGGGATTAAACTTAATACAGACTTAAGCCAGTTTCTCGGAAGCAGGTTTGGCTATCCGTGTTTTGCATGTGACTAGCTGGTTTTTCCATCTGTTTCCACAAATCCAATCAATACTGGGGGGAGGGAGGGATGCTCGTGCAGGAGAACCTCTCCTTGCAGAGCCTCCATCCCTCCCAGATGCCTGTCTCACAAATCAAGGTGTGCTGCTGATTTTCCACACTCTGCCTGCGCTGAGCAACACTTGCAGTCAGGGTGCAAATGGTTTCCCATCCCTGCAAACATTCAGCTCTGGCTTTGAATAAATCAAAGCAGCAATTCCCAAGCAAATTCTGCAAGCTACCTTTTATAGTACCCTTGGAAAAACTCCTGTTGCTTCCTCCTTCTTTTGTGTACTTTGGTATTATAGGATTTTCTTTGCGCTTAAACAAGTTTTCTACCAATTTGTTGCAAATGCCACCTTTGACAGGGGCTTTATCCCTGGGAAGGTTTGGGTGGCTCTTTCTGAGTCACAAGATGAGGGATTTTGCTTAAGAGGCACAACTTTATGGACTGGGGTCAGATGAGGTCCTGGAACCCTTAAGCATGAGGAGAGGATCAGATTTGTGGAGCAGGTGCCCTGCAAGCTGGGGAGGAAACTTGGCTAAAACTGCCAAAATTCAAATGTTTAGCAGGAGCAGCTGTCTTCTGGCCAATGTTCAGCCTGTCCTAGTGTTCCTCAGGTGTAAGACATCCTGGAGACACTTTTTGCAGTGTGATGACTTGACCATCCTGTCATTTCTCATAGTTGCATTAGTGCTCTGGAGTTGGGAGTCAGTTGCAGGACCCTTTCTGCTGAATTTTCCTGGTGATAACACAGATGTAATGGTTATTACCACATATATATTCCATGCATAACACAGATGTGATGGTTATAACCACCCTGCTTAGCACAAGGTATTCTGAGCCCTGGGGACAAGCCAAAAGATGCTTTTCCAGGCTCCCCAAAGCCTGCAGAGACCCAGCGCAGCAGGGCCAGGGTTTGGACACCCTGGACTCATAAAGACACCACGAATGTTGCTCTCAGCTGGTGACATTTCTCCTTGCCTTGCATGGAAATGAGTGTGCTGGTGTTTTCCTCCCCGTGCTCAGATGCCTTGGCACAATGTGGCTTTGTTGGTGGCTCTGTCCCACGTGACGGCGCTGGGAGCTGAGCTCTGCCAGCAACCTTGCGTGTCCCAATTAGCTGCTGTGCTCAGGGCTTTGCAGCCAGCCCCTGTAAATCTATTTACCAGTGTTTTAAGCTAATTAGTGTTTAAGTTGGATTTTTGTTTTGTTTTGTCTTCCTCTTTAAGCATGAAAGGCCAAGAGCCCAGGAGGTCTAAGTCAGCCCAGCTCGGTGGCTTTCAGCGGGACTCCACCACTTTGCACAAGCTGAGGTTGGAGCTGTTGGCACCCACATCCTACACGTTTCACATCTTCCCTCACTTGAGCTAATTCCTTCAGGATTTTCCCACCTGACTGTCACTTCTCCCCAGGGAAGGCAGGATGGGCTCTGTTTGGCAGCAGGTTCCTTGCCAAGTG
This sequence comes from Brachypteracias leptosomus, assembly GCA_013401335.1. Lineage (NCBI taxonomy): Eukaryota > Metazoa > Chordata > Aves > Coraciiformes > Brachypteraciidae > Brachypteracias > Brachypteracias leptosomus. The sequence goes on along the minus strand of VYZX01002231.1, from coordinate 1,391,774 downwards.
CTGTAGACCTGCAGCGCAAGCTGGGTGGTGCCTGGCTGCTTTGCAGAGCACACGGGGGTTTGTGGTCTTGGAGCAGCTGAGCTTTTGCAAGGATTCTTCTGGAAAAAGCAGGAAGGTTTGAGAAGGAAAGAGTGAGTAAAATATGGGCAACTGTTTTTAAAACAGTGATAGCTTAGACTAGCCCTTGAGACCTGACCTGGGAGTTCCCTGGTCTTGCTTTTAGGCACAATTTTATTTAGAAGTTTAATAACTTAGAGGCATTTTTCCCCACTGCTTTGAGGGGCTTCAGATCCAGTGCAGGATGATACAACTGTGCTTTCTGACTGTTATCTTTATGTACCAAAACTGGGCAGAGCTGCTGCATCTTGGGCACCTTGTTATTGCTCAGTGACAACAGTGTGACCGTGATGTTACAGGAGTGCTCTAAGAGCATAATCTGGTGTCCTAAGGTCACCTCTTACATCCACAGTGCTGTCCTGGAGTCTGAGGTGCATCAGTGCTTGGGAATATCAGTCCTGTTGCATGTTGACTTGCTTACAACAAATGGAAGGGCAGAAACATGTTGACACGTGTTTCTAGATGTGACAACAACCCCTGTGGTGTGGATGTGTGTGGCTTGTTCCAGACCTGAGGGCAAACCTGCTCTCTGCCATGGTTTGAGGTGTAGGGAGAAGAGGGATGTCCTGACCTTGTGTCTCTCCCATACACCCGGCCAGAAACTCTATTTTCCTTTCCTTAAAGGAGGATTAATTCCTCTTGTGTGTTTTTGGGCTAAGCTGATGGCAGAGCTCCCCCGTTGATGTGTCTCTACTGGGGGGAAGGGGAGAGGTTCAGCCATGCCCAGCACCCTGCCTCCAATGCCACCCACAGCTCCAGCCTCTGCTGCTCAGCTCTGGGATCATTAAGGATTTTCCATGATAATTGGAGGCAGAGGGAAGGAACCAGCTTGGCTGGATGGGGTGTGTGAGGATGAGGAGCTCCAACACGTGCTGGTGCTGATGACCAGGGAGGTTTGGTCCATGGCTGCACATTTTCCTGGTTGTCTGCTCCAGGGATCTGCACCAAGCTCCTGCTTTAGATGGTATGTTTGTGTTTCCCTGCCTCCCACTCTAATTTCCAGGAAATCACAGTTCCCTGGCTTCATTACCTTTGTTTCCCAAAGGACCTGCTTTTATAGGCAGTTTTTGTAACTATTACAAAGTGATGCAAATGAGCCCCCTCTAGTCACACGCTGCGTTCCTTCTAAAGAAGCAATTTTGTAATATCCTCCTGCAGCCAGCCCCTCAGCTTGGGCTCCCCTTGCTCAGGCATTTCTTGGAATCCTCCTTATCTCTGGGCATCCATCGGGAGGATGCTGAAATCCCAGCTGCAATAAAAATGAAGCTTTTAGTTTCTCCTCCCCACTGGCTTCCTTTCCCCAAATACATTCCATTATTGCTCTAAGCAAAGGCAAGATTTAACTGAGGTGTGCTTCACAGGTCAGCAAAGCTGGTGTGTGCTGGGAGGCACTGGGATTGCATGAGAAATGAAGGGTCACGATGCTGGGCAAAGCTGGGGAGATGATGCAGTGGTGGCATCTTGGAGCTCCAGGAGGACGTGGAGAGATAATCCAGAGAGAAATACAAGGGCAGCTCTCCAGAATCCTAGAATTGTCAGGGTTGGAAGGGACCTTAAAGATCATCTAGTTCCAACCCCCCTGCCATGGGCAGGGACACCTCCCACTACAGCAGTTGCTCACAGCCCCAGCCAGCCTGGCCTTCCAAATGTCCAGGGATGGGGCTTCCAGCACCTCTCTGGGCAACCTGTGCCAGTGTCTCCCCACCCTCCTGGGGAGGAACTTCTTCCTAAGGTCTCATCTGAATCTCCCCACCTTTAGTTTTGACCCATTCCCCCCAGTCCTACCACTACCTAGAAGTCCCCGTGAGTCAGAGATGTGCCAGCATGGGGATAAAATTAAAGATCAACATGGCCAAAACTTCACATCCTTCTCCTCCATCTTCTGAAACCTAAGACAGGATAGTTCCTCTTAAAATTAGTCCGGGCTGGATGTCCTGTGGTCTGTCCCATAGAGGGGTGTGTTTTGCCAGCTTTGACAAGCAAAGAATCTTCTTTCTGCCTTCTGTACATGGAGAGATGGAGCATCCAGCCAGCCTGGTGTCCAACCACACGTCCCCCTCATCCTTGCTTTCAGTTCCATGAGCTGCAGTTGAAATCATTTAGCTTAATATTTAATTATTGCTATTGCATGTCATGCAGAAATGTGAGATTGGCTGGTGTTACCTTAAACCCCCCAGTTGTGGCACAGGCTAACAGCTCATTTCCAAACCAGCCTTCAGAGGTGCTAATGAGCTTTTCCCAGAAATAGTTGTTGGATATCAAGGTTTTTCATTTTCCTTCCTTTCTTACACTGGTGTTTAACAGTCGCCTTGTTTCCCCTTATTTGCAAGTCTTGTGCAAATTGATGGGGCCGAGCTGAGCCAAGGAAAGCAGAGGAGATGCAGGGGGGGATTTTGGGGGGTTTTTGTGGCTATTCACCCCTGCATTTCTAACCAAGCACTTGACTTTTCTCTGCTTAGCAGCCGTGCTGGAGGGACTAGATGTGCCCAGCAGTTCCAAGAGGTCCTGGGGACCCTCTTGTAACCTGCTGCCACTGCTGCTCATCATTCCACCCATCCTTAGCTGGGACCTTTGCAATAGCACCGGGTCTCTCTTGCTCAGACCTAGTGCTGGATGCCTAAAGATGGTGATTTCACTGTTTATTCCGTTTTATTCTCCTCTGGCAGAGGCAGCATCTCTCTGAGCCCTCATATGGGGTTGTTTCCTCGCCTGGGAGCTGGAGCAGGGCACGGCTGTGCCCAGGCAGGAGGGAAGCTCTGGGTGTGTTTGCAGCAGGCACAGCTCATCCATGGATCCCTGGCTGTTCACAGGCAACCAGCTGCTTCATTTCACCCAGAGCTTCCTCCTGGCCATGCCCTCCCCTTGGCTTCGTGCCTGTGCTGCCTTCAAGCCCAGGGTGTCCGTGTCACCGCAGCGTGGTGGCACCTACCATGTTGAGTTGACCCCAGACTAACAGCTTTGCTGAGCATCCTCTCACCCTGCGCCCTGAACTCTTCTCATCAGCACCCATGGGTGCTGCAGAGCTTCCCCCAAGGGCTGAGCTTGTTGCTTTGAGTGTTTCAAGGCCATCAAAGGAAACATCTCCCACTTTCAGCTGGAGGAGCAGCAGCAGATGCTTCCTCAGCTCGTGTTTGCCAGCTTTGGTGTTAGCTCACTTGAGAAGCTACTTGGGTTCCCCCCCTCCGAGGCTTTTAAAGTCCCATCAAAGGCAGCTCCTCACTCTAGTCATTGCCAGGCTCTCGGATAGAGCCAGTAAAAGTAAGTGAAGGAGGCAGCAGCTCAGCATCCGTGTCGGGGGAGAAAGGCCATTAAGTAGCAGAATAAGTATTTATTGCTGTTGTACTAAAGGCACTCGGCAGCATAAAGAAAGCACTTATAGTTTCAGGGCATTAATTTCAGTGCTTGGGAGGTGTGGGTGGCATGAGGAGTAGCACAGTGAGACCCAGGTGGGCTTGTTGATAGATCTTGATGCTTCTCCATGTTGGTGGGTTTTTTTCTGCTCCCTCTTGCCTTTGCATCAGCTGTGTCCCAGGGAGGTGAAGGACCCTGCTTGCCTTGATCCTGGCTCAGTGTTTGCTGTGGGATGGGGACATCCATGTTATGAAGGGGATGGAGGAGCACAGATGCCTCCTTTCCACAGACATTGGGGCTTAGGGTCTCTAAGAGATGTGTGAGAATGTTCCCTCCAATACTCTAATAGGAAAAGAGAGATTAGTGTCTTAAATATGAGAGAGGTGTGCACATCTGGGAAGCTTATGATGATGTGATACCGTGCAGAACTTTTCTCCCAGTAGCTATAAATCCATCCCAGTTACTCTTTTCTCCTCCTGGTCAGGGGATGTTGGTGGTTTTGCAATGCCTACTTGCTGTTGGAAGGTTACCCTGTCACAGGCATTATGCTGGCCCTAAAGAGTTCAAAATAAACGTGTTAAAATGATACAAGTCCTGGAAACCAGCGGAGGTGACTTCATATTTGCATCCTCACCACATAATGTGGCCAAATCATGGGTTTAATGCTAAATAGTGCTGGGGTTAATAACCCTGCTTTAAAAAGAGCAGCCAAAGGCATGCAGTGTAATGGCAGCAGTGCTCAGAGCAGCACATCACAGCTAATGGGCTCCCTGACAACCAGAGGAGCTGCCGGAGCCCTGGAACATCCCGAGTTGTTGGAGCCCAGCTACAGGCTGTAAATCAGCTCATGGGAGTGAGGGATGTTTTACAGGAGCTGAGGAGCAGGTCCAGAAACTCCCTTTCCTTTCTCTTCCTCTTTTCTAATGTAATTTCTCATCCAGGATTGATGGCACTTGCTCCTGGAGAGCTGCTGGCATTGCTTGTGGCACCATGGGGAGCACAGGAGCCCCTTTGCTCCCTCTCTGCTTTTCTCCCTCCTGTTTGGAGATGACCATTGTGCATCAGACCAACATCTGCCCAGCTCCTCCTGCTCCCTGGGGATCTTTGGGCTTTCATGGCATTCGCAGGTGATGGTTTTGGAGTGGTACTTGCAGGTGGTATGGGTGCTCCCCCAGCCCTGTTGACCCTTTCCCCCTCTCGAAGCCTCAGGGATGGTGAGGGAGTTAAAGGCATCGAGCTTCACTCACCCCTTCACTATACAGAAGTATAACCCAGTGATAATCCAGTGCTTACCAATATGGATTTGTGAGGGTCCCCACAGCTGCCTTGTAGGGTAATAAGAACCCTGGTGCATGTTCCTCATGCTTTCTGAGAGGACTTTTTGGGTTTGCTGAAGATGCTTTCGCCTGGAAAGTGTATCCCTGACAATGGGCTCTTGTTAGAGGGTTTAACCTCATTATCTTGAGAGGTGTAATCGCTCCTCCCTGGAACATGGCAGTGACCATAATGCAGCCTGACACTGTGGCTAAGAGGTCTCGGGGACAATCTGTGTCAGATGTTCACTTGAGATTATTTTAACCCTTTGCTGCTTCCATGATTAAAGATTCCTTTAGAAAGGGAAGGAGCATGTACATCCAGCCCTCCTTGCTGGATTTCAGAAGCAAAATCCAGCTTGTGCCTGGTTTACTGTGTCCAGTTTGCAGACTGGCAGCCCAAACCAGCAGTCCAGCCCCTGTGAGATGTGTGGTCCCAGCATCCCTGGCCAGCAATCCACCAAACAACTGTTTGGGCTTTAGGATGCTATTTTCTACTTCCCTGAGAACCACACTTCATGCTGCACGCACATCTTGGAGGCCAAGGGAGCAGCAAAGCCAGAGGGGTGCTGGAAGCTGAGCAATTCTGCTCCCCACCTGCTCTGGCAAATAAGTCTTGGTTTATGTTTCTGGTTTCTCCATCTCCTGTGATTTGGTGGGTGCTCTAAAGCTCGTCTGCAGCTCCATAGCAATGCCCCAAGTTGCCAATATTTAAATAAATCCAAAAGGAGTGGCAGCCAAGGATCCGTGGAGCGGGTGTTTGTTGGAGGAGGGAAGAGGCTTTGCCATCGTGGAGCTCCCCATCTGTTGATGGTCCTTGTAGTGAAACACGGGGAGAGCCGCCTGCACACACCGTCAGGGGAGAGCTTCCCTGGCTTTGATTTAAAATCCTTATCAAATATATATCAGCTGAAATGCTCTCGGCTGGCACCTCTCCAGATGCTGCATGCCAGCAAACACCACGTGCTCCCGGAGCTTTGCCTTTCCCCCTGGCACGGGTGGGGATGGGGGTGAAGCTGTGGCAGCCCCGGGCAGTGGAGAGGAGCTGGGGGGGAAGCTGTTCAGGCAGGAGCTGGAAAGGCTCAAGCTGGTTGTCCAAATGGATTATTGTTAACTAGCCCTTGTCCTCGGCATCGAGCTGGGTGGGTGAGGTCCAGCTGAGAGGAGAGAGCCCTGGCTGTAGGAAATCCAAACGGATTTGATGCTATAACGGGGTTCTGCATATCCTTGGCATCCTATGGAAATAAATCACCACAGATTTCCTCCTGCCTGCCTGGGGCTGCTGCTCTCCATAGCCACGTACATCCATGCTGCTCTTGGATCTGTCAGGAGATGTCGATTTAAGGAATTCCCAGCAACATCAGTGGGATGCTGAAGTGGCAGCAGCCCTGGTGTCCGGGGAGAGGGCTGGAAAGCAGCTCTAGGTGTGATGTTTGCTGTGCTCGTTGCTATAAGATTTTGCAGATCTATGTGCCAGGCAATGGTACAGGCAGAGCACAAATAATTGATGCAGAGTGAGCAGGTTGTGGTTTGTGTTGGCTCTTGTGCTCAGGGCTTGGCTATGCTGGCTTTCCAGGGCTGGGCTAACAAGGTAGGGGTCACAGGAGAGGCATATGCAAAAGGAGGGAGCTGGAGACTGCTGGTGATGCTTTGGTTTGCAAATATCAGATCCTGGCTGTGCACAGCCCAGCCTGTGTCTGCAGCTGGGTGGAAAGCTCTGGGCAATGCCTCAGGTGGGCAGGGATGCTCTTCAGCAGGTGAAGAGCATCAAACATAAGCTGACCGACCACTGCCACATGGACCAGTGCAACAGAGGGAGAAAATACAGAGTTCTCCAGCACCACAAACTGGAGGCAAGTGGGTCAAGTCCTACTTGTTCTCATGGCTGCCTTTATTTTAGCAGCCTTGTCCCTGGTACTCTTCACATCAGTGTCTTTACTATTGGATGCCATTATCCAACTCAGAAATAATTTAACCAGCTTGTCTCTGGATTTGAGGTCAGGTTTCTATCTACATAGGGGCTGGGGATGTTTGACCTGAGGATTTCTTTTACCCTTTAGGGGTAAGCTGTGTAATTTCAGGCTCTGAAACCACTTCCCACCTCAGAAGGGTACGTGCCACGGGGGCAAAGTCTTTGCTCAGCCTTATTGCTGCTGTGCAGAGCTCCTGCTTTGCTTAGGAGCAAATATGGGTTTGTTGAGGGACCACACGTCCTTGCTGGGCTGGGCTCATGCTGTTGAGCCTGGTTTAGCCCCGGGCTCTGCTCACCCATGGAGTGCAGGGAGCTGGGGGGGTTTCTCCAACCAAAGTGTTCTCCAGCCCAGCTGGCTCTGTTTGTTTTTCCAAACAAGCAGAGAGTTTGTTTGAGAGTTTTCTGGATGCACAGAGATCCCATCAGCAATAAACAATGCTGCAGGATATAGGAGAGCTGTAAGCATCATCATTTATTTTTTTTGTTTTGCTTTAGTTTATTTTGAGATCTGTAATTCCTGAAAGAAAGCGTTGGTAATAAGGAAGAAGAAAAAGTGGTGGATTTTACTTTCAGTGGTGCTCAGTGACAGGGCAAGGGGCAAAGGGCCTGAACATGAGAAAAAACTTGTAATATGAGGGTATCAGAGCCTGGCCCAGGCTGCCCAGAGAGGTTGTGGGGTCTCCTTCTCTGGAGAGATTCCAAACCCACCTGGACACCATCCTGGGCACCCTGCTCTGGGTGAGCTGCTGGAGCAGGAGGGTTGGATGGGATGATCTCCAGAGGTCCCTTCCACCCCCCACCATGCTGGGATTCTGTGGTTCTTTTCTTTTTTTTTCCTGTCCCCCATGAAGTGCAGAACTTGGTGCCTTTTTAAATCAGAGTCTCCATGAGCCCTCTGATGCTCAGCCCCTGAAGTCCCATGCACAGCCCTTGTGCTCCATTTCTGGTGGAGCTGATTCACAGCAGTGATCCCATCACGTGCAGGGTGCTCCTTGGTAAATGATCAGCTGGGTGGCTGGGTCTAAAAATACAAGGCAAAGCTGGAACGTCAGGAATGTGAAGGGCATCCCTCACCTTCCCCAGTGAAACCACCAGGAATTTCCTACTGAAACCACCAGAAAATTCCCACTCACCTTTTGCAGGTCGACTATAGAAAAAAAAAAAATCTATCTGCAGATCAGCTGCACTTCATACCTTTATAGCTCCATTTCTGGCATCTCCTTGTCAGCAGGATGTTATATATAGCTTTTATGGGAATGTTTGCATGCTGAATGCAGCTTTCTTGGAGGAAATTACATTGAGAAATGGGGGAAGAAGTAATTAATAATAATGACCTGAATAAACCCCTGTTGTTTAAGCTCATAGCCCCCTTCTCCCAGGAGACAAATGCACAGATAAAAGTCTGGTTTCCCAAACAACGTGTTCAAATGGCTTCATTGACCCTCTTGTGTCTGGATTCTTTCCTTTGGGATGTCACTGCCCTGGGATGGAGCTGGGACACCCCCACAGTGCTACCCCATTGACTGATCCAGGGCAGTGGCACTGGGATGTGATGCTGGTTTGGTTCTTGCAGCCTTTTTGAGTGTGGTTCAAGGCACCAGCACATTTCAAAGCTGTTGCTCTTCCAGGATGCAGCAGCCTCAGCTCCACCAGCTTCCCAGTGTTGAGCAGTGGGTTAGTTTTAAGAGGAGAAAAGCAAAAGATCTGAGCTTATAAGATAATCAGCATAAATGTGAAAGGAACTGATACCCCACAGCAAGAAATCTTTTTTTGGTGATACCATCTGCCTTGGGGAACACACAACCTGCATTTCCAGGCTGCCATAAAAGAAAGGGGAGGCAGAAATACCCAGTGAGCTGTAACTCTGCTTACTTGTATTGGGTGAATTAATATGTCCTTGTATTTCAGAAGCAAGAAAAAGCCCCAGATGAGATCAGAGCCCTTGTGCCAAGGGCTGCGTGGGTGCATAGCAGGGATCCTGCCCAGCCTCATGGAAAAAGATAGCCAGGAGTGGCAGGAAATATTGCTGGGTCTCTCTGCAATCAAGAAGCTGCTTTGCAGGGAAATTGAGACACAGTTTAGCAAACACTTAAGGACCGACTTGCTTTGAAGAATGTTGTTTAATCCTGTTGAAATTGAGAGGATTATTTCTCCTTAAACGCATGCTTAAGCACTTCCCTGGCTGGGGGCTGGTAAGAGGAGCTGGGCTTGCACTTGGCTTTTCTTGCTGTTGGAAAAACACTCCCTGATATTGGGACAGTTGCTATTCAGGCTTATTTTGGGAGATGCCAAGTTTCCTGGAGGTTCTTTGTACCTGATCCCTCCAAGTGGGTCGCTTTGCTGACGTACCTGAGCGTGGATTCGGGAGCCTGGGCGTGGGCAAACGTGTCTGTGTGTGCTGGAACCAGGTCCTGGGCTTTGATGTGCCAGGATATGTTGAGTGCTTGGGGCTTTTCAGAAAAGAACAAAGCGAAAATTGTTGGTGCAGAGAACAAGGTGCTTTTGCTCTTAAATTTCCCTGAAAGTCAAACCCTGCGGTGTAACTGTCTGATTCACAAACGGATTTTTTTTTGGTGTGTTTTAGAAGTCTAATAATAGAGCACAGAACAGACTCATTCAATCAGTCTAGGACTTCCCTTGGACTATTTTAAGCCTCCTGGAGAGGGGCTGGGGGTGCCAGTGGGGTTCTCCAGCCTCAGTGCCCAGTTTGGGCTGGGTGTTGGGGCAGGTACCACAGTGATGCTCAATGTCCTGGCTCTGCCTTCACGAGCCCTGGGGCTTTTCATGGGTGTTAAGGAACTCCCACCTCCCCTCCCAAACTGGGGAGGATTTTGGAGGTGGGAAATCTGCAGCACAGGGAGATTTAATAAGTTGCCCGGGGAGGTATTTTAAGCTGCTGACAATCTGGGGAGTAAGACTTGATTTCTTTGACTCCGGGTTATGTTCTAACCTGCTTTCTCCTATTGCTGCTTTATGTTGTTGCTAAAGGCAAATCCAACTTTATTTAGATGTTCAGATTGAGATGACAGCGTGCTGGAGGGAGATGGAGCTGGCAGGCAGGGCTGTCTTCTCCTTCCAAGGGGGCTCAGCCCTTTTGGGTTTCTCTGGAGCAGGTTTGCTCATTGAAGCCACGTCTTTCCTTGATGCTTCTCAAAGCCAGAGCAAACGAGAGACCAGCCAGAGGTGGGGGTGTAGATGGACTGGGAGAGCCAGGCTTGCTTCACACTGGAGGTGGGAATCCCAGTAGCTGGCACTGGGATCTTGCAGCTCGCTGGCAGGAGAGTGTGTTGCTTAGAGCATCTTTTCCAGGAGCAACCAACCTTTCTCCATGTTAGATGATGGTAAAATGAGGAACTTCACTGCACTTTATGCTCATGGCACTGAATTTCTGCTTGACAAAGTTAACAGTTTCTCTTTTAGTTGCGCAGTAATGTGATCAGTGGCTCCAGGGCATCCCTGTAAAACCAGGCGTGGTGATCTGGTAGTTATCCAGAGTGAGAAATAGGCCAAAATATGCTCATGATAAAGTACCAAAAGTAATGCTTTGTCTCATGAAAAAAGTCCTTTATCCATGTCCTCTGCTTAGGAGGGAATGTCAGGGGCAGCATCTTAAAAAAACCCCATGGAGGATGCTTTGGTGAAGCTCTTTTTTGCTAGAAGCATTGAATGAGAGGAAAACTCCCTCTTGCTCTGAAGCTCCTTCCTGTGTTGAACTCCTACTGGTGACTTTTGAAACCAGGGAGAAACTTGGCCAAGTTGTGACATTCACAGGGTCTCGTGGCCTTGTTGAATAATTCAGCATCTCTGTTCTCCATGTGGAGGTCAACTGCTAAATGCCAAACTTGGGCAGCTCCCTTGTTGCTGCCCAGCTTTGGGTCCACGTGTGGGGCACCAGTGGTCAATAGCTGGGCTGGAATTCATGGCAATGGTGAAAGAAAATAAAAGAATTAGGGGGATGAAGGTTGTAAGAGTGTGGAGGGGGGTTTAGAGGAGGAGGAGGTTCCAGGGCAATCTTGGGGAGCCATGTGTGTGCATCCCCCAAAACCAGCCTGGTGCTTCACATGCCTCTTGCAGCAGGAAGGATTTGCACATGGATCCATGATGAAACTCTGGGATAATATCATGGGAGGGAGGGAGGCTTCAAGGACCAAGAGCAGTCCCAGGAGAGAAGTTGAGCACTTATTTAGGGCTTGTGCTCCCTGGGTGATGGATGTGAAGGAGGCTCAGCAAGGCAGGGAGCATCCCTTGGTCAGGTTTGTGTGCCTGGGGCTGAGATGGGGGCCCTGGACAACAGGGACTGCTCAAAAAGTCCTTTATCTGTGTCCTGGACAGAGGCATCTCCATTCATTCCAGTGGATGGGAAACCAGTCCAAAAATAATAGGTTTGGTGTTTTTTTAATCTAGCTTTGAAATGATTAACATGAGCAGGAGTAAAACATGTTTTATATCTAGAATGGACTAAAACTCTTCTTTGTCTTCATTGAAATCTCTGTGTAGCAGTTAAAGCTTCCATCCAAAATGGGAGTTTTCAGAGAAAGCTGTTCCTGGTTGGGATGCTGATGGAAATACTTGGGTGCTGAATCACTTCTGGCTGTTTTCTGCCAGCAAAGGGTGATGGTTCCCACTCACCTCTGACAAAATGATGATGCATCTTTACTGAAATGCAAGAAGTCAAAGGCATTCAGTCTTGGCAAGTTTGCCTCCCTAAGATCATTTTGTGTAGGGAAACATGAAAGGAGTCATAAACCTTTCGTAATAAAGTATGAGGGTTTTTTCAATGGTTCTGAGTGCTGCAGAAACCCATCAGGGCAGTTTGGGATGGTAGCAGCAGCAGGATGGAGTCTCCTCAGAGGATGCTGTTGAATGGATGTCTCCAGAGCTGAGGGTTAATACTCAGTGGTAAAAGCAAAACCAGTGTTTCCAGTAATGATGATGTACTGGCATTAATGGGGGGGACTGGAGGGTGTCCATTTCAGTGGATGTTCAGGTCCAAACACCTCAAGCTCCCACCAAACCTTCCTCTGTCTCCAGTAAACCCACCAGCATCTTTTTCTTTCATTTCCAGGTGATCTCTGCAGTATCCAGACTCTCCTTCCACAGTATTGCTCAAACCAAAGGAATTAGGTAAGATCCTTTCAATAATATGGTTTAAATAATGTTTTTCTCTCTCTCCCTATCCATATTCCTGGTATTGAATCACATCAGACTTTAGAAGCTACAGATATTAATGAGACATCAAGGATGCTTTGGGATGTAGGCTGGGTACTTGTAAAAGCACCTTAGCAGCTGCTCAGGAGTAGTTCACAAATAAAAGAAGTGAGAATCCCATGAGCTGTGTGTAATGGGCTGCTGGGGAGGGCTGGGGGTGGGTTTTAGTGTCTCTTACTGGACATTTAGTTCAAGTCCCCTCCCCAGGGGCTGTGCAGCTGAGGACTGGGATCCTAGTGGTGCCCAGCCCAGAGCTGTGGTGTCACCCCCTGTCCCCCCCATCACCCACCTCCTTCTCCAGTGCCCAGGAGCTCTTTCAGGCACTAACAGCTGGGAAATTTCTTCCTGGCTTTGATGAAGGCAAGTCCCTGGAGGGGTTTCCAAGCCGTGGAGATGTGGTGCTGAGGGACATGGGTTAGTGGTGCCCTGGCAGTGCTGGGGGAACGGTTGGACTTGATGATCTGAAAGGTCTTTTCCAGCCTAAATGATTCTATGAGTGCTGAGTGGGTGATGAGGGTCAGTGTGTAACCACCCAGCTGCTGGGGCTGCTCCTCCTCTGCTCGTTGAAGGAGCAATGGAGAAGGGATTAAACCCAGCAGCCAGCCCTGCTAAGCAGAGCTGTTATCCTGATCTTTGCTCAATTCCCTGCAAAATGGGTTTGCAATTGCTTTTCTTGTTGGTGTGCATTATTAATCTGGCAGCAGCATCTCATTAGGACCACAGATGCAACTGGGAAAAGCTCTCAGCCTAAAGTACCTTTCCTTCATTTTAGGAGGATTCTTTGGGTTGTGGTTTTTCCCCTAGCTAAGAAACATTTGGTTTTCTCCACAGAATGTGTCTTGCTGCTATTCTGGTCAGGGAGTAACATGTTGTTGGTCTGTGGCTGCAGCCACAGCCAGGGTGTGGGGACATGGGCTGGAGGGGGCTCCTGCTCCACCCTACCCCCCTATTTCTACTGCTTGAACTTGTATTTTCACTGCCTTAACTGCACTGATATTGCTGGAGAGGGGAGGGGAGAAGCTTTTTATGTATAAAACAAGCTCAGAGCCTTCCCATCTGCTAAGCACAAACCTGCCAGATACCACCAGGGCTGGGGGGAGATTCTGGGGGTGGAGGTTGGAGGAATAAAGACGTGCTGTAAGTTAAGGACTATTTATTATTAAGGGGAGCCCTGAGCTGTGGAGGAGCCTGCAGTGATTATTATTTTAAGGGAAAAGAGCATCCAAGAAGTTTGGAGGCAAGGAGCAATGGGGGAATTCGTGCACAGGGCTGGGTTTAAGCTGGGACAAGGCTGGAGGAGGCTGTGATGTGTCACCCCTGGCAAAGCCCCTCCCTCACTGGTGTCACTTCAGAGGCTGAATGAGCTGCCTGTTCTCTGGGAAGGCTTTGGCTGAATCCCTGGTGTTCCTGTTGAGGTCTCCCACTGCCAGGGATGGGTTGGGCGAGAGCAGGGAGCCAGGAGGGCTTTGCTATTCTGGTGGATGTGTGGCTTTTCCTCAGTCATTTTACAACCAACATTTACAGTTCCCACTAAAATCCCTTATCTGGGGAGCCTTTGGCACCATAATGACACAAGAATAGCACCGAGCTTAGTGGCTCTTTGCTTCTAACTCTGTTTTCCTGCACATTAACCCTGCTCCTCCTCCCCAGTGCCAGCTCTGCAAGAACAGACAGTGCTGTCACTCTGTTAGCTGGGAAATACCCCCCTGGGACTGTCCCTTCCCATCCTCACTGTCCCCTGCAGCAGAGCCCTCGCTCTGCCCATTGCTGCACATTTTTTCCCTTTTAATTAGGTGCTTTCTTGCTACACCACCACAAAAGCCTCGATGACAGAAACTAATCTCAGATGAATTAATTTAATCAGAGGGAACCAGCAGCAACTCTGGCTGCCCAAAGGGACTGGCCATGTTGGCCACTTAACTCACTAATTGGGGGGGTCCCACTGATGTTTGGGGTCCTTGCCCTTTCCTCCCCCAGTGAAGCCCCATCCCTGGACATTTGGAAGGCCAGGTTGGCTGGGGCTGTAGGCAACTGATGTAGTGGGAGGTGTCCCTGCCCATGGCAGGGGGGTTGGAAGGGGATGATCTTTAAGGTCCCTTCCAACCCTGACAATTCTATGATTCTATGCTGTGAAATAAAAGGGAAGAATCTTATTGGCCTAGGCATGGTAAATACAGCATGGTTGGGATGGGACATGCATGGTCTTCAGCCCCATAGCATGAAGGTGGCTCAGTGCCAGCCCCTATTTTGGGGTCTAAGAATCAGGATCAGGCAAATTAAGAATGAAATAAATCCTCAAGCCTATTACTCGCCCTTACATAAGTTTCATGGCATGTGGGGCAGAAAAATAAAAATCAATCTCGTGTGCTATCCAGTGAAGGAAAAAAAAAAAGTCGTCGTCTTGTCTAATAATTTCTGGATACATGAACCTTGCCAGAGAGAGGCTGTTTCAGAGAGTAAATCAGATAGCTATCAGGATGGCTCTGTTGAGATGACAGAGTGTTTCGGCCAAGAAACAAGCTACAAGCAGCAAAACATGGCAAGAAATGATTCTAGTGTCTGTCTAGCTGCTGAGGCTTCATCTGCACAGCTCCAACTCCAGCCCAAGCTGCTCCTGTCCTCCCCCAGCTCTGCTCTACTCCCAGTTGCAGGTCTCAGGAGTCCTGCAGAAAATAGTCACCCTCCAGCATGGTGCACTTCTGACTTACCTCCTGGCAGGTGATGGTTTCTGGTGATGGCAAAAATAGATTTATTTCTTGCATGAAGCTGGTTGTGTGAAGTGAAGAAGTGTGTGGTTGGAAGGACCATGGCTGGAGTCCTTCAAGGTCAGGCTTGATGGGGCTCTGAGCAGCCTGCCCTAGGTAGAGATGTCCCTGCTGGTGTAGGGAGGTTGGACCAGGTGACCTCTAGAGGTCCCTTCCAGCCTAAAACATTCTATGATTCTATGACCACTGTGTTGGGTTATTTTTTGGGTGGTGCCTTGTGATAACAAGTCCCTTATCAGGAGGGTCCCTTATAGGACAAGTCCCTTCTAGGAGGCACCAATAAGCCTCCTAGAAAAAGGCACATTTTCTACCTTTAAGGGATTTCTAGGAAAGATGGCTGTGGGTAAAGACACAGACTGGAAGAAAAGTGGATGCACAAAACTCCAGGTGCAGCCCTGGGCAAATCTCTGTGTTTTCTGTGTCTGATTTTCCCCTCTCCAAAGTGTGGAGGTGAGAAATGCCTTTGCTCACCAGGTTTGTTGGAGCCAGAGCTGTTCTTTGGGCTGGTTTGGGAGCACAGGCTCTGCTGTAATGGGATCATCCCCTTTTCCTGTGGTTTCCATCCGTGTGTGGTTTTCCAGGGCTGTACGTGGGGACAAAGACAAGGTCCTCATTGTGTAGCCTTACCCATCAGCTAAGGAGAGGGGATTTAAAAGAGATTTTTATTGTTTCTCCTCCTTCCCTCCATCTGAAGGGCTGTCAGCAGCCCCAGTGAGGAGTTACCTCCGTGCTCCTTGCCCATCCCTGGCTGTCTCTGAACAAGGAGCCTTTATTTTACAGCCAGGACTTTTCCACTGCAGCCCATGGAGTCCATTACCCCATTTCTCATGGTGCCTGGCACCGAGAGCTTCCAAGTCAGGTGGGAGGATCCTGCAGCAGAAGCAGCCTGGTCACACAGGAGCTCCAGAACAGTTTTCATTCCCTTTCCAAACTTTCCTCTCTGGAGGACAACAGGATTTCTTGTTGCAGATGCCAATAAACCAGGATTTTAAATTTTTAAATTTTTTTCCTTCAGACTTTCCTGGCTGTTCTCCACGTGCCCATGGTACATCCCGGTGTCCCCTGGGCTCCAGCCATCGTGCACCTCCTGAGCCAGCTCCACCAGCTGAATGTGAGCTGGGAGCAGAGGGGGGCATCTGTTTTTTCATCTCCCTGAGATAGATGTTTTTGCTGGAAGCAGAGTTTTGCAAGCAAAGCAGGAGGTTAAGGAATATTGGCTCGTGCTGCCTGCATGCATTTTGAATGTGTGCACAGTGAAGCCATCTGAAAAGGGGCAGGAGTTAGCATGTTCAGATGCCTTTTCCTGAGGCCCTTAATCTAAGCAAATCCTTTCTATATGAACTGAACCTCTAAGTGACTCCCTTCAGAAGGCAGGGCAGTTAATAAGATAGATTTAAAAACATTTGCAAATGGGGAGGAGGGAGGAATCCTCCTGTCAAGAGGAGCAGCAGAGGTGCTTTGGTTGGATGATGGAGGGAAGGAGAAGGAGCTGGTTGTGCTTTCCCCATCCTGGGGGACAAGGCAGGACCCCCTGGGGTCAGTGGCACAGGTACCCTGGGGGCAGCTGGTTGGAAGAATAAGTGATACTGGTTGTACCTCCAGGCAAGCACAGCTGAGGTTTACCTTGCATTTTAACAAATAATTAAACACAAGCCAAAATGCTGATTTTCTTGGCATTTCACCTCTGCACGTGACATGCCCTGAGGTGACAGATGATTCAGTGGCTGTCAGGGACAAGCCCTTGGCTGGGAGCTGCCTGTGGCTGCAGGGCAGGTTGGATCAAGAGAGGTGTGGTGGGTGCTTAGGATGCCTGCAAGTCCCTTACATTAGGAGCTGGGATTTGCTGGTTTGCTCACAGGAGGCTGGGGATGCTGGAAATCCTCCTGGTTCTCCAGGGTAGGGGCTGGCACCAGTCCTGAAGCTTTCCCAAAGCCCTGGGTGCCCTCCACCCCCAAGTAGATCCAATGCCAAGGAGTGTCCCCAACACCCTGTTGAGTGCAGACCCCATCCAGGACATCATGTCTCCAGTTTGCCCATCTCTACAATACAGATGGTGAAGCTGGGAGAGGAGAAACTCAACACTGGGGTTAGCCCAGGTTGGAGCTGCCTCTGGTCAAGTTCAAGGCAGCTAAATGAGCTGTACCAGCATCCTCCCATCAGTGGGGATTGGAGCCAGGGGAGACTTCTCCACCACCCTGCTCTGCCTGCAAACCCCGAGCCCTGCTGGCAAGGTTTGGTGTCTCTCAGCTTTGCCCAGGTAAACTTCTAAATCAGGCTGATGTGCTCAAGATGAGGTTTGCAGCGTTATCAGCCCTGGAGTTTATGGACTTAACAGCTTGCCAATAATATCAGGATGTGTGTGTGGGTGAAAGGGAGGAGGGATGGGGAGGGAGAGTCACAAGATCACGGGGCTGTGATGTTAGGGTGCTGAGTGAGCAGCATTCCCAGCACACAGGAGAGGGAATGGGGGCAAATGGAGCTGGATCTGATGGGCAGCAGAGCCCCTGCCCTGCAAAATGTGTGTCTCTGCTCCCAGTGTGTGTCGTTCACTGGTCAGGTGTGTTTGACCTGGAAACTCCTCAGAGCTTCATCCACCAGTTCAGAATTAATTTTGCCCAGATTTCATGAATTTAGCCCATTTTCCTGCCAGAGCCCCACTAGGGTGTGGGGGTACCCTTATGTTTGCAGTGGGGGTGACCTCGTAAAGGAGACTTGGTGGTCCTGACAGCAAAACCCACTTCTTGCAAAAGATGAGGTGGCAGAAGCCCTGATCAGGGAGACGTTCCTGGAGGAGAGAAGGGAGATGAGGGGAAATCTTTAATGGGATTTGCAAAGATTCTCCAATGATGGAGGCTTCATACTGATCATAATTGGTCTCTGGTCCCCCTGCTCCTGGGGGTGGTAGCTCAGCACAAGAGGTGGATGTGACCATGTGTGAAAGCAGCAAGCAATTAAAGTCACTAATGGTTAAGTCAGAGTGTCTTCTGAAGAGGTAGTTATGGGACCTCTTCTCCTATAAGATTGGTTTTACAAGGACTGTTTTATGCACTCTCTGAGGTTGCACTCTGCCTGTTTTACTTTTTCTACTGCTGTTGTGTGTCCATTGTACGCACTGTAAATGTTGCTATAAAATGGATATTTAGGGCTGTGGAAGGGATCAGAGGCTGGAAACACGCACGGTTGCTGTGCAGCACGCTCCTGTGCTCCAGGGAGCCTGGGACTGGCACCAGTCCTGGGGCTGGCCACCAGTCCTGGCCAGCACAAGTCCACAGAGGTTCAGCCACAGACCTCACAAGTGGGGGGGTCGAGTGGAGATGGTTTCCTGTGATGTGGGCAGACCTTCAGCAGTGACCATAGAGCTTCTTCCTTTGTCAAGAAGTAGGATCCTTGGCTAAAGGCAGTTCCTTTCCAGCTAAAAACCTTTGTAAGACGTTTGTTTTGGCAAGTGTGTGTCCTCACAGACGTGCTCCTAAGAGAGTCTGAAGAATATCATTGACGTGTCTTCCTGTGCGGCTGCTTTGTAGGCTTGGGAGATGCTGAGGTCACCCCGTAAGCATCTGCTAATAAAAGCAAAGACAACTGCTCTCGCCCCTTCCCCACCAGCAGCTTTGCATAATGAAGATGCTGTTCTGATGTGCACAGCTCTGCTTAAGAGTCCCATGTGGGGCTTGCTGGGTTTTGGGGTGCACTTGCCTTGTCCTTGCTCATCGACTGGTGCTTCCTCAGGGCTCCCCCTTGTGTCGCTGGCCACTCTCACACCATCTCACCTTTGAGTTCAACAAGGCAGAAACAGCTTTTTCTCCTGCAAAGGTGCTGGAAGGGTCTCTCTGAAATGCAGTCCTTGCCTCAAGCATGGAGAATGGCTTCAGGCTTGGCTGGTCCAAAACGGGGAGCTCCTGGAGATGGGGGACAGGAGAGGGCTCAGAGCTGGAGGCAGCACCATGGGCTGTGCCTGGAGAGGGGACAAACCCCACCATAGAGGGGGAAGGACGTGTCTTTTTATGCCCTGTGGACCACAGAACGTGGTGCTCAGCCCAGGTGGTCTGTCTAGGTCTGGTTTACGTTGCACAGTAAGATCCTACATGGCTGGGACACGCTGGTGGTGCTGGGGTGCAAGCAACCAGTGGTGCTGGCACTGCTCTGGGACCCAGCACAAATGTGTATTTTAGGTAGTTATTTGTTGTTATTGGCACATTCATAGGGCTGCAGCTGCTCAGGTACAGCAGAGAAGCTGCTGCTCAGACTATTAAAAGATTTCCTCATGTTGCTTTGCTCCAGGGAGACCTTATTGCAGCCTCCCAGGACCTAAAGGGACTTATAAGAAAGATGGGGACAGACATTTTAGCAGGACCTGGTTGTGACAGGACAAGGGGTGATGGTTCAAACTAGAAGAGGGGAGATTTAGAGTAGATATAAGGAAGAAATTTTTGATGCTGAGGGTGGTAAGACCCTGGACCAGGTTTCCCAGAGAGGTGGTTGATGCCCCATCCCTGGAACCATTGCAGGTGAGGTTGGCTGGGGCTCTGAGCAACCTGCTCTAGTTGCAGCATATGAGGTGCAAGAGCATCCTTCCTCCTCCTCAACTGCTGCTCCACACATTCCTTGTGGAACCAGGGCCATGGAGGCATCCCACCACAAGGATGCTGCCAATGTCCCTGCTCACTACACTTCCCATTGATGTTCAGCCACAGGGTTTTCAAATATTGCTTTTTTTCCTTTGTGGGAGACCTCAGTTCAATCATTTCCTAGTGGTTGGTTGTGCTGTTGCTCAGAGGGTTTGCGGTGGTTTTTTTTTCCTTTCTTGTTGAGAAAGATGTTTCTGGATTCCCCTTTTGATTTTATCCATCTGTTCTCATCAACGTGGAGCTGAAGTGAGGAGAAAATCATCCTGCTTCCTTGAGCCAGGCACTGGTGCATGAGGATTTTTTTAAAATGTGATAATGTGTTGAAACATGAAATTATCCGAGCTGTTATTTTCTTGTCTCCTGGTCTCCAGAAACACTCGGCTCAGATTTGAGCTAAAGATAAAGCTGGGTGTGCAGCTCACCCTTGGGCACTTGTGCTAAACTCTCCTGCAAAATCGTCATCTCTGTGTTATCTGCTGATGCCTCTTTGCTGCTTCCCCACTGCCTTGCTATCAGAATTAATCTTGTGAGAATTTTTGCAAGTTCCAGACCGCAAATAAGAGCAAATCATAATTATTTTTTTTTTTTCAGAGGACGTGTCTAGAATTTGGCAGAGCACGAGGTGCTTCTTTCCAGAGATGAGTAATGTAACACAATAGTATGATTTTAATTAAATTCAGCAGTTTTTGGTATGCTCCAATGTGTCTTGTTCTGCAGGGGAGAGAATTGATTCTGTTCTGCTCTAAAAAAATGGCTCTTGAGCATTCAGAGTGTGGTTTTCATCCATCTCGTAGCACTTCACCAAGATCATTCCCTGATACTGTTCCCTTTTCACAGATGGGAACCAAATCGTGGAGGTGCTGCCCAGGTCAAGAGCAGGGCTGGAGAAGCAGCTCCAGGTCACCTCTTTGCTCATCCCTGGTCAGCTCACAGCCACCTCTTGGTGTATCAGTAAATTAAATGCGGCTTTAATCTGTCTAATCCCACCCAAGCCGATGAGAAATGTGTTTCTGGGTGCGTGTCAATGTCCTGCAAAACCACATGGGTTTCTTTGGATGGCTCCAGGGGTGTTCTGCTCATGATGATGGACCCAGGGGACCTGCTGCAGCTCCAAGGTGCCAGAACTGGTGGGTAATGGGGGACCCATGGTCATGGGGATGAGGTGATCCCCTATTTGGGAAGTGACTTGCCATCCTAGAGAAAAAGAGGAGGAAAAAAGAACAGGGGAAGGTTGGAGCTATCAAAATGACCTGCAATGAACAGCCAAGGACTGAGCACTTGCCCTGGGGGAATATATTTTGGGATTGAAGCAGCATTAAATAAACCTCAGCAGTGGGACAGATGGACTCGTCTGGACGCACAGGAGCTGGAGCTGGCTGCTAACCCCCCACTCAGATTTGCATGGAAAACAAGCCTGAAGTCCCAAATCCTGGAGAAATCTCAGCCTCCTGTGGGGGTTCTTTGCTTTGTCATCATGCTGGCTGCAAAACGGGGGTTCTGGAGGATCTGGACACCCAGCCATGGGTTTATGAGTTGCTGCGAGGTGTAATTACAGTTTGTAGATCCCACCCCATGGAAGTGTTTTTCTGCCAGATCCTGAGCCAGGAAGACTCAGCACAGCCCCGTCCATCCCAGCGGAGATGTAGAAGCTCCTTTGCAGCAGCTTGAGGCTCTGGTCTTTTCCATTTAGGAAGAAATCCCTGGCAGAAGGGGCAGCAGATGGGAGCAGCTCAGGTTTCACGGGTCTCACATGCTCCACCTGCTTCTTAAAACACTCAAGTGTGATCGCTGGACTCAGGAGGATGAGGGGAGGTGATCATGATGGTGTGGGGAGGCTGGAGTCCTGCTCATGGTGAGGGATGAGCCATCTCCTTCAGCACAACTCATGAAAACCTTCTTGCAGCTCTGCCCCACAGACGATCTTCACTGAGACCAGCCTTGGATGGGAACAGCTCCTTGGGATGGAGGGCAGCAAGTGGGACACATTTCCACCCTGCTTGCTTCTCAGCAGGATTTCTGTCCCCAGGGCTGGGGTTTGACCCCAAGAAATCAGGATGGCGACAGGGAAACTAGAAAACAACTCATGCCAGATCCTCCCTGCTCTGTCACGCATGGATTTGAGGCTACGATGGTACCATATAAAATTATCAGACTAAAGCTGCCCCATCCCTGACCCTCTGTATTCTCTGTGATGGTACCATAGAGGTGAAGAGCTGGCCTCAGTTACCAGGACAATGCACCCAGATGCTGAAATACATTCATAAATAAATAAATCTTTCTACTTATTGCTGTTAGAATTGCAGCCTACCTGGCTTTTCACACTAAATAATTCAGAGGAGAGCACTGCCATGGAGCTGACAAGAGGAGTTGTGCAGGGGTGGCTGCTGAGGAGCTGGTGTGGGATGGACCATGAGTGACCACTGAGAGTGATGTTGCATTAGGTGCCTTGTGAAATATTAATTGATTATCTGGCCTTTCCTTGGCAGAGCACGTTGTGTTTGCAGGGTGCTGGGTGCTGTGCATGTGCAACCCAGAAAGTAGCCAGAATGTTTTGTAAGATCAAGGGGGTGTTTTGCATCACGTGTCAAGAGCCATCATCTGCTCCGAGTCTTGTCCTCCAGGGGAGAAGCTCATTCTAAACTCCCTAACAAATTACTTGGGTCTTTCCTTCTCTTTTGGGCTCTAAAACAAACATGTCAGATCGATCCTGCTTTCATTGCCTACTTTGATCTCTGGCAGCACTGTGGTTGAGTGCTTGGGGTTTGTCTGTGAAGAAGTCTACTCTGGGAGGTTTATTATCTCTGAGAGCCTGTTCCAGGGGTGTTTGATGTTGCTTTCACTCTTCATCTGAGAGGGGATCGGGTTTGCTGCAGCCCAGCACGGGCTGGGGTGGATAAGTGGCTCAGCAGGTGGCTTTTCATGATGCTGGAGTGAAGAACAAAGTCTAGCACTTATCTAGTGATATTAAATAAGAGACGTTTTCAAATGAATTTAAATGAATTGGGATTTGCAACCTGTTTGGGTTCAGTGGGCTCAGAATACTTTACTCATTGCTGTTGAGCATTCCCAGCTATGACGTTTAATGCTGTAAGGATTTCCCAGGGAATCAGTAGCTTTTAGACCCTTTGAATTCCAATGTTTCTGCTCTTTTTTTAAAAAAAAAGACGTTCAAGCTGGTCTCAAACAGCACGGTTGCTCTTGAGGAGCTCCTGGCTGGAGGACATGCAGCATCATGGCCCAGTCAGATGGAGAAGCTTCTCCTTGCATGGGTGAGGCCAAGCTAATAATCTGCATGGAGGTGTCTAAGTGCAAATCCTGTTGATGGGCCAGGGCTGGGGTGGGCAGGTCACCCCATGTCTCCTGCCAGCACCTCCTTGACCCCAGTGCTGGTGCAAGTCTAGGTAGAAAGGAGTTTAATATGGTTTTCTCTAGCTGGCTGCTGGAGGTTCATCCTCATCAGATTAATTTTTCCTGTATTCAGTGAAGAAAAATAATGTAAATGGATGTATAAGGGAACTTAAGGCAAAAGTAGGGAGATATTTTAAATAGCAGCCATAATTATAAGGCTAAATTAAATGACATTATTGCACATGGAGCTTTTAGGGAAGAGCAAGGACCAGTGGGTAAGAGCTGCCCAGAGCCCCGGGTGCCTTGTGCTGCAGTCTAGGGGCTCTCACCTTGTTTGGGAGAAAGGGAGAGGAGCCATGGGGAGATGGCAGCTCTGATCCCACCACGGAGACCTGGGGACACCGGGAGTTCCTCTAGAGCCACTTGCTGGGGAGAGAGGCACGAACAAAGGGCAAACCCAAAGCTTTCCCCAAAAAGCTGTCCTTCAGCTCCAGGTTTCAGATGGTCCATTTATTAATCCTCTCCTCGGCGTGACTTTCCTTCTAATTGCATTCTCTGCATCTTTAGCCATTATCTGCTATTGGGGAGATACAGGTTATTAATTCCTCCCCTGCCCTGACTTTCACTCCGGTGCTTTGTCCACGGCCAAGGTGAAGCTGGGAGGGCTGAGGAGCTGCCATTTCCATGATGCTTTCATTAGAAATGACTTTTCTCTCTTTGCTGTTCCCTGGTCTTACGTGGGGGGGGTTTATCTCAGGACCTGATTACACCCCAAGCCCAGATTTATGGCTGGAAATGCATGCTGTGATTTTAATACTGTTCATGGCTCTTCTTTCTTTCTGGCATGGTGAGAACTGGAGAAGGAAATAGTCTGAGATTAAGAGCAGAAGATGCATGTGAAAGAAAGGAGGTTGTGCCTTGCAGATGGTTTTTTAAATTATTATTATTATTATTATTTTAATAAGTGGTGTTTAAAGAGAGGTCACCTCTGATTTCTTTCTTGCTGGAGCTGTGTGAGATGGTGTGGCCCTGCAGAAGAAGCTCTGTATCCCCTTGCTCATTGGGGCTGATGTCCAAGACCAGTGCCCATAATGGGCTCAGCCACATGTAGGAGGAGCTGGTGGCTTTTTGGTCTGTGCTTCCTCTCCCTTGGATTCACAAAATCCATGGGAAACACAGACACACATGGTTTGTAAAGATCCTGGGTGCCTCCTGTTTTCTCACTTCACCTTCATGCTTTGAAGCTTCTTTCCAAGATGGGTTTCCCTGCACACCTCATGAACACATGGGCAGCTGTTTGTGCCAGATGTTGGGGTTGTGGGACAATTGTCCATGAGAGCAGGCACAGCCCCATCTGCTCTTCCCACCCTTTGCTCTCCTCCCTCCCACGTTGCTGCTTTGCACGTGGGCATGGTTGGACCATGAGGTGCTCCTGGGTTCCTGTGGGGTAGTTGTGGAAGCTGGTGGAACATAAAATCATCCCGTTTTGTGGCTGGGGTCACTGCAGCTCTTTTTCCTCCTGGCCTCACCACCTGGTTGTGGTTTTAATTGAACTCACTGCAGGTCTGAGCACTATTTCAAATCACTTGATCTGAAGCTGCTCACCAAAGGGAGGGTGAAGTGTAGCCGGGAGGGAAGGCAAATTAATGCTGGAGAGAGGCTCCAAAAATAGCAAATTCAGGGGCTAACCAGGACACATATTAAATCTTTCAGGAGAGGCAATCCATCGTGAAGCAGGGAGGGCAGGAAAGAAGGAAATTACTCTTGGGGGCAGTTAAAAGTTCACGTGTATCCAGCTTTGCTCCCCCATAGACATCATCAGCATCCCATCCTAGGCAGCTCTTGGCCCAGGACCCCCCAGTTGCTGTCACTGTGGTGGCCACAGGGATGGACCAAGCTGCTGTGCCATGTTCCCCATGCTCTGGCTCTTCCTCCAGCTTCTCATACCCGTGGGGACCCCCAGCCCCACTCAGCCCTGGTCGCAAGGTGCATCCAGCCCAGTGGAGCCACAGCCCACCCTGGCCCCGTGCCAGCAATAATAGATTGGGTTTAATTAAAGCAGTATTTTTCATCTCCTTCATACATTATTTGGTTATTACTTCAGAGCCAAGGAATTCTTGTATTCCCCTCCCTCCCTCCCTTTCTCTTTTAATCTGCTTTCTCCCCCTTTCCCTTTGCCCTCTTGGTGTCCTTTTGCTCATCCCCAGGGGTTTAACTTTTTTTTTCACCTATCACAAAGTTATGATGAGATTTTGTAAGGATTCATTCGGGTGGGATCAGCTGCTTGTGGTGGTGGGAGATGCCAGTGGGAAGCAGCTTGGGTTGCCCCAGCCAAGCAGGGCAGGAGCCTGCAGGTAGAAAAGCTCCACCACAAGTGGAGGAGAAGGTGTTTCTCTCTCTCAACGAGTCCAACACCAGCCTGGACTTAGATTTCTACTGAGGTGTTTGTGTAGAACCAGCACGGTGGGGAGTGATGGCTCAGCCATGGAGGCTCTGAGAT
Source organism: Brachypteracias leptosomus (assembly GCA_013401335.1). Classification (NCBI taxonomy): domain Eukaryota; kingdom Metazoa; phylum Chordata; class Aves; order Coraciiformes; family Brachypteraciidae; genus Brachypteracias; species Brachypteracias leptosomus. The sequence goes on along the minus strand of VYZX01002231.1, from coordinate 1,366,575 downwards.
GCTGTGAGATGATGCAGCTCCTCACTTCAGTGCTCAGATGATGCCCTGTGGTGAACCAGCCTCACCACCTGGTTTCTTGTCCTGCCGTGCCAGCGCTGCCCGCGGGAAGCAGCCGAGGTGGTGCCCTCCTGGGAGAAAATGCCTCAATTGGAAAAAAAAAAAGTATTTACAGGGAATATTTTGCTCTGAATCACTCTCTGCTCAGCGGGATGCTCGGGGCTGGGCTGAGTTCAGCTGGGGCTGTGAGGGGTGAGGCACCACTAATGCTGTCACTCCTCTCTTCTCCAGGCCCTTCCCATCGGAGGAGACGACGGAGAACGATGACGACGTCTATCGGAGCCTGGAGGAGCTGGCGGAGTAAGTGGCCTCCACCTTGTCGTGGGGAGGGGACACACAAAGGGAGAAGTTGCAGTGGAGCTCCTGCAAAGTTGGATAGAATTTGATGGTGGGGCTGGGAGAGCCTGGCTGGCTGCTTTCATGGCCTTGCCAGGAGATTTCTGTGCTCCCACAATAGTCTGTCTTTTCCCACGTGGAGGCCTGGGAGACATCACATTTAATGGGGTTGAGTTTCTGAGTGGCCAAGCCCATGGGGAGCCTCTCCACATGCTCAATCCCATCATTAGCTGCAAACCCCTGGGATGTAATTCCTCTTCCAAGCTGACCAAAGCCAAGCCACTCGCTGGGACTGGGATACCCTTTGCTAGCTCAGCACTGGACCCCCCCCCCAGTGCCATTTTTGTGGCCTCGTGGGTGCTGGCATCCCCTGTGAGGGATTTTTGGTCCACACCAGCCAGCCCCAGGACAGTGTCTCACAGGGCACCCATCCTGCCTGTCGCCGGTGGTGTGGGGTGATGCTGCTGGGGTTTCTGTGTCTATATTTATCTGGGTCTCTGGTGTCTGTGTTTTGCTGCCCATGGTGATGATATAACAGGCTTTTAAAAGTAACCTTGAACTACAACATACCCAGTGGAACACGGGCACTATTGGAATTCAATGGCAGCGTTCCCATCAGCCTGGGTTTTACTTATGAAGTGCAGCCTGTTTTGTACGGGGGGGAAAGTCAGGATGGGTGGATATGTGGCTTTATACAGTTAAATATTATTGTTCCACAACATAAATAATAAGGCTCCTTAATCCAATGAGTTCCTTATGGCTTCAGTTATTACAAAAGTAAATCATAAATTACCAGTGGAGGGAACAGAGTGCCCTGGAATCCCCTGCTCGTGGTTTACTCCCAGCAGCTAGGGTTTAATAAAATTTTAACTTGTAGAAGGATCCTTTCAAGGATAGCATTTTTTTCCCTCCTTCTCCTAAAGTTCTCAAAATCCCTTTAATATTGGGGTTTAAAATTCCTGATTCTCACACATAGGCATTGAAGGAAGGTCTGTGTGTGAGCTCGCTCACAAGCACTGGTGGGGATGGCAGAGGTCTCTACAAATTGAGGTTGTAGTGAGGTGCTCTTGGAGCAGGTTATTTGGTGTTAAAGATGGATTCCCAGCTTTAACTGCTCTGCTGCCAGTGGTGCAGCTCCCACAGGGTGTCCAGGTGGAAGTGTCCTCAACTATTCCTCAGACCTTTGCAAGTTTCCCCTTCTGTAGGATCTGAGATGCCCAAGTCCTGTGCTCAGATGACTTAGAGGTTTATTTCTTACTGATTGCCTGATTGTCCCCAACTTTTATTATTCCTTTTTCCCCGTTCTTTGCAAAATCTCCTTTACGTCTTTAGTTAGGACCACTGGGGAAAGTCGTGTGTAAATCAGCTGGGGATATTGCACAAATCCCTTCATCCAGCTCCTTGCTCCCAGTGCAGCCGGGTTGTGATGGAAACAACCCATGGGCTGGAGACATAATTCACCCATGGCTGTTAAAACCCCAGCAATGCCCTGGGGAGCCCCTGAGCACGAGTGTTGCCGCCTCCACTGACACATCAGCAATAGTTTCCCTTCTTCCCTTTGACAAGGAACGTGTCTCTGGGCCTGACAAGGAATTTCCCAGTCACACTGGTGTGTACTGGGCGCTGGCAAACTGCAGGGTTTCCTCAGAAAGCCCTTTCTTAGCTGCTGCTGATCCCCACACAGCTGAACAAGGGCATCATTCACCAGCTGGGAATGATTCAGTCCATCCAGCATCTTTGCATTTAATATCACTGAGGATCCAGCAGCCTTGGGCAGATCCGAGTGCATCCAAAATGCTTTGTTGGGGGTGAGGAAATGATTTTCACAGGGAGCAGTGGAGTGACCCAGGGCAGGGAAGGAACCACTGCCAGACAGCCCAACCAGGTGCAGCAGGTCTCCTTGTTGGAAGTGAGACCTCTCCACCTCTGTGTCCCTTTTCCACGTTAACTTCCTCCATCTGTGCAGCTGAGGGATTATTTTTTGCCCTTTGGATCATTTTGGAGGGAAAAGCATCCAAAATCTAAATGTATTTGTGGTAGAGGCGCCAATTTGGGAAGCAGAAGGAGCCAGTTTTGTCCCCATTGTCCCCATGATGCTCTGAAGAGCGAGAATCTTCATCCTGGCAAGGTCCCCACCAGTGTGGAGAAGCCACAGCAGCCAGGGACAAAAGCCAGGGCTGGGATCAGTGGCAGCTCCACGAGGGATGTTTGTGTGCTGCAGGAATGAGTGGGGTGTGGGTGTGGATAAGGGATGTTCATGCCTTGCTGAACCCATTCTGCTTTCACCTTTGGGGTATCACCCAGCTCCCCAGCACCAGCTCAGTCATCCAGCAGATCCAGGCAGAGAATTGCCTGGAAATAGCTATTTATTTAAAAAAAACAAAAAAACAAAAGAACAATCGGTGATGGAAAGGGAAGGGGAAGCTAAAAGGGTATCAAGGGAGCTAGAAAGTTCTCAAATTCCCTGTCCTCAGCCCAATGGCCCCTCGGTTTGCTTTGCCACCAGCCAGATGGCAGCTTGCAGTGAGCCTGGGCAGATGGTGAGGGCTGACCAGTTTGTGATCGATACTGGGAGCAGCAGTGCAGGGATATTTGTCCTCTGCTGCCTGATTTATTTCTGTGAGCCCTAACACCCTGGTTTTAAGGGAGTTTGCCCAGGGAATGAGCAGGGCTGGAGCCTGCCCCCCAAAAATCAAAGCAACCCTTGTCCCGAGGATGCTCCTGTGGGTCTGCAGGGACATGAGCTGCTGCTTCTGCTGGGCACTGATGGCCATGGGCAGTTACCCACCTTACTGCCCAGCATCTTCCCTGCCAACTGCTTCTCCAGCTCTCTCGATGGCTGTTTCAGCCTCCTCAAACCATTCTGGTGCTTCAGGAGTTATATTTAACATTTAACCTGAATTTTCTCTGCTGCCACTTAAGCTCTCTCCAGTTATTTTGTCTCATTAAATTTGTGAGAGCAATTAATCCCGGTCCCCTTTACAGCACCAGAAGCTTCTTTATTATGAATATTCTCCCCTTCATGGCACTGTCCTTCTGTGCTAGCACAAAGCTCCTTGGATGAATTACATGTAGAGTGGGTTTTGGGGTTGTTTGGGTTTGGGGTTTGGGTTGTTTGTAGCTATTTGAAGAATCCAGAGTCAGGCAGAAGTGCTGTGAATGGTTTGAAGTGAAGCATTTAATTTGCATGGCTTTTACCTCCTTTTTTCCCCTCTTTAAAAGTGAATTGCTTAGAGGAGAGAAGTTGTAGTGTTGCAAAAAAGGGCAAAGAAAGTGTTTTAAGCAATGAGCTCCTGCTGGAGCTGACGTGTGCCCTGGGGAGACTTTGTCCCACAGGTTGGTGGGTGTCCCTCAGTCTTGTTTTGAGCCACAGCTTGCTGGAGATTTAGCCCAAGAAATGTGTTGGGAACAGTGGTGTAGAGAAGTGGAGTTGCAGGAGATCTGCCTGGCCTCAATTTCTCCATCGATGCATCTCGTTTGGGCCCAGACTCTGCCAACAGCCCATCTCCTGCCAAGAGCTTCTCACTGAGGTTTCTCCTGCTTCTTTCCCTGCTGTCACCAGTGTTGCCTCCTCCCATCTTCCAAACTAGTGATGTGCTCAGCCGAATTTCTCGAGCACGCTGGAAAAAAGTAATAAGTAGAGGAGCCAAGGTGAGATGATAAGTTAGCTGCCACTTTTCTCATTATTTTTGCTGTGTTGGGAGAACCACACATGCCAGCCAGTTAAATAAATGGCTCCGTGGTACAAGGCACTCGAGCCACAGCACTTGTAAATGCATCTTTTCTTCTTTGTCACCAGTAAAGGTTTTTATATGTCCTGCTTGTGCCATTTCTAGCATCATGCTGGTTGCTATAACTGTGTGTGAGGCTCATTCTTGGGATTCTGATGTTCTGCTTTGAATGGGGGATGTAAGACCTGAGTGGAATAGATGGCAAAAGGCTCCTCTTGCTATTTCCAGTCGCGTGTCTCCATCCAAGTACAATCTGGGTAATTAAAACCCTGCAAGACCCTGAGTCCAACAACTGCACATCTTGCACTCCTTCACCCTGAAACCCAAGCCTGCCAGATGTGCTGCAAATATAGGACTCTGCTTGTCCTCGTCTGACAGAGACAGTGAATGAGGGGGTTGGATGGATGGACTGTCTATTTATAGCTGTAAGTGCAGAGCAAGAATGAGAAAGTGGAGGATTACTGGGGTGAACTGGAGACTTGCAGCTGCTGGGCAGCTGTCTCAGGGACCCTACAAATGTCCTTCCAGCCTGGACCCAGTGATGGTTCTGAGATCTCCTGGCTCTTTAGGGTGGGAAATTTGGGTTTGTCTTATTTTAGCTCCTTCTCTCTCCTCCTCCTCTTTCTTTCCTCGTGGTTCTGGCTCTTTCATCAGCAGACTGCAAACAGTGCTGTGGTTTGGAGGGTTTTGGCATGCTGGGGTTGCCCTGAAGGTCTTGCTTGGGTTCATCCTTAAATTCTTGAGGCTGGTATCAACTCATCAACTTCCCAGAGCCTCGGAGCAGCTTTTCTGGATGAAGAGATCCTTTGGTGGCCCTTGAGACCCTCAGGGTTTCCCCCGTTGCCCTTTTCACCCACAGTGTCATTGGAAGTGTGATGTGCAACAATCCTCTAGTATAGTGGGTCTGCTGCAGATGTTTTATTGGGGCATCATGGGTCATCTACACCCATCCCCTGGTGTGGGCAGCCCAGTCCAGAGCTCCCCTTCTCCTAAAGCCCAGATGCTGACTGTGCCCTCTGTTTTGCTGAGCTCTGGAGAGGCCAGTTGCCAGCAGTGCCTTCACCCAAGGCAGTGAGGTTCTTCCTCAGACTCACTCAACTTCAGCATCCTATGTGGGGAGATGACACCTGGAGGTGCCAGGGGACATGGAGGGAGCTTTCTCCTTCCATGTCCCTGTTTGTCCCTTACTCCAAGGCAGCAGCCTGGCATTGATCCCTCTGTTTGGGGAGCTGCTTCTTGGCATGGCTGCTGGGGAGGGCATTTGTGCAGAGCTGGCATTGCCAGGGAGGGAAAGCTCAGCCAAAAGCTTTGGTTTTGCCTCAAATTGCCTTAGATGTGAAAAGCTTTATTCTTTTTGCTTTGAATGCTCTTTCCTGGCTAGGCAAGGTGCTGCCAGCCCAAAGCTGGTGACATCCATCCTAATAGCAGTAATTGCAAATGCTGGTGTTAACTCTGAAGGGCGGATGAAATCCTTTCCCTAAACCCAGAGCTGCCAATGAATCTCCTAATCCAGGCAGTAGATCGTCAGCTCTGATACCCACGGGTAACTCACAGACTCTGCTGCTTGTATTGAAGGAGTAAATTGCTTTTCTTTGTGGAGAATGAGGTGAGGATCTGCCCTTCCTTGCTCCAGTTGTTGAATGCACGACATGCTTGGGATGCTGAATTTATTGCCTCTCATAGAAGGGGACTGTGCTAAATGTGGGAAATACCTGCCCTGCTTTCCCTCCTCATTTAAAATTGAGTGTATTCTTAGGTTGACACTGGCTAAAATCACCCCGATGCCTGATCCCTCTTTTAATGATGGGGAGGGGACATATTTTCAACTCTGACAAAATGCAGAGACGGATGGAGATCAATATGTGCAAAGCAGCAGCATCAACAGCCAAACATGCTCCAGCAAAGCTGCTCCTGGAGAGGTTAATCTGCACATTTTACAGCTCTCCATAAACCTGGCAGCCTCTGGTGGTTCTCAGAGAGGTATTAGGGATGTGTTTTAATAAATAAAGGTCGGCTGGGCAAAGATGTTGTTGTTTTAACAGCGTCACGGCTGTCGGGGTTGAGCAGCTCTAGTGCCTCTCTCCTAAGCTCTGAGAGGGAAGGGTCTTTCTAGATGACCCCAGGATGAGGGAGTTGTCCCAGTTTTTTGCCTCAGGGAGATGGGAAGGGCTTGTGCTGGTGTTGATGGGCAGGAATGAGTGGAGCAACAGGGGCTTGGCCCCTTGCTTAGAGCAATAAGAGCATCAAGAGGTGGGATGTGGCCTCCTGTGATGGGTGTGGTGTGTGTGTCAGATGGCTCTTGATAGCTCTATGGACAAGTTTGCTGTGTTGTCCTCTTCTTCTTGGTGGCTCAGAGGACATCTGGGTAGGGCCAGACTGGACCAGGTCCATGGGGCATCCATCCATCCTTCTCCATGCTCAGTCCAGGCATCCCACGATTTAGCAAAACCCCTTCAGCATCCCACATTGCCACCTGGGTTTGGGATGTCCTGGTGCATACCCAGCCGTGGTCCAGAGCTCATGCCTCCCTGGTGGAAAAGGAGCTCTCTCCTTGCAGATTTGGAGGGCTTGTCCAGGCCGGGGTCCCTGTGAAGCAGCAGATGATGCTCAGATGTGGCACCTGGTTGTGCTTGTGTGCAGCAGAGCTGGTCCAGGTGATGCTCAGGATGCAGGGCTTGCCAGAGACACCTCAAGATGCTGCCTTCTCCTCCTGCACGTAGCCCAGAACAGTTGCTGGTGATGAGCAGCCATCACACAAAGCAGGCTCTGCTCTGGCAGCAGCATCACCACAGTGCTCACCGTGGCCATATCATCCCCAGCCAGGCGACATTAACCCAACCATACGTCTCCTAACGACCCTGGAGCCAGGGAAATGATGGATGGAGAGATAGGCAGCATCCGAGAGGTGTAGGCTGGAAGGGGAGATTAATCAGGACCTGGGAGTTACTTGCTCTGGATAAGGAGTGGAGCTGAGAATATAAATATTGGTACAGATAATAACGGTGACGGCGACGCTCGGGAAGGGGAAGATGGATCACCAGCTATTAGTGGGCATTATTACAGCAGCTGTAATGCATCACTCTGGAAGAATGGGAGGGATACGTCATGCCAGTGCATTTATTTAAAACCCCCAAACTTTTATTAAATCAATCTGGGTTTAAAAATAGAAAGAACTGTATTTAGGGAAGAAATAAAGCCCAGTTCTGCCAACAGATGTAGTAGTACAGAGATGTTGAGCTGTGTAGTAGAGATGTTGAGCTTTACAGCGAGCAGAGTTTTACACCTAAATATATTGGTAGGTAATTAATACCCGTGTTGAAAGAGAGCTCATAAAATATGTGAATGCTGTTTGATATTCCAGCATTTCACACTGTCCTGGTCCCATGGGGCTGACTTCAGTGGGAGCCATTAGCAATCAGCACCTGTAGATCGAAGTGCTGAAATTATTATTGTTAATTAGTATTTATTATGGGTTGAATTTTCAAAAGTGTGCTAAGACTTAGGAGCCCCTTGAGGGGGTTGTAAAGTCTCAGCTGACAGTTAAGTACCTAACACCATCACCTGTAATTACACGTTGGGTGCTATGTCTTGGTGGTGCTTTCAAAGCCTGTGCTTGCAGGGGCATCTGAAGTGATGTGGCCAGTCCTGAAAATGTGACTTTTTTTGCTGCTTAATTTATCTCTGGTGTAAATATTGTTATTGGGCTCTGCTCAGTCTTGAGGCTGAGCAACATAGAATTGTTTAGGTTGGAAAAGACCTTTCAGATCATTGAGTCCAACCGTTAACCCTGTGCTGGCTGATGTTAAACCATCACCCACCACTAAAGCATCACTGAGCTGAGCAACCTGACCTAGTTAGAGATGTCTCTGCTTATTTTAGGGGGGTTGAACCAGAAGACCTTTGAAGGTCCCTTCCAACCCAAAACTTTCTATGATTCTATCTGGTGAGATTGCTTTATGGTCATCAGGAGAGTCTGTCCCTCCTCTGGGAAATGTCAGGTTAAAAATCACCCAGTTTGCCCATTAGGGCAGGGATTGTGTTTTATAGGAGATGATGCATCACCCAGAGAAACTGGATCTAGAACTTTTAAACCTGAATGTGGGGCCGTGGCTGGAGGTGGCTGCTTGGGCTGAGCTCTGCCCATGTCTGGTCTATGGGGGTTGGAACTAGATCATAGAATCATAGAATTGTCAGGGTTGGAAGGGACCTTAAAGAGCATCTTGTTCCAACCCTCCTACCATGGGCAGGGACACCTCCCACTACATCAGTTGCTCACAGCCCCATCCAGCCTGGCCTTCCAAATGTCCAGGGATGGGGCTTCCAGCACCTCTCTGGGCAACCTGTGCCAGTGTCTCCCCACCCTCAACTTCTTCCTAACGTCTCATCTGAATCTCCCCACCTCTAGTTTTGACCCATAGATGATCTTTAAGGTCCCTTCCAACCCTGACAGTTCTATGATTCTGTGTCCTAAAGAGGAGAGGCAGGAGATGACCAGGAGGCTTTGAGGGCATCTTTGGAGGCAGGTGGGGCTGGACCTGCTCACATCCAGCATCTCAGATGGTCCTGCTGGGGCTCTTGGCCATCGGGTCTGTCTCGACCGGGCCGATTAGCACCCAGCAAAAGCTCAGCAGGGGCAGAGCTGGCAGAGCACAGTGGCCTGGGCATCACAGGCAGGCTTGGCACGGGGCTGGGAGCAGCTCTTGGCTGTGATCCCTGCTCGTGTCGAGCAGCGTTTCGCCTCTTCCAGCCTCCAGCGAGTGGAAGGAGATGAGCAGTGGGTCCTGATGGGGGAAAAACAGGCTCCTAATTCAAACAGAACATGGATTAAACAGGTCAATGCTGTGGGCCAGGAGGGTTTTCTTGTTGTCGTGGTCCTTGGTGCAGGAGGAGTCGTTGGTTTGCTGGTCCAGTGGCAGTGAATGTACCCCTGATGTTATCCCTGAACCTCTCTCCTTCTCCTTCCAGCGAACATGATCTGGGGGAGGATATTTATGACTGCGTCCCCTGTGAAGATGAAGGTGATGATATCTATGAAGATATCATCCGAGTGGAAGTTCAGCAGCCCATGGTAACAATTTATGTGCATTTTTTTAAAGGGAGGGGAAGGGAGAGGATTCAATTAAATAAATAAGGATGTGCCAATGACAAGGGGAGTCGCTTTGCATCACTCCTCGGAACTGAGCTGCCTTGTGGGAGGTGAAAATAAGCCAAGCTGGGGTGGTGCTGGTTGTCCAAGGAGTTTCCCAGCCCACTGTGTCATCTGCAGGAGTTTGGGGAGGAGGAGGGGGAAAGGAGAGCTCATAAATCCTAAAAGATAAGCTAAAAATAGTGGTTTGCTGCTGAGCCAAGGCAGCGTGTGTCACCTCAGCCCTCTCAGGGAGTGGGGCTGTTCCACCAGCCAGATGTGGTGTGTCTGCCACGGGTATTTTTAGATGGGGACAAGCACTGGCAGATCTGAGCATGGAGGTCCCAGCTCTTTATGCCTGCTGCTGCTCCTGCCTGGGTGTCTCAGAGCAGGTAGATGTTTGCAGTGGAGCTTTCTGGGGCAGTGGGGACTTAGGGAGAAGCAGCTGACCCCATTCATCACCTCTAAAAGCCTTTTGATGATGGGGAAACCTGGATGTGCAGCACGTGCAGCCTTGTGGAGGAACTTGAATTAACTCCAAGGGCTCTGGTGCAAGTATCATGCTCCATGGATGAGCCAATAAGGTGCTGGTGGCCCTTGCATCTCCCCAGAGATGCTCACAGCCACCCTCTCTACCTGTGTCCCCAGTGCTGAGGACATAAGGCTGCTCCAGCTTCTGCTGGTGCAGAGGTGGAAGGGACCTTTCCACCAGAGCATGACCTTCCAAATTTTCTCCCACCCTTTGATATTTGTCACCCCCAGGCTCTGTAATTACTGTCTCCTGGCTGCAAACAGCACAGACAACTGCACACACCTCCCATAGCAAAGCAGGATCAATGGACAAGGTCACTGATCAATTAAAACCCCAGAGGGGGATGTGTGGCTGTGCTGGGAGGCTGGGAAGACAGGATTTCACCCCATGGAGCCAAGCTGTGCCCCAACGATGCCCACATGGTGATTTCTCACCCAAGCCCATGACGATGGTGGTTGAGGCATTTCATCCCTTCACACCTTGTCTGCAGCCTGAGGAGCTCCCTGCCTGCTGAAAACTCTCTGGATCAAGGAATGGGGCACAAAATATTCCCGCTGGTCCTGCCAAAGTGCTTGGAGCTGGTTGCAGACACCAGTGGCAATGCTGAAGTCAGCACAGCTCGTTGGCCACCAGCATCTTTACCATGTTGCCATCAGCCACAGAAGCCATTTGGCCCCAGAACTGCCCCTTGGGAAGGTTTTGGTAGGAATTTCTCATGTAAGTGGCAAAAATGAGGGAAAGCTCCCACTGTGTAGGTGTCCAGCAGCCAGGTAATGCAGGATGAGGGTCAGTGGGATTGACAATTTTTCCCTGTCCATTTTCTTGGACACCACTGAGCAGTGATGGAGTTGGTGGCTCTGACTCAGTTTCCTCCCATTCCTTGGTCAAAAGAGTCTATTTTTATTACGAGCACCCACATATCTGTCTAAATACTGGAATTTTGGTAAAGATTTATTGTAGTAGCAAGTGTGTAATGCTAATTGCTTTCTTGTGTTTCTGCACGCTCCAGATTAGATATATGCAGGTAAGACACATTAAAATATTGGTTTCCATCCAGCTGATGGGTCTGAGCTGTGAGTTCTAAGAGGATGTTTAGAGGGTGTCCATTCCTGTGCATGGTCATTAAAACCCCATCCCTGAATCACCTCCCAAGTTCAGAGGCTGCTCTGATGAGGGCAGCACCTCCTGACACGTTTTCAACTCTGCTTTACAGGTGTAAGAGCAAGAGAAGTGACTCCAGGAGTTGGGCCTTTGAGAAAAACATGTATTATCAGATCTGACCTAAAATCATGAGAATTTGCAACCCTAGCAGGGGATTTGTATAAGTCTAACGTATTATTTATGACCCACTTAGGCTCTGTTGTGAGTTTCATCTTCAGCAAAACCAAAAGATAAATGGAGAAAACCAGCATTTATCTCTTATTTATTCCTCTTTAGCTGATAGCCTTTGGTGATGTGGTTCTAATAAATGCAAAAAATGTTGTGCTTGCCATGTCGAAACACATTGAGTAGTGCAGCCAGGGGTTTCTTGCTAATATCTTTGGATAAAAATAATATCTGCTAACATCAAGCAGTAACAGCACTCCCCTGACAGTCCAAACTTGTGCTTGCTCTGAGCTTGCTGTCCCCAAAGGCTGAGCTGAAGCTCTGCTCTACATGAGCAGGTTGCTTGACCACTCTTAAGAGTGTCTGACCCGGTGTTATTTTCCCTTTTTTCTAGAAAATGGGCATGACAGAAGATGACAAAAGAAATTGCTGTTTGCTCGAAATCCAGGAAACTGAGGCCAAATACTACAAAACACTTGAAGATATAGAAAAGGTGAGAACTGAGCCATGTTTTCTGTACCATCACCTTCCACATCATCCCTCGATCGTGCAGATGTGATGAGGCAGGATCGATGCGTTCACATGTAAAACAGGAGAGAAAGGGCTGAAAAAACCCCATAGTGACAGGCACAAATGGAGGAGCCAAAGAAACATATTTTTTCTGATTGTTGCAGATTAGAAATAGGCTGAAAACCCTCCTGCTGTGTCCCCCTTACCCCAGGGTAAGAGACTCCCACTCCTGGCTCAGCCGGGCCAGTCTCACTGATAAGAGCTGTGTTTGCAGATATCTTATCACTTTGATTGCTATGGAATAATTCCTTTATTCTGGGTGTTTTTCCAAAGCACTGAAGCTGTGCTCACTTGTCATTGAGACTAATTGGATTAAAAGTAACGTTTTTGCTGCTTGGATTCGTGGGTTTTTAATTGGGTTTGATAAATCATTGTGGTGCCTTTCTTTTAAATAAAAATAAAAACCCAACACCAGCAAGACAACGGAGCTGTGGATGAGGCTGGAGCCTGGAGGTGGTTTCTGCTCCCAGGAAAGCAACAGGAATGAAGAACAATAGTGAAAATCAAGCTGCCATTTCTAATCACCCTAACCCTTTTCTTTAC